>OU343217.1:147196501-147453385 GCA_910596185.1 Chrysanthemum makinoi | reverse complement strand
TTTCAAGTAGAGAGAGGTTCGAAATCACGCTTCGTCAAAGACTTACATCCGAAGATCATCAAGACCCCTATATTCTCATATTATGTTCATCTCAAGTGGGGGATGTTTATGTTTTTTATTTAGTTAAAAAATGTTGTAAAAAATATTAAGCATTAATATTAAGCATCGAGGAGGCCACCTCGGTCACATTTGAAGAATTGATGCTGGTGATAATATTACACCAACAGTTTGAATATCAGGTAATGTGCCCATCATGACGTCCGCTAATGGCACATCTACTTGATATATCATGATCCAGTTTCTTCATCTCAAAGCTTGAACTTTGGATGGACGATGGGAGGTGACAACTTGGTTATAGGTTAAGACTATTTGTTTTGTTATTTTTATTTTAAGCCAATTATTTCCCATGTCTTATCCTACCTTTTAGTCATGAAGCATGTCTAGGTGATGAAGCGAGCAATCTTTGGTGTCTTGGCCATGGATTTGGTCATGTATCATTGATTTTGTCCACTTTGCCGACACGTTAGTAATGACATTTCACCCTTAACCTCATGTTGTGTCCACCCATATTGCCTTCAAAGATTGTTTAGTCCTTAACTCTAGTGGTGGAGATTTGTGTAACCGCCAAGCTTATGATAGAATACATGCTATGACTGTGCTTTGAGTGATCACCCCGAAATTGACACTTAGACTAGATGAGAGAATATGAGTGTTTGTTATTTCGTGCGGTGTTTGGCTTTGATTTATTCTAGCATAAGGAATTTTTAAACTCATATCTTCCAAGTATTGGGGGATATCTTTTTAGAACATTTTCTAATAAGGTCTATGTGAGGGCAAGTAGAGTTCAAGTAGGGGGATATTTGATAACATCAAATAGTCCGACTTTTAGTGTCAATTTCCCCCGATTATGCTCATGTTTTATGTCATTTTTATAGATTTATGCTTGTATTCCTTTATATTTTACTTCGAGGTAAAATATGAGCATTGGAGCTTAGAGACGCGGATTTTGAGATTTTCCTAACAGTTTTATATTAGTATGCTATTTATGAAGAAGCTACGGCGTAACTCATATTCTCTATTACGCCCTAGCTGTTTTGTCACGAAGACCAACTCAATCTGCTATTACGGTGTAACTCTCAACTAAGGTTATGCCATAATCATCTAGGTCATGAAGTATTTCGCGCCTCCATCAACTACGGCATAACATCCTTACAAGCAATACGAAGTATGAAACTTCTGTTAAGATAACGTATTTGTTACGGCGTAACTCTCATCGCTACGGCAGAGTTGCAAACTACTAACGAACTATTCCTTTTTCGTAGTCACTTTAACGAGGCATATGTTTTGAAGATAATTAAGTTACTGCGAACTCGAAATTTAATTTACGCCGTAAGTGTGATCGGGCCTATAAATACAAGCCTAAAATCTGCATTCACTCATAACTCAAAGGCAGAGAACGTGAAGAGGGTTCCAAAGGCAGATCACACGGAGCATACGGAGCCATCTCCAAGGGAGGAATCACACCATATTGATAAGGTTTTAAAATGTACCTTTTTGAGGGGTCGTTTAAGCCCTTATTTGATCACTTTTGTATCCCTTATTACTTAATATCGCTTTTTACTTTTAGGTCTCTTGAAGGCAAATTGTTGGAATGGCACTTATTTACCGAAAAGGATGGATATACGAAGAAAATGGCCAAAGTCAAGAATCGAGACACTCAAGCTGCCGAAACACAAGGGACGGCCGCCGTGTTATCTCGGACACTGTCGTAGCACATGTTGTGACGATACAAGAGCCAAATTGCTTATTTTCAAGTCGTGTCGCTTTAAAAGAGTATGTCGTGGCAACTCGTGACGCCTAGATTTGATCCGGACGAGTCGAGGTTGAAGAGGACGGCATCACAAGCATAAGGTGACGCCGTCGCAAGACTAACTTAGCCAAGACGAAAACCTAACGATTAAGGACCCGAACGCCACAAATCATAAGGTGACGCGTCGCGAATGTAATCTTATATATATAATCCAAATTTTTCGTTTTCGTGTAGTCTTTGGAGTAGAAACCTAAACCGAACCAAGGCTGTCTTGTACAGTATTTTAGGGTTCTAAACCCTATCTTACACCAAGATAAGTGTTTTACTTCATTAATTCAATTATGTCTTCAATTATTTGTGTGTATGCTTGCATGTTCTCCATGTCCGGCTAATTTACTTGTGTGTTTGCTTAGGGAATATGAAACTTAACTATTGAATATTGATTGTTGTCTCTTATCTTAATTGTTAATGATCTAGTAATGCGATAGGTCATCAGTTGTGTAGTTAATGCTTGATTAATCTTTGTGAACCTTAGACTATAACACCTAGAGTAGTTGTAGGCTAAACCATCCAAAGAGTACCTTAGAGTTAGAGTTTATAAATCCTAGAGATTTTGTAGACGAGACCCTTTGGTAGTTTCAAAGAGTTAGGGATAAATGCATACCCTACGACCTTAGACACACAACGCGATTAAGAATAAGGACATGACAATTCAACCATCAATAGGAGATAATTAAGGAGTAATAAAACCTAAGTAAACACACTTTTTAAATCATCATACGAGCACACAATAATTAGACATAGACTACCCTCACCTTAGTTAATTAGATAATTAGATAGTAGAGTAATCGGTAGAAATACCAACCCCCAAATCCAAACCCCGAGATTCGTACTTTTCCATTTCCTAAAAAACATAAAAGATAAAAAAATAATCTTCCTCAACCCCAACCTTAGCGTAGTAACTCCTCACTAGCATTCCTATTCCCTAGAGAACGATATCAATTCCCGTGGCTTACCCTAATACTACACTACAACGATTAGGTTCACGGCCTAGGGTGTTGAAAAACTTGCTCGACGAAAAGGAAGTTCCTTTGACCCCAACGACGCCGTGTAACGTTATCACATATCGATAAGCTTTAGCGATCATTTCTGTCTTTTACTTCAATTCATGTCTTTCATTATGTTAAACATTGAATTTATTGTATCTTTTAATATGATCAGCTAAGCACCTTTGGTGCTAGCCTAGTTATGATTCCTTGATTGTATTGTTTGTGTTTTCATGCGTCCATAGATTTTTTCTAGTGTATGCATGCATAGCTCGATAGTAGTTACCCTAACTTCGGTAGTTTTGAAATGCGGTCATATCTACTTGCTTAGGAGAATTGACCAAGTGACCCTAAGTAAGTAGGTAGAGAAGGGATTGTAAGAATTGACCAACCGACGACCTTCCCTCTTGTGCTTAACCTGACCAATGATCACCGTTCGTATGGACGAACTTAAGAAGTTAGGGATGAGTGTCTACGATGCTAGCCCGGCACTCATTATTTCTAATCTTGCATGTAGGGTACTTAATGACTTGGCTTAGGTTGCTTAAGACCCTCGACTCCCCAAAGGGTTGGCCTTTGACGTCGGGTAGGAGCCTTTGTTGATAGGTTAGGACGAATTGACCAAATGATGTCCTAGCGACTTGAACCCCCCACTTGAATCAATTGGAAGTATTTTAGAAAACATAGATATTACATGATAGGATGATTAATTAGGTTAGCACACTTTCTCACCACTGTTCACAACCTTTATTTATTTTGCGCATTTCATTTCTTGTCTTTAGTTTAGTCAATCAATTCAACCTTAAAACCAATTTAAAACAAGTGACACTTAAACTTAATAGGATCCTCATCTACATAGTTCTTGGGAACGACCTGGCTTTACCACTCTATACTACTAACGATCGGGTTCACTGCTCGTTAGTGCATTAGGTAGACCTTAGGTAGACGAGACTTATAAATATTAAATCCTGGTCGGAATATACCTGACGTACCGTATAGGCCTGAACCCTATACCGTGACACAATCATACACCCTATAAGAATTGCCCTATACGCAGATGGACTGCACTTACGAAAAGCTGCAAAATTAAAATCCGAGCTAAATACATTTCTGGAAACATATAAAGTCTGAAAACACATTTCATTAACATAATACATAAACGTTATACATAAGTTTGGCACGTAGAAGCGTAAGACTATGAGTGCGGGTGTTAACCTAAACACCCCTATTTTGACCCATTTTCATAATATTTGTTCTAAATATAGGCGTTGATATCAAAACTTAACTGATACAAATCTGACACTTAATCGTAAAGTTTTGGGGCATTATTAAGCTGAATAACAAATAATGGTTGAGATGCTCGTACATATGAACACGAGCATTACCGCTTTCTAGTCACATTCTTAATCAACAAGCACCAACATCCATAAGACCTACCCTATAAAATATGAAAACCAAACACGGTAAGTCCTACCTACTTAGTGAGTAAACGAGTCGAGTCTACATCTAAACGTGAGTTATAGTATATCGGAGTTTCTACATGGGTGCATAGGCGAGTTCGATCTATGACTACATCTGAAATGACCCTTGCAATTCTAAACATAAGCATATTAATATTATATTTTATAATTGTATGACTTTTATTCGTCTTGCTTCTTGTACATGATATATATATATATATATATATAATATATAGGACGGAACCAAAAAATTAGACTGTGGGGAGTTTTTTTTACAATAGCATAAAATGCGGCAAAAACTAGGATCGAATATAAATCGAGTATCATTACGTAGAAATGATGAATTTATAATGTTTTAGCGCATGAATGTTGGGTTTTAATGTGTGTAAGGGGTATTTGAGTTTTCGTGTGGGGCATTAAAAAAAGAAAAAAAAATTGAAAGAAAAAATTAAATCTCCTTTTTTGTGAGCCATGAGTTCAAGACCTTTATATAATTTCGTTCTGAATTCATATCAATAGCATATTTTTTGAGCATGTGCTTCTGACTAGACGATACTTAATCGCCTTGCTATGAGAGAATTTCCTTAACCGACAGATACTCTATTTGGGGCTCTAACATGTCATCATGCTTTTCTAAACTCGGGTCATCCACAAAGAATGCTTAAACATGTAAAATTGATATATTCTTCTAAACATGAGTTATCTGCAATGGATGTTAATACCATGTTAAGCATGGGTCATTAACATATGATGCTTTTGTGGGAGTTCTATATAGTCCACTTCTTACGCAAATCGTGCACTTTTTAAGCACGCTACATGACTAATGGTGCATTTCTTAGGCACCCATAACATGGGTAATGGCGCTTCTTGTGAGCACCTTTAACATGGCTTGTATTTGGCTATACCAGAATCATGACATAATAAGTAATACTCTGCTATTTCTAAGTCTATGAACATGGAAACCTTCGGCTATATATGAAGCTATTCATACATTCTAAATATCATGTCAATTCTAGTAAACATGAAGCTAGTTTCCGTTACTCACCTCAATTAGCTTAGGCATTCCTGACAACTGGACCTCTGAGATCACCTAAACACATAAATTTATCATTCTATAATTATTAGAACTTGATATAACATCCTTACACATAACCTATATCAATATCGCTAACTTTTTACAAAAGGATTATTTGTTGATTTTCAAGCAATACGCTATAATTTGCATATTTGGCCCACTTAAACTTGAAATTAGAACCTGAAACCAATTGCAACAGAAAGTAGACTCAGAGAAATACAATTTTGGTTTTGACCTCAACTTAATCGGACGAACGGTTAATTCTCTACGATCTATCAAAGTTGACACAAAATTCTGCATAACATGTTGTTTTCTAGACAGTCTACTAAACTTTATTGTTTTGACCCACTTAAACTTTGAATTAAGACTGGGACCAATTTTATTGGAAATTAGACTCAGAGAACTACAAGGTTGGTTTAGACCTCAACTTAATCCGACTTTACTGATTCTCTACAATTTTCCAAACATGATACAATTTTTGCAAACCATTTTGTCCCGCTCTACTTTACCAAAATGACCAAAACTCAACATAAACCAACAATAAATACTTGCACAATAAAATATCAGCTTACTAAACATGCATCATTTCTAATAACATTTGCACTTATAACATGTCTAACTTCGTTAATATGGCCTTGTGCCAAACACCCCTTTTTAAGGTTATAACTAAACTTATTATCATCATTTAACTTGAACAACTCAATTTCTCTAAACATAACTTCATTAGTTCTAAAATATAATCATTCTCTAATCCATAAAACATTCTTACATGGTCTATGATCATTAAACATATATAAAACATGTGTATAACCTCATAAACATAACTAAACTCATCCTTAACATGCTTTAACACTAAAATTCCAATTTTTAACTTGATCATGAAATCAAAACTTGAATTTAAACACTTACCATTTATGGGTAATAGTTAAGGATACTTGATACACCTTGAGACTAGCATGATATCAACAAAATCTTTTCCGAATCACCATGGAAAGCTTTCTTCATGATTAGGAAACTAACTTTGTTTCTCTCTTTTTCTTCATGATTAGGAAACAAACTTTGTTTCATGATTAGGAATCACCATGCGTAGTTCGGGGTCGAAAGACTTCCTTTTCCGCGAGCAAGCTTTACAAACCACTAGGTAGTGTACCTAATCGTGTAAGGTAGTATGGGCAAGCCGTGGGTTGATCATTATCTAGGGGAATAGAGATGCTAGTAGAGATGTATGACGAGAAGGTGAGGTTGAGGGTGATTCTTTTAGTCTTTTATAATTTTTTATGAAAGCAAGTAAAATATCGGGGTTTGAAGAGTGGGGGTTTGGTAATTTTACCAATTAAACAACTTAACAATTAAATTAAAACTAATTAAACTAAGTAAATTTAAAAGTTATGGATTGTATGAGTGTGTTTCTTATGATAATTAAAAGCGTGTTCACTTAGATTTTCTTACTCCATATTTATCTTTTATTGGTCGGTTGAATTGTCACATCCTTATTCTAATTGATGCGTTGTATTCCGTGTAAGTCATAGGGTGGTGCCTAATTCCCCAATTCTATGAATTGTAGCTCTCCTCTAGAACACCTTATATCGCCAAGTACCGAGGTATCTCCCCCGAAAATCCTATTATCCTTAAGCTACATTTTGCAGGTTTTATCACCCGTGTTTTTATTTATAATTACCGTTATACCTATGGTCTACCCTAATGCACTAACGGGCAGTGTACTCGTCGTGTGTAGTGTAGTATTCGGTATAACCGAGGTCATTCCAAGAGCTACGTGGATTGGAAATTAACGTAAGTCTATGTCACGATTTTAATATGGCTTTGATATTTGATTAACTAATAACGCAAATAAAGGCAAAGATGTGATCAAATAGAGGAGAGTGGTGCTAACCTAGTTATTCATCCTAGCTAGTAATGTCTACGTCTAATTACCAATTACTGGGTCAAAGTCAGAGGACAACATTTGGTCAATTCGCCCTAACTTATCAAAAAGATGCCACCACTGGAGAAGTCGTGTCCCCTCATAAGTCCGCTTGTTCCCGGTCCCCTAAGTTGAGTCATTAAGTTCCGCTACATGCTAGATTTATAATAGTGAGTGCCCGGGCGTTAGCAACTTAAACACTCATCACCCCCTAATTCTTAAGTTCATCCAAATGGTAGGTGATCAGTTGGTCAAATCGCACAAGCGAAAGGGTCGCCGTTGGTCATATCTTACCCTTCCGCTCAGTCTACTCACTTAGGGTTGGTCATATCTCCTAAGCAACTAGCCTCTACCGCCATTCAAAACTACCGAAACAAGGGTAGCTACCAATAAACTATGCATGCATACACTTAGAAATAATTATACGAAAGCAATGTAAACGCAAACAAAACAATTAAGGAATCATAACTAGGCCAGCACCAAGAGGTGCTTAGCCAAACATATAGTAAATTAATCCAACAATAATGAATAAAACATGAATAGAATTAAACATAATGTTTGATACAAATTACTTGATGAAAAGCTAATAATGATGATGATTGCAGGTGAATTCTTCCTTGGAAAATGGCTTTGTACTGCGGGAAATTGCCCTGGAGTGGTGCCATAATCGACCCCTAGGAGAGGGGTGAAAAGAGATACTTAAAAATGCAGATTTAGGGTTGTATTTATAGGTTCACATGGTTACGGGCGTAACCTTAAGTAAAAATTATGCCTTAACTAGTTAGGGCGTAATCAGTTTTAAGAGTTACTCAGAACTATAGTTAGGCGTAACTATTTTAGGGTTACTCCCTAACCTCTTTAGCTTTTCAAAATAGCAATATTTCAACTTAGGACCTTGAGTTTCTTCATTCCAATGATGGAGACCAACATAAAAACGCGTTAATTGAGCATCGAACTTCGTATATAGTAATATTATGGCGTACCTAAATCACCGGGTTACGCCGTAATTCTTTATCGACATATTCTTATCCGCCCAAATTATCTCTACGGCGTATCTATATTTCCGTGTTACGCCGTAACCTTCGAAGTAATAATTACGGCGTAACCTTAAGAGGAGGTTACACCGTATCCTTTATGGCATCATATTTACGCCGTAACGCAATTAAGTAGTTACGGCGTAACCTTCACAAATAATTATCAGGCCCTCGTAGTTTGGGTTAGGGCGTAGTCAAAAGTGCCACATAATGTAACTTGTCTTCGAATATATTTCGTGGCCTTATATCACATCTTTCCCGCCCAACTCATTTATCCTGTAATACAAATATGAACGAATATGAACGAATTAAGTACCATATTAATACAAATGAGGCTATAAACACGGAAATTTGATATATAAAATATCAGGCAAAATTGATGTTATCACTACAACTCACGCAATAAACACAAGAATGGCTTAAAGTGCACTCTAAGGCTTTTTGCTATTTAGGACGTTCAAGCTCAAAATTAAACAAGCAGCTTCCTTACTCTAGCCTACCAATTATAACAAGAGACAACCTAACAATAATCAATAACTCGGTTTCATTGGATCAAAGCAAACACAAATTAATTTAGTTACTCATGATAGATAAGCAAGAACACAACAAACAATCAAACATAGATGAAACATGGTAATAGATTGAATAAACAAATTTATCTTTAAGTGTAAAAGAGGGTTTGGAACCCTAAAATACTGTCTAAGTCGACTCAAACGAACTAGGGTTTGCTCCCAAAATAATGCACACAAAAAAACAGAAAATTCAAGTTTATATATAAACTTTACATTCGTGATGTTGCCGCTTTTGATGGTGACACCGTCTGATCGCCGTCATTAGGGTTTCGTCTTTGCCAAGTCATTAGTGGGACGACGTCGGGTAGAAAGTCGTGATGCCGTCGGGTTGCTTCGGACGCGTCTAGGAAAGTCTTGGTCGTCTGTAGAATGAAGAGTGACGGCCTTCTTAAATAAGATCGACGCCACTTGGTAAGACCAAACTAAGTTCGAGCCGTCTCTTGAGAGTTTTGGAACACTCTGAGGCGATGGCGTCGCCTTTGAGTTGGGACGCGCCAGCTTCAAAATGCCTTGTTTTCTTGACTGTCGTTTTCATGTTTTCACTCTTTTTCGTCCAAATATGCTTCATTCCAGCATTTTGCTTTCAAAAGACCTAAAATGTGAAAATGAACGATTTTAAGCAGTAACGGATATAAAAAATAACGATTTAGGGCTTAAATGACCCCCTAAAAACGTATTTTTTAAATCCTTATCAAATATCCCTACACTTGGAATTTGCTTGTCCTCAAGCAAATGTGTTTTTGGCTAATCAATTTATGAGTTAGGGGTCATTTAGCATTTGTTTAAAATAATCTACAACAAGTACAAGGGCTATAATAGTCAAAACAAGCACGGAAATTATACACTAACACCTCACAATTAGTGTTTGGATTCTCTCATCTCTCGGGTGTATATGAAATATAACATGTAAGGAAATGGAAGATAAACACTCTCTACCTGTCATAGCACATAGATTACCATAGGCTTGAGAATATATCAAACTTCCACCGCTTTGACATAAACACCTAGGAATAACTATATAAGATGTCTTTACAAAGGGTTATAATGTTAGGCTCGGGTAGGGAATAAAAGGGTTTTGTTGGATGTGAGGAATTTTTAATGGTGGCAAGTCAAAAATCTAAGTTACATGCATTTAAAACGCGGCGTTGTTAAGCCAAGACTCGACTCACTAACACTAAATAACAACTTTAAATAAACATAAGACATAAACTTAAAGCATAAAAAAATAGATGTGGGATGGTAGTCCGTTTTTTTTTGTTTTGTTATTTTTTTTGTTTTTTTACTTCTCCATTTTTTCATACATTTTTACCCTACCGTCCTATAAGATAACATCAATATAAAGGGATTTATAAGAGCATCCCTACACTTGAGTTTTTATTTCACTAACAATAATTGACCCGAATTGAAAAGATCAAAACACTTGGAGTACTTAATTACGTAGAGAAAGTGAATTTGAATTTAACGTTCCTTCCTTTTATTCTATAAAATACTACTTTAACCCATGAGTCCAAATCATCCCAAAACTGTGTACAAAAGATATGACTCGACTTAGCAACCATGCAGATAACTAGATAATTGAACTAAGGGTTTAAACAATTATTACAATAACGCACAAAAGATGAGTACATACAAGGTGGGCTAAGGCGATTTGGGTGTAACATTTGGGGGGTAGATTATAAACAATGCTCTACATTGATATTCCGGAAACCAGAACATCACGAGAACCGCGGAAAGATAGGTTCTGAGGGGTAAACTAGAAGTATCGTATACTAATGATGAGTACATCGCAAGGGTGTGAGGAAAATTACTCAACCGATGTGGATGACGTAATTAAATTACAGGTTTAAAACAAGGGTTGTCCTAATGCCTCTTATCATTTAGTTAATCCTAACTACATGAATGTAGTCTCACTAGCGATCTTGGAATGCATCACAAAACAAGTTCTATAATCTATTATACTACCGGTACACTCACTAAGCATTAAAGATGAATGCTTTTATTCCTAAAGATCTAGGGGCGAACCTCACATTTTTGAGGTGGAATTTGAGTTGTATACGGTTTTTGTGCTAGTCATATAAATCCGATCCATGAGACGCTTTATTAAGACTAAAATTATACTCGTAAGTGCCATAAAAAATTTTAAATTTGGTGCTAAAATTATCCTAACAAATAATTTTCATAGTTTATTACACAATTTACTAAGGACAAAGCAAAAATCAAGTGAGTGAATAGTTTCTAAGTTCCCGTTTTATTCTTCCTCCCTACACTTAAACTAAAAATTGTCCCCAATGTTCCCCGAAAGTATCAAAGTTATGATAGAGAAAGGTAAAATAAAATAGACAAACTAATACTCCCCTGATTAGCTCGGTAGGACATGTAGAATTGCGTGTTAAGTCCTCCTCCAAGAAGAATGAGTCATCATAGGTGTTGTTCCAAAGTACACTTGCATCTTCTTGTTTAATATAACCTGCACATTTATTAAGAAAACGAAAACAAAACCTCGCATAAAATCTTCGGTAAAAACTATATAAAAACAAAACTACACTAGAAAGGAAGTAAAGATATAATGCCTGTGGAATAGATGTTTGCAGATTTCTGGAAAATTAAGAATTCTGGAAATTTTCAAGAATTACAAATTAAAAGAAAACGAAATCAAAACTGTTTATACATTGCTGACCCCAGGTGTTAACCCGACGCCACAGGTTGTCCCTGAAGAATGAGTCGATGCATTTTCCGAAGAATTTCTTCTTTAAAGACTGGAAAAATTGACAAAACATCTATTGTGACTCGATACAAGCATTTGAATCTAACAAACACACGATATACCAATTTCAAACATGTTTAATCGCATGTTTATAATAGTTCTAAAACACATGTGATCTTTCTTACCGATATCTTTTGTAAAATACCTTTAAATGCAATTAAGATGAAGTTAAAAACAAAATAAAGCATTTTCACAAAATAATGAAAACATGAGAATTAAGCAATAATGAAAAAGATATATAAAATACAAAAAAAAATAAAAAACAAAGATGCAAACAAATAAAAATGGGTTACCTCTCAAAATACACTTTTCTTTATTTATAAGTCTTGTAGCTAGACTCGAAGCCATAGCACTACGTCATCTCATGCACGCTCACGTGCCCATATCTAAGCCAATCTATTGTTCTTTCATCTTTCTTATAATCATCTTCTAACTCTACGCATTTTTTATAATATCTCCCATTTTTCTCATGAGAATGCCTAAGTCCATCTTGCTTGTCTCTTTCACTAGGTAATGAAATAGGAGCCATTCGATTACATGCCTTGATATCTTTATGCTTAAACCAAGGGTGTGTACGGGGCATTTGATAGACAAAATCCTCAACTTCATCAGAGAATGTAATTAAACCATCAACCATTTGTTCATTCAACTTAGTCATTCTCTTAAAGGGTTTTCCAAATATCACTTGAGTGAGTTTTCCATCAATGAACTCTCCTAAGTCCTCTAGGACCATGAACTCAAACAAATAAGCAAAACTTCCAACAAACACGTGCAAATGAGTAACCGCATTAACAACATTGTTCCCTTGATATGCTAACTCGTTTACCTTAATTTTATTGTATAAGTTCCTTGAGATTAAGTTTAAAGGTAAGACCGAATTCAAGTAAGCATCAAAACTTTCAAATCGTATTTTATAAGGGAATTTCATGTTGAAGGGACTATCCTTCTCAATTCTACACCTCGGGTCAAAACCTTGAGAGGGATCTTCCTCCGTCTCAACCCTAACTTCATCAAGGACTTCCCCGTCATCAAGTGCCTCCACATGATAAAATTCCTCATTGGAATCCGAATCATAAAAAGGACTATTGTGGTGCCAATTTATTTCATTATACCCTAGGTGATTACCGAAGTGATGAACGGGCGAGAGATTGGGTGGATTCGTATTCTCCATAGCGAGGATTGGAGCAGGTAGTATAAAGTTCTTATGGCAAAAAATGCAAATCATGGAAGGTGATGGGATCTACGAAAAAAGCACAAAGAAGGGGGATAGACTATAAGAAAGATAATAAAAAAAGGAAAAAAGCTCACTTGATAGGAATCAAGCGAGTGAATGATAAGAATTTAAAACACATGTTTTTAGGGGGTCATTTAAGCCCTAAATCGACACATATTATATCCGTTACTGCTTAAAATCATTCCTTTTCACATTTTAGGTCTTTTGGAAGCAAAATGCTGGAATGAAGCATATTTGGACTAAAAGGAGCGAAAACATGAAGAAAATGGCAAAGTCAAGATCAAAGGCACTCCGAACACACCCGGCGCCCCAACCAAAGCGCGCCGTCCCTCTATACAAGACTTGATCAAAAGTGCACGCGACGGCTCAGCGGAATTTCTGGTCCTAAAGCATGACAGCGTCACGCGTAAACTCTGGAAGGCGTCACTCACAAAATCTACACCAGACGCCCAAGAACCAAGATTCAGATGACGTCGCTACTGAAGACTGACGGCGTCACATATCTCAACTGACGTCGTCCCAATGATGACTTGGCCCAAATGAAACCCTAACGACGCGAGACTGACGGCCACTCAAAGCAAAAGGTGACGTCGTCGCGATTGTAAAACTATATATATAATTCGATTTTTCTGTATTTTGAAGAGGTATAATTTTGGAGAGCAAACCCTAACTCAGTTGTAGTCCGACTTGGACAGTATTCTAGAGTCCCATACCCTATTTTACATTACAAGATAAGTTTGTTTATCCAATTTATCATTATGTCTACCTCATGTTCAATTGATTGTGTGTATGCTTGTTAACATGTCTAGCTAAAATATTCTTGTGTTTGCTTAGATCTATGAAACCTAGTTATTAATTGTTGTTAGGTTATCTCTTGTCTTAATTGGTAGATAGATTAAGGAAAATTGGCTTTTTTCATTGTTGCGAGTTTGAACGTCCTAAATAGCAAAAGCCTTTGAGTGCACGCTAGCCATTCGTTGTGTTTATTGAGTGAATTGTAGCTTTAGGATATTAGTGTATTCGGGGGAGATTCTATTGCACTTGACGATCCCGAGTATTCTAAAGGAGAGTTACGATTCATAGAACTAGGGAATTAGGCACCACCTACGACTAAACGGAATACAATGCACCAATTAAGATAAAGGAAGTGACAATTCAACCAACCAATAAAAGATAACTGGGGAGTACTAGTATCTAAGTGAACACATATTTAATCATCATACGAGCACACCTCAATTAGCATAATATGTCCGTAGTTAATTAGATAATTAGATAATTAATTAAAGTAGTGAAATCGGTAGAAGTACCACCCCCCAATCATATATCACGAGATTTTTACCCTTGCTTTCTAAAAAAAACATAAAAAACACTAAAAAGAATCTTCCTTAACCCCACCTTTTCGTCATATATCTCTTTCTAGCATTCTTATTCCCATAGAGAATGAAATCAATCCTCGAGGCTTACCCATACTAAACTACAATGATTAGGTTCACTGCCTAGAGTGTTGAAAAGATTGATCGTAGAAAAGGAGGTTTTATTAACCTCGAACCCACGCATCAGTGAACCTAGTCGAGATAGAAACCTAACTAGCTATTCTATTCCCCGGCAGCGGCGCCAAAAACTTGATGCGTGGTTCGGGGTCAAAAGTCTTTCTTTTCCGCGAGCAAGCTTTACTACCCACTAGGCAGTGTACCTAATCGTTGCAGTATAGTATGGGCAAGCCTAGAGGGTTGATCGTTCTCTAGGGGAATAAAGATACTATTAGAGATGTATGACGAAAAGGTGAGGTTGGGGGTGATTCTTTTTAGTCTTTTATAATTTTTTTATAAAAGCAAGTAAAATCTCGGGGTTGAAGAGTGGGGGTTTGGTAATTTTACCAATTAAACTACTTAACAATTAAATTAAAACTAATTAAACCAAATAAAATTAAAGGCTATGGATTGTATGAATGTGTTTCTTATGATAACTAAAAGTGTGTTCACTTAGATTTTCTCACTCCCTAGTTATCTTTTATTGGTCGGTTGAATTGTCACGTCCTTATTCTAATTGATGCGTTGTATTCCGTGTTAGTCATAGGGTGGTACCTAATTTCCCAATTCTATGAATCGTAACTCTCCTCTAGAACACTCGAGATCGCCAAGTACCGAGGTATCTCCCCCAAATATCCTATTATCCTTAAGCTACAACTCACGCAATAAACAGAACTATGGTCTAAAGTGCACTCTAAGGATTTTTGCTATTTAGGACGTTCAAGCTAGCAACGATTAAAGAAGAAGCCGCTCCTTACTTCTAGCGTCTACCAATTAGAACAAGAGACAACCTAACAATAATCAATAACTAGGTTTCATTAGATCTAAGCAAACATAAATTAATTTAGATACTCATGATAGATAAGCAAGAACACAAACAAACAATAAAACATAGATGAAACATGGTGATAGATTGGATAAACAAACTTATCTTTATGTAAAAGAGGGTTTGGAACCCTAAAATACTGTCCAAGTTGGACCTCAAACGAACTAGGGTTGCTCTCTAAAATAATGCACATAGAAAACAGAAAATTTGAAGTCTATATATAGATTTTACATTCGCGACAACGTCGCCTTTTGATGGTGACGCCTTGATCGCCGTATTAGGGTTTCGGCTTTTCCAAGTCATTAGTGGGACGGAATTGGGTAGAAAGTCGTGACGCCACCGGGTTGCTCGACGTCATCTAGGAAAGTCTTGGTCGCCCGGTGTAGAATGAAAGAGTGATGGCCTTCAAATAAGGCATGATGCCGCCACTTGTTAAGACCAAAATAAGTTTCGAGTAGCTTGAGAGTTTTTGGAACACCCTTGATAAGGATTTAAAACATACGTTTTTAGAGGGTCATTTAAGCCCTAAATGGATACATTTTATATCCATTACTGCTTAAAATCGTTCCTTTTCACATTTTAGGTCTTTTAGAAGCAAAGTGCTGGAATCAAACACTTTTGGACCAAAAGGAGTGAAAACATGAAGAAAACGACAAATTAAAGATTTCAAGGCTGATTTCTGCACCTGACGGCGTCCCAACTCAAAGGGAAACGTCGTCGCTCGCAAGGATTTCTAAAAAGTATCAAGCGGCGGCTCAAGTCATATTTTGGTTTACAACATGACAACGTCACTCCTTATTCCAGAAGGGCGTCGCCCTTTATTTTACACCAGACGACCAAGAATCATTCCAAGACGACGCCCTTATTGCCGAAGGCCACATTTCCTCAACTGACGTCGCCCCAACGATGACTTGTCCAAAACGAAACCCTAATAACGGCGACCAGACGGCGTCACCATCAAAAGGCGACACCGTCGCTAGTGTAATTCTATATATAGACTTCGAATTTTCTGTAATTTATGTGTAATATTTTGGAGAGCAAACCCTAGTTCGTTCATAGTCCGACTTGGGCAGTATTTTAGGGTTCCAAAACTTTCTTTACACTAAAAGATAAGTTTGTTTATCCAATCTATCACCATGTTTATCCTATGTTCTATTGTTTGTTTGTTTTCATGCTTATCTATCATGCGTAGCTAAATTATTCGTGTGTTTGCTTAGATTTATAAAACCTAGTTGTTGATTATTATTAGGCTGTCTCTTGTTTTAATTGGTAGACGCTAGATTAAGGAAAACTGGCTCCTTCTTTATTTGTTGCGAGCTTGAACGTCCTAAATAGTAAAAAGCTTGAGAGTGCACTTGAGCCATCATTGTGTTTATTATGTGAGTTGTAGCTTTAGGATAATAGAGTATTCGGGGGAGATACTACAGTACTTGGCGATCCCGGATAGTCTAGAGGAGAGTTACAATTCATAGAAATAGGGAATTAGTGTACGGTACAGTCCCAGATAGATCTTATGAGCCTAGAAAGATTATAGATGTCCTTTGTAATCACAAAACAACTAAGGAGAACCTTTGCAAGAATTTTACTCACGCGGAAAATAAATACAAGACTTAAGAAGACGATAAACACAATAACTTGATCCTCTATGGATCTATATTAATTCACTATTAATGTTGTTAAAGACGTACATAAAACCCTAACCACATGTTTCTTTTATAGTACAAGAAACCCTAACCATACAGCTTGCTAAGCACTCAAAAGATATGCTCTATCTATTCCTATTTTAACTCAAGCATATCACAACTAATAAACTAAGAAAACAGAAACTGCATATCCGCAGAAACATATTATCTATCAGAGGAAACTGCACTCATCAGTAAACCTTACTATCGAAATAAAATAACTATCAGCGGGAACCCTATCAGCGGGAACCAACTGTTTACATAATTCCTAACAATCCTCCCCTAAACTTGAATTTGACTTCGTTAACTTCAAGTTTCCAGATAGATCTTTAGCAAACAAGAGGATTGAACAAAACAGCAACTGAAATGAGAGTAATCACCAGCAGTGAGAGTAATCACCAGCAGAACACCTAGAACCACCAGATCAGCAATGAAGTCCAAGATTCCATAAGCAACCTCTAGAACAAAAGATATCAAGAACCTCCACACAGCAGCAGTTAACCTGAGTAGATTGGATAAGCCTTTACCAAGTAGCTACTCACTCTTGGGCTAGCTAGTTCTTGAGTGGAATCATGGCATCACCCTGGTGAACTAGTAACCAGTCCGACACTTAGAACGTGAATCAATGGTGTGTTAGAATACCCTAATGGTTTTGGCAAACCATCACGCCATCAACGGATTTGAGTTGTCTTTACCTAGAGCCGTTTAACTCGTGACTAGTCATGGTGTTCCACAGCCTTTACCACAAGCCATGAACGGGTGGGCTAGCCAACTCTTCATCTATGAGGACATGGTGAGTTGAGCACCATACAACTTATTGGAAAGTTGTCAACCTTCCAACGGATTTGACATCTCTTTACCAGAGCCGTTTGCTCATGGAGTAGCCAATGTTTGGTGTATGAGACCAGGGTACATTGATAACCCTCTGATTTTTAGCAAATCAGCAGCTATCAACAGATTTGAGAATACTTACTAGAGTTGTACCCCCATAGCAAGTTAACCCTTTGTCCCGTAAGACATGGTGAGTTAAAACCATATGTAATCCAAATGTACAACATGATCCTCAAAAAAAATGAAAGTTTAAAAAAACAAACAAGATATATACAAAGATTTTATATTTTTTATTTTTTTTAAACACAAAAGAAAAGATAAAAATGAAACATAAACAAAAGAAAAACAAAATATACAAAGAACAACATACCACTCAGAAATTTGAAGAATCAACAGGAACAGCAAGAAGCTTATTTTTCAACCTTGTAATCAGCTGTTCTGCATGAGTCCTGTAATTAGCAACTGGAGCAGTAGAGAAAGTCAACTTCCTCTTCAACATTTGTTCCAACAAGGATGCAGACAATGGATAGTTACGATCAGAAAACATGTAAAGATAGACCCCAGACCAAGTCTGCACCACATGTACACTAGAGAGTGGATAAAAAATCCAACTAAAAACCTGCCACTCAGATTGACCTTCCCAAATCTTAAAACCAGCACCATCTTGATGATAAGAATCAAATAACACTTGAAGATCACCCAACAAAACCAAACCAGCCCCTTGAGCAGGATGAGATTCAAAGTGTTGTTTCACCATATCATAAAGAGTAAACAGATCTTGTCTATCAAGAAAATTGAGAACCTCATATAGAAAAGTAAAATGCCTAACAGTCTCATCCTTTATAAACTGAATTACAATCTCTTAACCCACCAAGACCTGTAGGAGTTAGTGTCCAGTTCACTAATGGAGACCACTCTACCAACTCCTCATTAGAATCATTCTCCTCAAAGTCCTGTAAAAAAGAGCTCTCAGGAGCATGAAGATCAACACTTATAGTGTCATATGATGGATCATTGGAAATAGACACAATCTTTGTCTTATCAGCAGAAAGAGTCTCCTCCTCATGAGGTGTATCTGACATATTCTCAGAAGGAATAAGTGTAGCTTCAAAGGTATCAGTAATCTTCAATCTCTTAGGAGGTGGTCCTTCCAAAAGAGAGTGAAAGTGTTTTTCCCTAGTATAAGGATTAAGACTATCCTTTTCTAATCTTGAGTAGATGATGTTATACTCTTTGACTAATCTATCATCAGAGAAAGATCTCACATACCCCATAGTCCATCTAGTAGAGTAAACAGCTGAACTCATGTTCTTTACAAATTCTCTCATATGTCTCCTTTGTTCAGCTTGAGATAAAGACTTTTCCCTTCTTGCTTGAGCCTTTCGTTCAGCCTCTCCCTTTTCTTTTGAGTCACCAATGCCCTTATATCATTAACATAATTTTCAGATGTAAAAGCACCTCCTAAGATAGTTTGAGCAAGACTTGGATTTCCAGAAATATCATCACCAAGCTGATTCCAAGTCTCATCTGTGAATCCCATAGCCAAAACATTTAACTCTAACATTCTCTCATGTGTGATCTCAGGAGCTGACTCAGACAAGAATTCTGCATTAAAGGTAGCCTGAGCTTGTTCTGCAACCCTTCTATCACTCATTGATATCTCATGCATTCTGAATAACCTTTCCTGTTCAGCCTTATCAATACCAGGATCCACTCCTTCTTCTTCCTCAACCATTTTACCTTTGCCTTTATTATCTGAAGAACCAGGCAAAAGACCATCTGCAGCATTATCAGCCAGTGAATCAGAAGAAATAAGCTCATCAGCATCATGTGTAGACTCTTTTCTTCCACAAGCCTCTCAGTAGTAACAGCATCAGAAGCAATATCATCTACATTAACAACACCAGATGGCTCACCAGCCTCCACTAACCCAGTCTTGAGAGTCGTCCTACTAAGATAGCTCCTCTTTTTCCTCTGTCTCCTCTGAAAAACTTTTACTTGTGGAGCAATAGGAGTCTGAGTCTCACCAAGAGATACAGATGCTAGAACATAAAGCTTATCTAAGTCTATAGAAACCCTCTCATGTCCCTGTTCCTCCTCATCATCAGACACCACAAATCGAGTCCTCCTCTGGTCCAACCTCACCTCCAAATCTGTCACTTACTGTAATAACTTCACCAATTGACTACCTAAAGTGGCTTTAGTCTCCTTCAGCTCTTCCCATGTTTCCTTAAGCTGGAGCTCCAAATCATCAACTTTTTGAACATACCTGTGAAGCAAGCTAGACACATTTATTAGCATAGTAGGATCCTCAACTCCACCAGCAGGAATACCTGTGGTTTGATGAGCTTCATTGGACCTAGGAGGAGACACAATAAAATCATCACCAAAAGTAGTGTCATCCTCAAAAGGTTGTCTAGGTGGACTATGTGGCTGATCACTAGTAGGAGTAGGATTAACCTCAGTCTCAACAGGAGTTTGGTCCTGTGAGGTAGAGGCAATAACTGGACCAACATGCCTTGGTGAAGGTGGGGCATTAAGGTGAGGTGAAGGTGGATGTTGTGGGTCATCAGGGGCAACTGATGAAAAGGCATCAGATCAACATGAACACCAGGTAACATGGTTGGTAGTAAGGGTCTATGTTCTCCAGTGAAACATGTTTTCATTGTAGCAAACAACTTGGCAGTTAACTTAGTAATGCGCCTGGTAGTATTGTCAGAGGTTTCAATGCTTAAAATCATTTGTAAAAATCGAGGATACATTAGAAATTTATGTTTGGTATCCTTCACATTTTTAGTCATTTCCTCAAAAATATATTTTGAAAAATTATATTGTCTCCCATGGGCCAAACAGATAATAGCATTTGCAATAGAACTAGAGAACTGATCCCAACCACCAGATTTGGGACTCAGGCAAAGGTATGGACTAAAAACCTCCACTTAGGGCAAAATTTATTTTTAAACCAAATTATTTTTCCATCAAAAGGATACCCTAAGCTAGTTAGTCCAGAGATGATATCCTCTCTATTATTCTCAAAGAGACCATATGCATCATCAAATCGTAGATGAGTCCTAATGAGAGACTCAGTTATCACATACTCTCTTCCATCAATGGTGGCCACAATCTCCTTGGAAGAGCCAGTGAGAGATCGCTCATGTGCTGTGGCCCAAAATTGTTTGACAAGAGAGTCATAAACAATTGATGGAGAGTGAGCAAGAGCATACCTGATTTTAGAGCGTAAGAGAAAATCAATCATTGAGTCATATAAGTTGCTCCCTTTGGTGTGTTCCAAAAATGCAGTTTTGTTATGATCCACTTTGTACTCGAGTGGTGCCATGGATATTGATTGAGAACATTGAAGATGAGCAAGATTCAAATAAAGAGGGAATTGGGGTAAGGGTTTCTTCTGATTGACTATTTAAATGAGTTTCCCAAAATAGTCGTTTAAGTTGAAACAAAATCTTTGACCAATTTTGACTTAAAATAACCCCAAAAATAAATCCCCAAATTATATAAAAATCAGCAGCAATGAAAAGTCAAACAACGGAAACCAAGCAGTCAATCGGAGGAAACCAATTAACTTTTGTCCGTAGTAACAAATCAAAGCTATCCGCAGAATCCACAGCGCATCAGAGGAATCCAGTACAATATCAGCGGCAATGAGAAGAGAATCAAATCAAATCTTTGACCAATAACAGTGCCGAAACTGTCTCCATACAGAACTTTTAGCGATCCAAATTCCAACCATCAATATTTACCATATCTTTTACTTACCAAAGATTCCAAAATGCCTATAAAACCAACCCCTTACAGCATAATCATACACACACAACTCATAACCCTAAGCACAAAATCCAAAACATGAGCACTTCTCCCAATCACCCAATTGAACTATCTTCATCAGATAGTGAGCCAAACTGGTTGAACTACTTCCCTCCTGGAGCTTCCAACAAAGATACCTACATCTCTAGAGAGCCTCCTACCAGATTACCATTCTACTACACCACTTCGAAGAGGATCTCCCCTCCCCTCAATGAAGTTGAGGTTTCTAGTGCAGAGCTCAAAGATATGAATGAGAGCTCAGATAATGAGGTGAATGATCCAACCTACAGGCCTAGAAACACCAGGTCCATGACAGTTACTCCTCTTGCTGCGCTACCACCAAGTGCTCCAATTCCAGACCCCCAACCCTCCACATCCAATCCCAACAGGAGAAACACAGTGATGGGTCTTGTTGCACGCCCAATGTGGGAATGGATGGATAGGAGGGGAAGAGAGCATCATAAGATGCCACAGTGGGAACACCAAAGGCCAGTGAGGAGGCCTTGAAGAGAGAAGCTTTGGTCTGAAGATGGGTGAAAGCTATGAAGAGATGTTGAGTCTTAGTCTTGTTAGTCATGTTCAGTGTCTGTAATGGTATCTCTTCATCTGAGAATGCAGTTTTTTGAATGAATAAAAGCTTATTTCTCTAGTCTTAGACATCTGATCCCCATGATAGTGTGTTTGAAACTTTAGCTGCAAGATGGTTAGTAGAACACAAAGTATACAAACAAATATATACACATATATACATAAAACTAACATTATACAGAAAAATACAAAACATATACATCAATAAGACCTCCCCTTAGGCACAATCCTCCCCTCAAACACAACAATCAGGGGTTGATCATGCCAATATTGACAATCAAATATTGAAATCTGGGTCCATCAAAAGCTTTTGTTAACAAATCAGCAACAGTTTCATCTGTATGAACTTTAACCACTTGAATAAGGTGTTTTTCATTAGCATCTTTGATAAAGTGGTGTCTAATTTCTATGTGCTTGGTTCTTTGATGAAAAACAGGATTTTTGACAATACAAATTGTACTTTGGTTATCTATAAAGATTTTAGTATTCATAAAATTGAACCCATAATCCAATAATTGGTTTTGAATCCAAAGTACTGACCACCACAACAACTAGCAGCAGCAACATAATATCAAATGTAGAAGATGTAGCCACTATGGTCTGCTTCTTGCATTGCCAAGAAATCAATCTTCTTCCTAAGAACTGACAACCCCCAGTAGTAGATTTGCGATCAAAATTAGCACCAGCATCACTTTAAGCTTCCAACTCAAATGGAGATTCTCTAGGATACCAAAGACCCAATTTTGGTTGGCCCTTTAGATACTTGAAAATATTTTTGACAACAGTCAAATGGGAAGTCAAAGGTGTGACTTGATGCCTAGAACAAGCACTGACTGCAAACATGATGTCAGGCCTAGAAGCGGTCAAATACATGAGAGATCCAATCATTGATCTATAGAGGTGTACATTAACAGCAGGATCTGGGTCATTGTTTGACTTAGCCTTAGGAGCCTCATATGGTGTAGTAGCAGTCCTAACAAGTTCCATATCAAACTTCTTGAGGATATCATGCACATACTTCTCTTGATGAATGAAAATGCCATCCTGATTGCATTTGTAAGCCCAAAAAGAAAGTAAGCTCACCCATGGCACTTATCTCAAACTCACTTTTCATCAAATCTTCAAATTCTTTTGCACAGGCTTCTTTGGTAGAACGAAAGATAATATCATCCACATATACTTGCACAAGAATGATATCCTTGGTGCTCTTCTTGATAAAGAGAGTCTTATCAATAGCACCTCTTCTATAACCATGTTTCAGAGGAATGAAGAAAGCCTAGCATACCAAGCCCTAGGTGCCTGATGTAATCCATATAGTGCCTTAACCACCTTGTATACCATATATGGATGATGAGGGTCCACAAATCCTTTAGGATGAGTGACATACACTTCTTCCTCAATTTCACCATATAAAAATGCACTATTCACATCCATCTGATAGACCATAAATCCCATGTAGGAGGCAAAGGCCAAGAACAGTCTTATGGCTTCTACTCTTGCAACAGGAGCAAAAACCTCATCATAATCAATACCCTCCTCTAGTCTGTGACCCTGAGCAACCAACCTAGCCTTGTTCTGAACCACAATACCCTGTGCATCCCTTTTACATTTGAGAATCTACTTAGTTCCAATAGCATATTTACCAGGAGGCAAATCAACAAGTTCCCATACATTTTGAATTTTTTGATCCAAAATTATTGCATTTCCTCTTGCATAGCAGCTACCCAATCCTCATCACCTAATGCCTGTGAAATACTGGTAGGTTCAACCTGAGATAAGAAACAAGCAAATAGACAATGTTGATAGTCTATATGATTGGTCCTGTGTTGAACCCTTATGTAGCTGAGAAAAGCAGATTCACCAAATGATGTCTTCTTGACCCTGCTTCTAGTTTGAACAGTGGAAGTAGGATCACCAATAATAAGGGATTGTGGATGAACTGTGTTAATCCTCTTTGTGACATTAGGACTAACATCCACAGATGTAGCCAAATTATTAAGTGTTGCTCTAAAATCATCATCATAAGAAGAAGAGTCAAAGATGCATGTTCTTGACTCATGATGAATGCCATCCAATTCAGAGGTAGAGTGTTGTGAATTGGCTAAGTCAGATGGAGTGGCAAATCGGGTGGGAGTCTCAGCAGCAACTGCATCGACACAACGTTTCCACTATCAGCAGGAGCAGTTGCATTACCAGGGGAAACAGATACATTGCCAGCGGCATCAAAGTTCCTGCGGGCCTCATCAGTTGCTTGTTTTAAAAGTTCCACTGTTTCCTTGGAGAATTCATAACCAAACTTTTCAGCATCTTCTGTAGCTGCATGTTCTTGGCGTTGGAGCTTTACAAGTTCTTCTGCATACCCCATATCACTAGAAGGTACATCATGAGCAGCTGAGTTCTTGGTACCTGAAAAGTGGTTAGAGGGAAAAGAGGGAACAAGTATAACTTGTTCATCAGTTTTTGAATCTGACTCATCATCTGAAGAACCTGCAATGTTAGTGAAAGCCTGTGGGTGTTCTGCAGAAATGTTAGATTTATAACGAGTATAACCCAAATGGTCAGTTAGATAATCCAAATCAAAGTACCATTCTTAACCTGCACCTTGAACATTGAGCTTGTCCTCCATAAATCTGAGATTCAGAGTCTCTTCATCCCTCTTTGTGGAGAGATTATATACTCTGTAAGCTTTACTATGAGTTGAATAGCCTACGACATATCCTTCATCAGCTTTCCCATCAAACTTGCCCAACTGATCATTAGTATTGAGGATGGTGACATGACAACCAAAAGGCTTAAGATGACTAATGGTAGGAATCTTGCCAGACAAAAGTTCATAAGGTGTCCTTTTGTGAGGATTTGTGATTGAGACCATGTTCAAGACATAACAAGCAGTGCTAATCGCCATCCAAAACATGGTAGGCAACTTTGAATCAGCAAGCATGGATCTTGCCGCTTCAATGAGTCCTGTTTTTCTTTCAGAACTCCATTTTGTTGTGGAGTCCTGGCAGTGCTACAGTCCCTTTTAATCCCCTTTGTAGCACAGAGATCTATCAATTTAGCATTCTTAAACTCTGTCCCATTATCACACCTAATTTCTTTAACCTTCTTGTTCAACTGATTCTCCACCAGGGCAATAAAGTCTTGAAGAAGTTGAAATGTTTCATCTTTAGTTCCCAAAAAGAATACCCAACTATATCGACTATAATCATCAGTCACTACCAAGCAATAGTATTTATGATCAATGCTTCTGATAGATGTAGGACCAAAAAGATCCATGTGTAGAAGCTGCAAAGGCTCAGAGATAGTGCTGACAGCAGTAATGGCCTTATATGAAGCCTTGTGTTGCTTTCCCTTGTTGCGGCCACGCTTGTGCTCATTGGTAAAGACTTTGGAAGGCAGTCCATTAACTAATCCAAGTTTAGCTAGCTTGTTGATTGTTTTGAAGTTCACATGAGCCATCCTTCTATGCCATTTATTAGATTCATCCAAGGATGCTTTGGCCACCAAACAAGCTAAATCTCCAGCAGGCTGAACATCATTGAGATTGAATGTGTAAAGATTGTGTTTTCTTGGTACCTTCAGAACAACTTGACAGTCATCAGGTAGTTGGAAATCTTTAGAAAGAACCAGACATTCAGTATCAGTGCATAGCACAAAGTTTTTCTTGTCACAAATTTGGGACACAGAAAATAAATTAAAATTTCTCAATTCCTCCACATAATACACATTCTCAAGGTCTAGTTGAGCAGTTCTAATAGTACCCTTCCTTGTGATTTTACCATCTCCTCCTCTAAAGGTAACAGTACCTCCATGAATACCTACAAAATCATGAAGCCTGTCTCTATTCCCTGTCATACTCCTAGAACAACCACTATCTACAATACCTAAATCTTTATTGGAAAGAGGATCATCCTACACAAAAAGAATTACAACAACATTAGTTTACATGGAGACCCAAGTCATCACTGACTTGGGCCTGCCTTATGGATCTTAGTTGATAAACCTGTAGATTGATGAGATCCACTATTGTTCTTGGACCTTTGCATATAAGTTGGTCTTTTGGGTTTCCAAGAACAACCTGTTGAGGGCTTAACAGCAGTGTCCCTCCATGCCCCCCTTTGATGTAAAAAGTCAGTGTTGATAGACCTATAATCATTTTGAAAATAAGTGCTTGTAGGTATGTTCAAAGGTCTATTAACATTTCGTCTCCAATGAAAAGAAGATGGCCTGTCAGCAGCAACTGGGTTACCAGCAGCAACTATTCTACCAGCAGAATTGCTTCTGTTGGTCCTCAGATGTTTTCCATTTGGAACAAAAGGAGGTATTTTGGCCACATCATTCCATACTTTGTTATATCTCTGTTGATTAGTGCACATATTCATCTTTTTATCATAATAATCATAATCTTTGATAAGATGAAAAACACTCCCACAAACAAAACATGATTTCTTCTTAAATTGCTTGTTCAAAATAGGAACAGTCTTATTACAAAAAAAATTATTCAAACCACAACCAAAATCAGAATTGTTTTTAACAAATTCAACAGAACAAGAAATGTTTCTAGAAAAAACTGTCTTTGAAAAGGATTCTTTAACAGCAACTCTTGGAACTTGTAAAGGCTTAGTAGAGGCAGACTTTAAGAACTCTTCATTTGAATCACAGCTGGCATATTCTTTAGATTGAGTCTCTGAAGTCCTGGAAGAACAAGAGACAAATGTGTTAGACTCACTGCAAGTGTCTGATAAGTCATTAGACTTTTGACCATAAGACATATGTGATTCATCTGAGTCAGAGTCTGGATTGGGTGGCTTAACAATAGTATAATCATTTGGGTCATACACCTCATCTGGACCAATAATAGAAGAAGGAACATTATGCATTTTACCTTGTTTTATATATTCAACAGGTTTTCTATATTTATCTTCTTCTTCATCGGACAGGATTAAAAACACTATAATCATTTGGGTCATACACCCTCATCGGACCAATATAGTCCTTGGCTCCTAACCCCATTTTAGTTTTAACAGACATAGAGCTATTTACTAGTTTGTGTAAGTTTTAGCTTTGTTTTGCCACTATTGTGCCTAGCCACCTCGAGTATAACCTAGCTTGAAGACCCTCCTTCTCAACAACAACTTTTACAAATTCTTTCTTATTAAATTTTAACTCATTTGAGGTGTTATCAAAATCTCTTTGCAAAACATTTATTTTCTCCTCAAGAGCCATTTGGTTTTGATCATACCAGGCCTTTTGTTTTTCTAAAGCTTTAACTGTTTTCTTATAGGCCTGAACTTGTATAAACAACTCTTTATATTTATCATTAACATCATCAAACTCACACTTAAGAGCATCATATTGAGTACTACAACCAAATATACAACTGTGTACCTGAGAAGTGATGCCCATCATTGCAATTTCTCCAGCAGTGTCAGCAACCAATCCAACTTGAGGCTCTTCATCCTCACCATCATTCACATGATCATCCCAATCAACTCGTTCTCCAAAGGATAAAGATGGTCGTAGGCTTCACCTCCTCATCTTCCTTGAGCTTGTATGCATTATATTTTCTTCTGTCACCTCCCTTCCTATTAGGACATTCTCTGGCAAAGTGACCAAGTTGGTTGCATTCAAAGCATCTGATCTTCTTTCTGTCAAACCTAGCTGATTCTCTTCCTTTCCAGAGCCCTCTTCAAACCTCTTTACTTTCACAGCAAGCATGGCAATCTGCCACTTAAGATCCATCTCCTCCATATCCCATTTATCCACTTGTTCAAAATCTTCATAGGCCAACTGCTGTTGATCTTCGGCCAAAGAACAAATGAGTAGAGCACATCTTTTATCACTGAATTAGACTTTGATTTTCTTGTAGAAGATTTGTGTGTTCGGATGTCTGCTGATGAAGAAGTGGGAATATCAACATATGTTACCATTGTGTTTCCACTGGTAGCACCAACAAAGGCAGAGTGTGATGGAGCTTGAGAAAAGGTAGAGTGACCCTTGATGTCAAGCTCAAGAGACTTCAGCTTATTGTATAGATCATCAAAGCTTATGTAGTCAAGGCCCCCTTTTTCCTTAAGAGTGAGGGACACCTGATTCCAAGAAGGAGGTAGAGCACGAAGGAATTTGAGATTACATTCCTCAGTATCAGGTTTAGATTTTAACTGGTTAAGCTAGCTGAGGATCTTTTGAAACCTGTCATATCCCTTATGGACACCCTCTTCTTCAGAGATAGATAACTCCTGAAAGCTTTGTTTGAGCATAGACTTTCTCATTTTCTTGGACTCATCGTTTCCACCAAACCTTGCTTTAATCCCTCTCCAAATCTGTCTTGCATCATCCAGATGATAGAAATCGCTCATGTGCTCATCTGGAAGAGCTTGTAGTAAAGTAGTCCTCGCCTTGGTTTCCCTTTGGACAAATGACTGTTCAGCAGTTGTTGTAGGTGGAAGAATTATAACTTTTCCTTCAGAATCTCTTCCAGTAGCCTTCTTACTGTTTCCTTTAAGAATGATTTGCCATAGATTGACATCCATGTTGGAGATATAGTTTTCCATCTTCATAGCCCATATATCATATTCATCCTTCTTAAGGTATGGAAATTTAGCATTAGTGTCGGACATGGTGACCACTTGCTGAATGGAAGACTAGGTGTTAGACCGGTTGTTTGATGATTCAGACTGATCATCACTCTCAGCATCAAAATGTTTTGGTGAAGACGTGTTATGGTTTTGAGAAGAAAAGGTTGTCTTCTTAGAAAGATTCTCACGAGGCTCTGATACCACTTGTATGGTACAGTCCCAGATAGATCTTATGAGCCTTGAAAGATTATAGATGTCCTGTGTAATCACAAAACAACTAAGGAGAACCTTTGCAAGAATTGTACTCACGCGGAAAATAAATACAAGACTTAAGAAGACGATAAACACAATAACTTGATCCTCTATGGATCTATATTAATTCACTATTAATGTTGTCAAAGACGTACATAAAACCCTAACCACATGTTTCTTTTATAGTACAAGAAACCCTAACCATACAGCTTGCTAAGCACTCAAAAGATATGCTCTATCTATTCCTATTTTAACTCAAGCATATCACAACTAATAAACTAAGAAAACGGAAACTACATATCCGCAGAAACATATTCTCTATCATAGTAAACTGCACTATCAGCAGAAACCTTACTATCAGCAGAAATAAAATAACTATCAGTAGGAACCCTATCAGCGGGAACCAACTGTTTACATAATTCCTAACAATTAGGCACCCCCTATGACTAACACGAAATACAACGCACCAATTAGAATGAGGATGTGACAATTTAACCGACCAATAAGAGATAACTAGGGAGTAATAAAATCTAAGTAAACAAGCTTTTAATTATCATAAGAAACACAATCAATCAATCCATAGCTTTTCTTCTTTTCATTAGTTAATTAGTTTTAATTTTAATTGTTAAGTAGTTTAATTGGTAAAATTACCAAACCCCACTCCTAAACCCCGAGATTTTTACTTGTTTTCTAAAAAATATAAAAAGCTAAAAAGAATCACCCTCAACCTCACCTTCTCGTCATACATCTTTACTAGCATCTCTATTCCCCTAGAGAACGATCAACCCCCAGGGCTTACCAATACTACACTGCGACGATTAGGTACACTGCCTAGTGGGTTGTAAAGCTTGCTCTCAGAAAAGGAAGTTTTCTATCTCGTCATGGAAGGTGATAATCCACCCAAAAACGATCCACCACACCATCCACCACTACAACATCAACCATTTCCTCCACCAAATTCACCACCACACATCCCACCCACTCCAAGTCAACCACTTGACCGACATTCCTTTAACCTACTTCACAAGTGAAATCGATGAGCTTAAAAAATTACATAGGTTACTTGAGAATACAATTGAGAATGCACTTGAAAAGGCGGCTAGCGCATCGGGTATCAATTTAATGGTTAGCGACGATTCGGATGATGAATTAGGAGAAGATGACATTGAGGTCACTGAGATAATAGAAGAAAGTGAGGATGCGAAACTAATGCATATTTTAACCTTTATCCTACTAAGGAAGAAATCGCATACCATAATTACATAATTGACAACCCTCGGCCACCAATTGTTAGAATCAATCCTAAAATTAGGAGAGTTAGTCCTTCGAACATTAAGATCCCATGTATGATTGGATATAGGCGTGTCGAGCATGCTTACATAGATGTAGATTCTCCTATCAACGTGATGTCCTCATTTGTTTACAACAACATAATGAACGCACAGCTAAAGACTAGGAGAGACCATAAGTATCCCGGTGGGGTTTGAAATTTTGTTGGAAGGGTCAAGGATGTACACGTCTTTGTCAGGAATTTCACCTACTTAGTAGATTTCATGATCTTAGAAGATGTAGGATGTATCATCGACTATAGCTTGTCTCATGTCATGCTAGGAAAACCGTTTGTTAAAAAGTCTAAGCTAAGCTACAACAAATCTGAAGGAACTGTTAGATTTTCGGAAGAGAGCGATGAAATTACATATAGGATGCCTTGGAAAGTTAGCGGATATGGTCCTGTATCCTACTTTGAAAGGGATAACCTTAGACCCTTTGAGGAAAAGAGCAAAGAGGATATAAAAAAAGGCATGGATTTTAGGTGGGAGAAAAGGAGACTCTACTATAAGGATTGTTTGACCCTAGGGCCTAGGTATAGAGTCGATGAGGACTTTGTCAACATGATAGGGTATGCCATGATGAGGAAAAATGAAGTCACGTAGGGTATGGCTTCGAGTCTATCTACAAGACTCATAAATAAAGAAAAGCACTTCTTGTGAGACAACCCATGTTTAGTTGTTTGCATGTTTGTTTTTTCATTCTTGTTTGTGTGTTTTATATATCTTTTTCGTTATTGCTTAATTCTCATGTTTATTTTGTGAAAATGTTTTTTTTTTAACTTCGTCTTAATTGCATATAAAGGTATTTTACCAAAAGATAAGTGTAGGAAATATCACATATATTTTTAGAACTTGTATGAACATGAGAGTAGCAATAATTGAAATCGTATATATTTGTGTGTTTGTTAGAGTCAAACGCTTGTATCGAGTCATAATGGATGTTTTGCAGGAATTTTTTCCAGGCCTTTTTTCCATAATTTTTCGAAAAACGCATCGGACTCTTTCTGTTAACAACCTGACGGCGGTCGAGACTAAATCCCGAAGGTCGCCCAGCAATGTATAAATAGATTCAATGATTCATTTACTGTCTAATTTGTAATTTTTGGAGACTTTCAATTCTTAATTTTCCAGAAAATCTGCAAACATCCATTTCACAAGCATTATATCTTACTTGCTTTCAAGGGTAGTTTTATTCTAATATAGTTTATACCGTCGATTTTACGCGAGGTTTCGTTTCATTTTCTTATAAGTGTGCAAGTTATATTAGACAAGATGAAGTACATGATAGAAGCAACACTTATTACTTGCTCATTCTTCTTGGAGGAGGATTTAACCGCAACTCTACGCATATCCTACCGAGCTAATCAGGGGAGTATTAGTTTCTCTATTTTATTTACCTTCTTTTATCATAACTTTGATACTTTCGGGGAATATTGGGGACAATGTTCAGTTTAAGTGTAGGGAGGAAGAATAAAACGGGAACTTAGAAACTATTCACGCACTTGATTTTTGTCTTGTCCTTGGTAAATTGTGTAATAAACTATGAGAAATATTTGTTAGGGTAATTTTAGCACAAAAATTAAAAAATTTTATGGCATTTACGAGTAAAACTTTAGTCTTAATAAAGCGTCTTATGGATAGGAATTATATGACTAGCACAAAAACCGTATACCACTCAAATTCCACCCAAAAAATGTGAGGTTCGCCCCTAGATCTTTAGAAATAAAAGCATTCATATTTAATGCTTAGTGAGTATACCGGTAGTATAATAGATTCTAGAACTTGTTTTGTGATGAATTCCAAGTTCGCTAGTGAGACTACATTCGTGTAGTTAGGATTAACTAAATGATAAGAGGCATTAGGATAACCCTTGTTTTAAACCTGTAATTTAATTACGTCATCCACATCGGTTGAGTAATTTTCCTCACACCCTTGCGATGTACTCATCTTTAGTACACGATACCCCTAGTTAACCCCTCAGAACCTATCTTTTCGTGGTTCTCGTGATGTTCCAGTTTCCAGAATATCAATGAAGAGCATTGTTTACAATCCACCCTCAAATGTTACACCCAAATCGCCTTAGCCCACCTAGTATGCACTCATCTTTAGTGCATTATTGTAATCATTCTTTAATCCCTTAGTTCAATTTTCTAGTTACTTGCATGGTTGCTAAGTTGAGTCATATCCTTTGTATACAGTTTTGGGACGATTGAGACTTATGGGTTAAAGTAGTATTTTATGGAGTAACGGGAAGGAACGATAAATTCAATTTCTCTTTTTCTACGTAATTAAGTACTCCAAGTTTTTTGATCTTTTCAAATCGGGTCAATTAGTGTTAGTGAAATAAAAAGGGATGCTCTTATAAATCCCTTTATTTTCATGTTATCGTAGAGGATGGTAGAGTAAAAAGGTATGAAAAAAATGAGAAAAAACATACGGGCTACCATCCTACATCTATCTTTATGTTTTATGTTTTTAAGTTTATGTCTTTTGATTTTGTTTCAAGTTGTTATCTAGTGTTAGTGAGTCGAGTCTTGGCTTAGCAACGCCGCGTCTTACATGCTTACAACTTAATATTTTTGACTTGCCACCACTAAATATCCCCATATCCAACAAAACCCTTTATTTCCCTACCCGAAGCCTAACAATATAACCCATTGTAAATACCTCTTAGATAGTTATTCCTAGGTGCTTACGCCAAAGCGGTGGAGGTTTGATCTATTCTCAAGCCTATGGTAATCTATGAACTATGACAGGTAGTGAGTGTTTATCTTCCATTTCTTTACATATTATATTTCATATAAACCCGAGAGATGAGAGAATCCAAACACCAATTGTGAGGTGCTAATGTATAATTTTTGTGCTTTGTTATGACTATTGTGGCGCTAGTACTTGTTGTAAACTATTTTAAACCGATGCTAAATGACCCCTAACTTATAAATTGATTGGCTAAAAGCACATTTGCTTGAGGACAAGAAAATTCAAATTGTAGAGATATTTGATAATGATTTAAAACATACGTTTTTAGGGGGTCATTTAAGCCCTAAATCGATACATTTTATATCCGTTACTGATTAAAATCGTTCCTTTTCACATTTTAGGTCTTTTGGAAGCAAATTGCTGGAATCAAACACTTTTGGACGAAAAGGAGCGAAAACATGAAGAAAACGACAAAGTCAAGATTTCAAGGTTGATTTCTGCACCTGACGGCGTCCCAACTCTAAGGGCAACGTCGTCGATCACAAGGATTTCTAAAAAGTCTCAAGCGACGGCTCAGGTCATATTTTGGTTTTACAACATGACGGCGTCACGCCTTATTCCAGAATGGCGTCACACTTTGTTTTACACCGGACGACCAAGACTCATTCCAAGACGGCGTTCTTAATGAAGCCAGACGGCGTCACACTTCCTGAACTGACGTCGTCCCAACGATGACTTGTCCAAAAAGAAACCCTAATGACGGCGACTAGACGACGTCACCATCAAAAGGCGACGTCGTCGCAAGTGTAATTTTATATATATATATATATACACATTGAATTTTCTGTATTTTAGGTGTAATATTTTGGAGAGCAAACCCTAGTTCTTTCATAGTCCAACTTGGGCAGTATTTTAGGGTTCCAAACCCTTTTTTACACTCAAAAATAAGTTTGTTTATCCAATCTATCACCATGTTTATCCTATGTTCATTTGTTTTTTTATGTTCATGCTTATCTATCATGCGTAGCTAAATTATTCTTGTGTTTGCTTAGATCTATGAAACCTAGTTGTTGATTATTGTTTGGTTGTCTCTTGTTTTAATTGGTAGACACTAGAGTAAGGGAAACTGGCTTCTTCTTTAATTGTTGCGAGCTTGAACTTCCTAAATAGTAAAAAGCTTGAGAGTGCACTTGAGCCATCTTTGTGTTTATTGCGTGTGTTGTAGCTTTAGGATAATAGAGTATTCGGGGGAGATAATACGGTACTTGGCGATCCCGGATAGTCTAGAGGAGTGATTCTCACAAAAGGCAATGCCAAAACCGCCAAGTTATCTCACACAAGCTAGCCACTTGTGAATGACTAACCGTAAGAAACTTAAAACAGTTCAGACACTGATTTAAAAACCAATAATAGATGAGAAGTGTGTAGTACGGGGGTAACTCAAACGTGTTAGGTTTGAGCACCGAGATCGTTCCGAACGAGGGTTGAATGGAATTTCCAACTCACGTCTCGATTATCGGGATTTGAATAAGAGAAGGGAATAATATGAAGTTATCTAAACTAACGGATAAGGAAAGTAAATGGGAAGCATATAAAACTCTAAATCTATAATGCAAATGCAAATTACGCAAATCTATACTAAAACGTAAATACGGGATTAAAACGAAACGCGAATAAAATGCAACTATGTCTAATCTAAATCCTAAAAATAACCTAAAATTACTTTTACTCTAAAAATGATATTTGAAAACTATTTATGAATTAAAACTATTTTTTTTGGATTTTTCTGGAATTTATTAGATTTAAAAACTAAACTTTAACTATTAAAACTAAATTAAAATACTAGAAATTATTAAAATCAAAGGGAAAAATATGAAACTATTTTTATAAAATCTAAAATATCCTAAGAGAATTTTCAAAACTATTTTTTATTTTTCTGATTATTTTTCTATTTTCTACTAATTTAATACTATTTAAATCTAATTTAAATTATGAAAAATACCAAATAAAAGGGGAAAATAGGGAAAAATATTTTTTATACTTTTTATATTTTTATTAAACTGAGAAAATTGAAAAATTAATTTTTGGAACTTTTTCTGAATTAATTGCAATTAAAGCTAATTAAAAGTGACTAAAAACTATTTTAAATAGAGAAAAATAGCAAACAGTGACCAAAAATTATGAAAATCTCAGGAAAATTCTAAAATATTATTCTAAAGCTATGAAAAATATAAAAACATGGGCTTATGTCTAAGATATAGAAGTCAGAGCAGTGTAACTGATGGGGAAATAAGCACTTTTAAATAAGCAAATAAGCACTAGAATGAACCAATGAAAACGAAGCAAAATTATACTATAACTACTCTAAAGAAACCATTTGCAACTACTCCTAACACCTATTAAGCAGATTACCAAGGATTTAAGCTAAATGTTACTTAAGCAAATGAGCTAATGACCTCTACCGTTGAGCTTATGCAATGTGCTTATTAATAAGCTCAAACGGAAAACCAAAAGTGAGGTTCTCAAGACAACCAACTAGAGATTACATATCTAAAAGATCAGCTCATAAGGACTAGTGATGAAGAAGTTAGAGATCAAAAAATTAATCGGCTAATTGGGACAATGGTCAGCCGATGCGTAACGATATGGGGAAATAAGCTAGTCAGGCCAATAAGCTACTCTATAAGCTCAAAAGTGAAATCCTAAGCTCAGATTCCTAAAACTACTCCTACAAGCTACTGAGGGGAACAGAAATCAGGCATAAACATCAAAGGATTAAGCAGATGATAAGCCTAGATTATGCCGAGATGCGCTTATGACAGAAACAAAGACAAGCAGTGTACAAAAAAGCATAATGAACTAGAGATATAAGCCAACTAGAGGTTTCTACATATCAAATAACTTCAAAACAAGCTAATATATGATCTAATGAGAGCCACAAAAAGCAATATCAACTAATATCACACCTGAATTGAACCTTGAAAAGTGCTTATGAACTGCAATGGTTGGGACAGAATCAATGGTTTTGGCAGATTTGATTATAAATTGAAATCACTAACAACTTTGACACTCTTGAAAACTTTAATCTAGAAATCAATGGAGCAGAAACTCAAACTTAAACTAACCAAACTTGACATGCCAAATTCATTTTAAACTGAAAATTATAACAGATCCAAACACTCCTTTTTAAAACACATTTCAAAATAAAAAACAGTAGCAATGTAAAACTAGAACTTATACTGATTAAAATCATAATACAAAACATATTAAGAACAACTTTTAATCCTCAAACTGAGTTTGACTACCAAATTTACCCGTTTGACTTTCATTGACTTTTTGCAAAACTTGGAATTAAGGACAATTAAGACACCATGAGACTCATATAAGCTTTGTTAAGCTTATATGAGCTTAAACAAACAGTAAAAAACAACTTTTGGATGGATTTGAAACTAGATTGCATGAAAACTCAAATTGACAATAGATTAATGAAAACTTGATTAATATTAATAAAGTGACATTACAAGAGTATTGAAATTACAATGGAAAGAGCTTGACTAAGCTATGAAAACAATAAAATGACAAGAAATGGAAAGGTCAAAATTCCTCTAATGCTTAAGGAATTGGACGGTTTTAAATGTGAGCCAAGAGGGTCTTTATATAGCCTTCACAAGGTCTTGGGATCCCTTTCAGAAGAGCCTAGAAGCAAATAGCAGCCACACAAATCCCATGAATCATCACCTCCAATCACATTGCTCCAATTCACCAATTGATGTGTCACGGCCAATAGGAGAGCTCCACTTAGCCACGTGGGCATTCTTATCCTGACATGTCAATGGTTCTAGAAGGATGGAAAGATCCTTAGTACGAGGTTTGGTGTTTGGGATGTGGGTAAAACGGGTATGTTTGGGTTTGGGGAAGACGGAGTACTGTAGGGCGCGTTTGGGATAGTTTATATTATTTTGATTGGGGTTGACCGGGTATAGGGGTCGGGTTAAGTGGTTAATTAAACCGGGCATTGGTGTTGGGCGGGTGAAGTTTATTTATTGGACCGGGTTATGGTGTATAGGATTGGGCCGAAGGTTTGATAAATGGACTTAGGATATCTTGGACTTGAATTGTGACTAGTTAGATATAACAAGGACCAAAAGTGTAAAGGCTGAAACTTCAGGGGCCACAAATGTAAATCTGGAAATATCTTCCAAGGACCATCTTTGCCAATCTTCAAATAAACCAAGGGCCAATGTGCAACTTTTGAATTCTTCAAGGGTCAATTTTGCCAATTGCTCAAACTTGAGGGGCCATTCTTGACATTTCTTCAAACTTGGTTATTTCTTCCAAAAATCATCCTCGGAGAATAAAATCTTCATAAATGCTCAATTTTGATCTTCCGGCTCGGCTTAAGCTCTCTTAATCTCTCGTGCTCGGATTTACGTCTGATTTGGTTCCTTTTTGTGTGTTTTTACATATCCATACCTGCACAAGCACAAACTCAAGAAAACCACAAATATTACCAATAAACGGCTCTTTCTTGGTTATTTTGGGTCAGTTTTGATATAGAAAAGGTATGTGTTTTAGCACATACCAAGGAGAGTTACAATTCATAGAACTAGGGAATTAGGCACCACCCTATGACTAACACGGTATACAATGCGGATGTGACAATTTAACCGACCAATAAAAGATAACTAGGGAGTAACACAATCAATCAATCCATAGCTTTTCTTCTTTTCATTAGTTAGTTAGTTTTAATTTTAATTGTTAAGTAGTTTAATTGGTAAAATTACCAAACCCCCACTCCTAAACCCCGAGATTTTTACTTGTTTTCTAAAAAGTATAAAAAGCTAACAAGAATCACCCTCAACCTCACCTTCTCGTCATACATCTCTACTAGCATCTTTATTCCCATAGAGAACGATTAACTCCCTGGGCTTACCCATAAAACACTGCAATGATTAGGTGCACTGCTTAGTGGGTTGCAAAGCTTGCTCTTAGAAAAGGAAGTCTTTCGACCCCGAACCTGCCATCAACCCTGTAGGCGACGCGTCGCCCTTTGAGTTGGGACGCCGTCAGGCTTCTAAAAATGCCTTGTTTTATTGACGTTGTCGTTTTCTTCATGTTTTCGCTCTTTTTCGTCCAAATATGCTTTATTCCAGCATTTTCCTTCCAAAAGACTTAAAACGTGAAAAAGAACGATTTTAAGCAGTAACGGATATAAAATGTAATGATATAGGGCTTAAATAACCCCCTAAAAACGTATGTTTTAAATCATTGTCAACTAGCATGATATCAACAAAATCCATCTTGGAATCACTATGGAAAGCTTTCTTCATGATTAGGAAACTAACTTTGTTTCTCTGTTTTTCTTTACTACATAAACACGTGTGTAATGAGGAAAAATTATGGACTAAAAGATGTTATTAAGCCATAAGGGCAAACCTGTATAATGCCCAAAATGTGTACTTTGCACCGTTAGTCCTTGTCGTTAAATATTTCGCATCGTTAGTCTTTTTTCCATTAAATATTTGCACTGAAAGTCCTATTTCTAATAAAACTAACGAAAAGACTTTTCTAATATTCTAATAGTAATAAATTGTATTTCTGACTAAAACCATTAAAATTGGGATGTTACAAGTCTTCCTCACTTGAAATGTTCGTATCCTCACGAACTTACATGTGATAACTCATCTGACTAAGGTTCTATCTGTATGGCTAAAGGCGTGTTTCTTTTTTGCTTAATTTTCTGAATGGAAAAACTTCTTAACCCATGTGACAAAAAGGTTGTTTCATTTTAACTTTTTGTAAAAAGGAATTCTAAATGTAGAGGGGTGTTATATTTGAGGCAGTTTGCATCTAGGACCATATGCTTGACCAAACTACCCTCATCCTACTTTTTTATTTTATTTTTCTGAAAATTTCTTCTTCTCGCACCCACCATCAAACCACTGCTCCACCTGAAGCTACTCCCGTCAACGGCTCCTCCCTAGAAGCATCCTCCGCAATTGCTGCTCGACATCATCACCAACTCGACATGGTTGACCCCGCTAGCGGTTACTCGACTCACTAGTAATTAAACCTGTGAAATTTGATCTCGCTTAGAGTAAGAAATATTATTTTAAAATTTATTTATTTTAATGTAAAAAATAATCTTTGATTTGTGAACAAATCCAACTTGGGTATTGTATTGATGCTTTTGCAACTTTTCCCATGGTTAAAATTCAGTCCAATGGTTGTTCATGTGATTCAAGACCTTTTATGTTTTGTGCAACTAGGATTATTTATTAATCATTTCACTTGTTTCATGTCCTTAGAACTGGAATGATTTGCGACCAAATACATGTTTGTTCATTGAAGAATGATTTTTATAAAAAAAAAAGTAGAATGGTATTTTATTGACATTAATATAGTTAATCATCATAATAAAAGAAACAACATTTACTCTTACAAATCTTATTCTAAGCACCTCACAAGTGTACAAAAAGAAGCTGTATATAAACAAGAAAAAAAAACACCCCATAAGTCTACCCCACTTAAGTTGCATTCTAGTTCATGAAATTCTTAACTCATTTATGATATTTCTAAATTCCTTCCGATCATAAGACTTGTCACTATGATTTCTAAGCTTACACGACTTTGCTTATTATGAGCCTTAAATTTGAAATTTTGGAAAATCACTACATGTCATATGTCTGCTATTATCCTTATAACTATAAGACATTCTAAACTATTTTCTGTTTCGATAGATTCATTAACCTTTCTATTTCTACTAGTAAGTATTAGGTTTGTCTATATGTTCATATATCATCCTTTTCCTGAGAACCAGTTCTGAATTTCCTTACTGCCTCTGCTATATTTCTATATTGGTATTCTACTGAACTCGAGACTGTTCTTGCTAATCTATCTTACCATACTATACTGAACTCTTCTAATATCTGAGCTATCCTGGCTATTCTATTCTACTGTTATCTGAATGCTAAAATCTAATTGCTAAATCTGGACATTAAGACTGATAAGACTTATAATTGTTTTACTCGTGCATAATACTCGAGGTTGCACACTTTACGATTCTATTCTGACTAATACATCATTCTATCTTGCTAAGATTTAGTCTCATCTACCCTTATTGTTCTAGAAACTCCTCGAGACGTCCTATGATCTCAATAAATTCAAGTTATAAGACGTAACTATTATCACGTTGGCCAAGCGTCATAATACTTGTGTCATTGAAACATGTCATTATTGCTATCATATTTCATCCCCAGTCATAACTAAAACAACCTATCTAACATTATGTTCTGCTATCTGCTGCTATCACTACGTTTCTATTCATGCATTATGCTTTGATCGCATACTGGTGCGATATTATGGCTACTAATCATGATATTCTATACATGTTATGTCTAATTATGGAATCTAATTCTACTAGCGTGGCATTCTTTATCTGGAATTCTAGTACTAATCAAAATTCAAGTTGTTCTATTTCTATCATTTAACTGTCTATGTCTATACCACTTATGATTATGATTTCTGATTTTAATTATATATTGGGATGCTAATCATGGTCTAATAACATACTTAACTTCATGTATTCTAATTTGGTTTCGCTTACTGGGCGACTATATTACTACTAATCATAACATATTATACCTATACTATATATGTTTCTGATTTCTGATCTACACTTGCTATATATATCATCTTAATACTAAGGTATATCTAATCATGAATTTCTAATCTTAAGGCATTCTGATATGCTAAACACAATTATAATTCATTTTTGAACATAATGCATTAAACTCTAATGTCATATAGAGCTATGATTCAAGTTTAAGTACCGTCTACTAACGGCGGATGCTTAAATCCCTCAAAGCAATGCTCTAATACCAACTTGAAATGCCTGTAAAAATGTTTTTTATGGAAAAATTGCGAAGGTTTGATAATTTAAATCATTAGTATTTATAAATGGGAGAATGACATGTATATCCTTCTAAAAGTTTAATATTACGTAAATATTCTTCTCATTTACATAAATATCCTTCTCACTTTTATAATTACATCAATGTCCTTATCAAACTTTTGTAATTACATCAATATCTTTCCAGAACATTTAATTCTCACATATATTCAGAAATCAATTAAATTATAATTATATTGATTTTAATTCAAAAACTATTATTTATCTCCGATATTCATCATAATTATAATATATATATATATGTGTATATATATATATATATATATATATATATATATATATATATATATATTGGCCACGATTGATGATAGAATATGATGACGTAATTACCAAAGTTTGAATATATATATATATATATATATATATATGAAAGAACTTATTGTTCGTATTTATTTATTTGTTCATATATACTATTTAGCCTCGAATGATAAAAGAACATGTTGATTTTGAGATATATATATATATATATATATACGAGAATTTAAAAGTTTGAAAAGGATATTAATGTAATTAAAAAGTTTGAGAATGATATTGACGTAATTACAAAAGTGAGAAGGATATTGATGTAATTAAAAAAGTTTAAGAATGAAGTGAGAAGGACTTTTGTGTAATATTAAACTTTAGTAAGGATATAGATGTAATTGCCCCTTTATAAATTTATTATTTGTTTATTTATATTATTGTTATTATTATTACTTAATATACATATTATAAAGTATTATTAGATTATTAAATTATATTATATTTCGTTGATTATTATTATTATTGATTTGATATTATCCTTATGATTATTATCTTTTTGAATTATAATTTAATGAGATTACAATTAATTCAAATTATAATTCATTCAAACTATAATTTCTTTGACATATTACAATTCAAAAACATTGTAAGAATCAAAAGGCCCTTCGGTCACATTTTCTTTAGTTTCTTACTTTTCATTTTTGTAGTTGGACTCTTGTTAAAAGGAAATCTTAACTCTCACTTTGTGAACCTGAAAAGGAGAAAAAAAAAATCTCTTTTGCATTTAACATTGTCTATTTAATATCGAATTATTTGTGCATGTGGTTTGTTAGGGTTTATTGGGTTTAGCTAGACCAATACGTATTGTTAACCGATAGATCTTTTGTAACGTTTTATTAAGGGTCACAAATATATTTAATGCTTTCCGAATTAGGATTAATTGTTGTTTCACTAGGGTTTCCACCAATCGTATGAGATTGAGGTCTACCATTATTATCACAATATTCCTTGCTCATCCTGGTCATGTGTACGTTGTGTCATTACCACTCGATACTCATTTATCATCTTTCGCTTTCCCTCCATTCTTCCGACTCCTAACTTAAGATTCCTAAGGTTGATTGATGTTCTTGCTGGAGTGTTATTCTTTCCTTCATCAACATGATTTTCCTTGAAAATCAGGTTTGGTTTTTAGGGTCTTCATTGATCGCCAATGTCTCTGTATATAGCATTCATTATGTAGGTCTGATATGTAAGTGAGAGATAAAAAGATAGAAGACCGACAGGAGTCGTGTGAGAGTAGCTGGTCTACGTTAGTTGTTGTGTATATGATTCGTTAGCTAGGTTTTATTTGTGATCTCGTATTATAGTGAAATTTGTTTGTGGATTTGGAGGAGTCGAACTCAATTCACATTTAGACAATATTGTGTTTTCGATAGTCTTAAAAGTTTTAGTTCATAATGTTTAATTGTTACAATTTCAATAGACTTAAGGATAAGACAATTTCATATTTGAGAAAAGTTCAATTGCATACCCATATTTTGGTGCTTACCAAGAGACAAATCTCCACTATCCATCTAGTTTGATCTAATGGTGGAGATTAACCTAAGATTTAATATTTAAACCTAACTCCATGTCTTCTTTTTTTTATTTTTTCCTTTTTATTTGTCTTTTTGTCTTTCTAATTTATTCATTTTTTTTTGTCTTTTTTTTAGTTCACGTTTTTTTATTTTAATTCGAGTTTTTATTTATTTTATATTATTTTTTAATTTTTTTAATTCATGATTTTTTTCAATTCACATTTTTTTTAATTCACGTTTTTTTCTTCACTTTCATACGTTTTCGTCTGTTTTTATACGTTTTCATATGTTTTCGTCTGTTTTCATACGTTTTCGTCCGTTTTCGCCCATTTACATCCGTTTTCATACGTTTTCGTCTGTTTTCTTACGTTTTCGTTCGTTTTCTTACGTTTTCGTCCGTTTTCGTTCGTTTTCATACGTTTTCACCTGTTTTCATTAGTTATCTTTCGTTTTCGTCCTTTTTTCATACGTTTTCGTCCGTTTTCATACGTGTTTTTACGCTTTCATACATTTTTGTCCGTTTTCATACGTATTCGTCCGTTTTCTTACATTTTCGTCCGTTTTCATGCGTACTCGTCCGTTTTCTTACGTTTTTGTCCATTTGCATACATTTCTGAATATAACAAGTGATATTCATTGATTTTCAAAATATCACTTGTGATTTTCTAATTATCACTTATGATATTCTGAATATCACTTGTGATTTTCTGAATATCTATCACTTGTGATTTTCTAAATATCACTTGTGATATTCTGAATGTCACTTGTGATTTTCATGTTACAAAACATCAGTTGAAAATCACTTATAATATTCATAAAATCACTTGTGCTATTTAGAATAGCACTTGTGATCTTTCGAATATCACTTGTGATATTTTGAATATCACATAATATCACTTGTGATATTCTAAAAATCACAGAATATCACTTGAGTTATTCAGAAACGTATGAAAACATCTGAAAACGGTCGAAAACATTTAAAAATTGACGAAGACGTATGAAAACGGACAAAAACGTAAGAAAACAAACGAATATGCATGAAAACGGACAAAAACGTATGAAAAATGGACGAAAACGAAAGAAAACGGACGAAAACGTATGAAAATGAATGAAAACGGAAGAAAACCGACGAAAACGTTTGAAAACAGACGAAAACGGGCGAAAACGTAAGAAAACATATGAAAACGTAAGAAAACGGAGAAAAACGTATGAAAAATGGACGAAAACGTATGAAAATGAACGAAAACGTAAGAAAATGGACGAATACATATGAAAACAAACGAAACGGGTGAAAACATAAGAAAACGGACGAAAACGTATGAAAAATGGACGAAAACGAAAGAAAACTGATGAAAACTAACGAAAACACATGAAAACGTATGAAAATGAACGAAAATATAAGAAAACAGACGACAACGGGCGAAAATGGGCGTAAACGTAAGAATACAGATGAAAACGCAAGAAAACGTATGAAAGCGTAAATACAGGTTTGAAAACGGACGAAAACGTATGAAAAATGGACGAAAATGAAAGAAAACGGACGAAAACGAACGAAAACGTAAGAAAACGGACGAATACATATGAAAACGAACGAAAACGGGCAAGAACATAAGAAAACGGACGAAAACAGATGAAAATGTATGAAAACGGACGAAAACGTATGAAAACAAACGAAAACGTATAAAAGCGAAGAAAAAAACGTTAATTAAAAAAAACAAAAAAAACTTGAATTAGAATAAAAAAAATGTGAATTACAAAAAAAGAAAAAAAATGTTAAAAGAAATAAATAAATAAATTGACTTAAGTTTACATATTAAATCTTAGGTTAATCAACACTATTAAATCAAACTAACTGAATGATAAAGATTTATCCTTTAATAAACACCAACATAATGATATCCAAAATAAAACAACCTCCTCATATTTTCACAAACTTACATATTGTCAGATTTACCGAAGGATAAGTTTCTAGTGATAAGGATTTAATGTTCTTTATTACGATTTCAAGTTTTATACATGTAAAAAAAAGAAGAAAGTAGATGTAGATATGAACATACTTCGTTTATTCATGTGTATTGCTTTTGAAGATAACAAATTTTATTATCAACTTTGTTGCAGGACCTGAGAATCGAACCTCTGACATTTGTGTCCAAAGAAGTGGAGTTTTCTAAGTGATCCAACCTTATTTTTGAAAATAACAATGATTTGAAAATCCGTTGCCTAGCACTATATGTATATTCCCTTGTTATGTAATCAACAACGACTTGTAATTATGTTAGAAAGCGCTCATTACTCATTTGTTATGTATATAGCAAAAAAGAAAAGTTATAAACTACCTTATATATGGGCACCATATATTAGGCTAGCCACAGTCGTGACCTGGGTCACCGGCTGCCACATCAGCTTTCTCTCTCCGGCGGCTAGACACGATCAAGTTTCCACATATGATGACCGACTTTTTTTTTTTTTTTTTTACAACAAATTTAAATTCATTAAAATTAAAAAACATTACAATACTATATTCAAATAAACATTACAAACTAAAACTAATAATCTAACTTGTAGCGTGCCTTGATTGTTTCCTTAAGTTTCATCAGTTCGGCTAGTTGTCGTGGGGGGCAAATTTTGGTCGATTGGGGTATTGTAGAAAATTAAGTCGGTCTCTCGTTTTGATAGCGTCATGAATGTCATTTGCTGTTTTTGGAGCTCAATTTTCTCTCTTTTCATCTCCAGCTCTTTTTCCCCCAACCTTTTGTACGCATCTTCTATACCCTTAGCTATTTCCTCTTTTGACGGCTTGAATTTGAAGAAGGTTTTGGCTAACGAACCAATAAATGATTCTGATGGTTGATCACGAGAGGAGGAGGATGATTTCTTCCTTGCTGCGTCACGACCTTCTGGTCGTGATTCTCTAGTCTCTTCCTCATAATCAGAATCAGCAATGTCTTGGAAATTCAATGGACCTTGGGCTGACCCCGAGGTAGTTGTAGAACCCTTTGATTTCTTCCGACTATTCGTTATGAAAGTCGGCATCTCACAATTCTTCCAAGCATCATGAGTCCTTAAAATTTGCCAACACTCCTCCAAGGTAAAATCATGACCGTACATCATACGGTATTCTCTAAGAGCTTTTTGTTTGTCGTCTCCATCATTCTCACCACTTCCATGATTTTTCTTGACATTATCAATAATAGCGCAAAAATTCCCAACCCTATTACGAATACTATTCTTCCATTTGGTCGTGATGGAGTCGTAGGTTCTTTCTTAGCCAATTTCCTTTAGAAAATACGCTATCACCTCCTCCCAAAAGCGGTGCCTGTTCATAGCGTTTCCTCTCGCCGAGTTTTCCGACACAAAAACCCAAGCTCTACAAAGCGCGATCTCTTCTGTCTTTGTCCATGGTTCGGCCTTCTTGGTTGGTTCGGGCTTCTTGCCTTTGTCCTTCGCCTTTGAAGCACGTCTTGAAAGCTTCTTTGGTTTGATGAGTGACGTCTCTTCAGCATCGTCATCGTCATCGTCTTCAACGGGAATGGAATCGTGGTACGAACCTTGCCCCATCGAAGTATCTTGACTCGGATAGTTTTGGGTCGGATACTCAAGGATATAAATCCATTTCAAGATTAGTACTACGAAGCGGGGAATAATTGTGATACGGCTGGGAAGGATACAAGAAGTCCATGTTAGGACGATACGACGACCCACTTGCTTCTTGACGGTAATCCGTGTTAGATCGTTGCGGTGGGACAAATTGACGATTAACGTAAAACAAGTTTTGGTTTTGATTGGTTTGTGGTAGTTGTGATTGATATTCAAAAGTTGGTGGACGTAAGAGAATACCCCGGTTTTGTGGTGGTGTTATGCCGGTTAATTCAAAGTTGTTTTCCGGCGAGAAATTAAAATCCTATGCATTTTGGGGTAGTCGTGATCGTCGGTTTTTTGATTGTGGGGTATTTTTCTTTGACATGGTGAATATGGATGAGAAGTAGATTGATGTTGGAAGTGAATATAGATGAGAAGTAGTTTGAGGTTGAATTGTGTTTGAGGTTGGTATTTATAAGATGTAAAGTGGTAAAGTTTTTTGATTTTTTTTTAATGCTAAACGGTTGGATTTTTGGGAAAAGAAAGAATTTGAAATCAGTTGGATTTTCAATCGATATTAATTTTTTTGAGCCTCGACCAATGTCACGACCGATCTTCCACAGTGGTGCCGACCGATGAAAATATCGGTCGTTGTGTGTGACCGACCGATGTTTTACGTCCTATTGCACGCAGCCTTAAGTGGCATATGTGAAGAAATAACTAGCTTATGATATCTAAATCTATTTTTTGTTTAAAAAATGTAACGAGCAACAATTATTACATGAAAAAGGTTAACCAAGGCATGCACACGCCTGCCACATGCAAGCACCTCCAGCATTCTATCTTTTCAAGCTGTAGTGAATTTGCTTACCGGTATGCTACATCCACATAAAATTCTCACAAAAAACTCTAACTCGCTGACGTGTCAACGGGTGATTGGTTTTTAGTGGGATGTGGGTCCCACAAAAAACCAATCACCAGCTAACACATCAGCGAGTGGGAGTTTTTTGTGAAGATTTTATGTGGATGTAGCAAAGTCCTTTCTCTAATTCATTTTCTTTATACTGCTGTAATATCTACTATAAAAATCATAAAGATAACACACAGACCATGAATTAGTTATATCTTTCCCTTTTTAACTATTTTGAAAAGAAAATATAATGGAAAATTGGAGATTGGTCACGTTTGGGTGTCACTTCTTCTTTTCATTCCCATTAGTAATTTTATATGAGTTTGATAGAACTAATGTTGACATGAAATCACTCAAATACAAATGATTATAGGGGTAGAGAGGAAGAACCCTATGCCAATTAACCTAAGAAAAAAAAACAAATTATTCAGTCAAATCACATTTTCAGACTCCTGTTTCGTTTGTCATGCAAAACACACAATTGTAAACAGTTCGTTTAGTGTGATCTAATCTAAAATGAGTCATCATACAATAGTTGGTTTTCAAGTTACCATGTACATGACTAGAGATGATACATGATAAATGGAAAAGATATCTCAAGTCGCCTTAAGACAATGTTTATTGGTGAAAGTCACCAACCGGTTCGGAGTGGAAATCAAACAAATACTTAATATAAGGGTGTTGATACTCACACCATTTTATTTGATAGTTACACCATTTTGTACAAGCTGTATAGCACAACGTACAACACTTCAATGCACAAATTGTGATGAAAGTATAAAAAGTTGTAGTGTGAGTATCAACACTCTGAATATAATATCAACTTTATACAAAATTTGGAAAGAGAATGTAACGAACTAGTCACTTGGTGACTTTTATTTTTTGATCCAATTCTGTCAAATGTCATAACATGAATCGCTAGGTATATATAAAAGAAATTTTAAGTAATTAAATTAAAGGGTAAATTGCAAATTTTATCCCTAATGTTTCCCGAAGACGCAAGGATCACACCGAGACGAATTTTTGTTGCAAAAACGCCACTTGTTTTTTTTCTTTTTTTTTTTGCAAAAGAGCTATCGAGACGCACTGTTCACTAACTCGCGTCAGTTTGCTCGTAAAGTTGTCTTGTATATGAGGGTAGAATTGTCATTTCATTGACGTCTCGCTCTCTCCCGCCAATAATACTTCATTTCCCTCTCAACTTATTTCAAGAACAATATTTACAAAATATAACTAAACCTCATTAAATCAACTAGAGTAGGATTTTACAGAAAACAATAAGTGCCAAGACAACCCCATTTAATATACTTTTAAATCAATAATCAACAGTAAAACCCTAGCTTAAACATAACCAAAAATCGACACAACCCAGTTTTTCATTCGCTACACACATCCAAACCAGCTATGGCAAATAATGATAAGGGAAAGTCTTTATTAACTGGGGAGAGGAATCATCGGAAAAGTCGTGGAGAAAAGTTTTATTAAATGATGAAGTATTTGAGGAAGTTATGGCTACATTTGGTGATCAAGTTATTGCCAAGTATGGTCCGTATAATAACATAGGGAAAGAGATGATAGACGTTATTCTTGAATAGATGTGGAACAAAACTTACAACGAACCAAATAAGGGTGGTAGTGGTGCGATATATATTCCTACCCTTGGAAGTGGTAGTGGAACCGGCAATGAGGTTGTTGTAGAGACAAAAAGAGGGAAGGAAAGGCCCATAAAAAAGTAATGTTTTCTGTACCAATCCATATCTGTGTAAAATGACTCCAAAAAGGAAGAGGGGAAGGCATGTTGGGAGTGGGAGGAAGAGGGAGGGGAGTCATAATCCAAGTACAATGACACAAAAAATGAAGAGGGGAAGGCCTGTTGGGAGTGGGAGGAAGTTGGAGGGGAAGGAAGAGCATGCAGATCTTGGTATGTTGATTTATTATACTTCATTTATGTGTCAGTTTTAATTTGCTTATATTGGATGCTATGATCTTTTTGATATATTATTATATGCTAGTATTGAGCGACATGATTGAGTGCTTTGATTGGTAGGTTTAGGATAAACATTGTATTATGGTTCTAATTAGTCCATATAGAATATGAATGTAGTCAATTCAATAAAGTCTAATTCAGTAAAATGTACCATAAAGTAGGGCTGTCCATTGTGAAGGGTAAATGGTTTGGGTGGACAATGTATGTTGAGTGGAACAGAGAGGAGTAAAATATGAACCTTCTTGGTCCACCCAACACATTTTCAAAGGAGGAATGGTTGGATCTAATTGATGGGTGAGTAAAGTGTTACTGGATTTGTTGTCTAAACCAGTTAGCATGTTTGGGATAACTGACAAAGTTAGATTGTGTTGTTTTGTCGGATATCATATAGGTAGTTTTGTCAGATATCAGGTACTAAAATGTAATCAGATGTTGAGACTGTAGGAGTGTTTGGCATAGTAGCTGTAGTAGCTCTTTAGTCTTGATGTTTGAATTAAATGATAAATGTGAATAGTGTGTTAATTCAATTGACTCTTGATGTTTAAATTTAAATGGTGGCAAGTTTAATGGGTTATCAGAATGAAGTTGTGTTCAACATGCACAGTAATGGATTATTTGAATTTGGTTCATTGAGGTATGTACAAGGGTCTGTTTCTAAATTTTATGCCTTTGTCTATGACAGGCATATCTTTACTACTAGTCTGGATCATATGTTAGCACGCATTGGGGAAGAAAAATGAGCATTGTTTTTTTGTTTATCTGGAAAATCATTAGAATAAGGTTTGAAGTTGATTCACACAGAAAATGATGTGCATACGTTGTTGGAACTAGGTTGTCGAAATGGTTCCCTAGATTTGTTTGTTGCTCACAAAAAAAGAGGTTATGTGATTATAATTTTAAAAAAACATTGATTTAGAGGGTGTAGGTGGAGAGGTTTTCAGATTGGTTGAAGAAGATGCTAGCTTGTGGTGCTCTAGCACTTCAACTCCTTTTATGACTAAATATAATAGGGAAAGAAGTGTAGACTTGAAAAGAAAGGATGTAGGTGATGCTGATGTTGAATTCGGGAAGAATAAAAAGGTGGTGAAGAGGTATGCGGATAATGGAACAGGAATCATGGTTGATGAGGATGAGGCTTTTAAAATGTAAAACCCGGTTTTACGAAGGCCTGTTGGTATTGTTATTAGATAGATGAAGAAGACAACATGTGTTGGTTCTGTGAATGTGGGAGCTATGGTTGCGGTTTTTTGAGACCAAGAAGTTATGTTAAAATTACTAATTGCGCACTTGGCCTAAGAGCACCAAGATCAATGGGAAAAATGTGGTGTTATTTTGACAAGGTGGGTCAAATGAATTGTTGAGCATATTTTTTGAATACATTGCATTGCATATTTTACTAACTTCATTGCATTGTATATTTTGATTGTGCAGGTATAGTTGATCACTTGTTGGTTCATCCAGTAGAAGCTTTTGAAGTTTTACAAATGGGTCATCTTTTGGGATTATGTATTGTGTAGAAACAAAAACAGTTTTAATTTGGTTGTATATTACCTATGTAATTTGGCTAATGTAACTTCAACTATATTACCTCTGTTTTGGATATACCAAGGGCTGTGTGACTTTTTGTTGGTCCCTAACGTGTATATGAGTGAGTCGATAATGAAAATGAAAACAACAATAATCTTTGAATAACTAAATCGTCTAACTTCTGCAATGTTTACATGTTACGAGTATTTATACTAAACGAATGGGCATGATCCCTGATTGGTTGCAGAACCGTCAAGTTTATCACACAAGTCAACCACTTGTGAATGGTCAACCGTAATAAAATTAAAACAGTCTAAAACCAATGCAATTTCCCTTGGAATATAGTGGATTCCCGGGTCGTTAAGTCCCACGGAGGATTAATGGTGTTTAAAAACGTTCAGATTGAATGGGAAAAGGTGATGATTTGGAATAATTATACCTAAAGAAAAAGTTTGTAAATTACAGGTGCTTAAATGCAAATTAAAGAAAATCAAAAAGCTAGATTATATTAAATAAACGCTATCACTATTTTTAAAGTTGAATTCTCTTGATTTATAAAACAAAATAACTTAAATAAACTATTTTAATTAAAGCGTAAACCTAAATTATCTAAAACGTGACCTAGAATGAAAACGAGCGTTATATATAAAAATTACGCGAGCGCGCAGAAAAAAACGTAAAATTTGTAAAATAAAAGTCCTACGAGTGTAAAAACAATTTTCTTACTTACTATATGACAAAAGAAAATTTTAGGAAAAAAAAAATTTATATTTTTTTTTTTAACTTTTATATTTTTTATTATGAATTAAATACTATTTTAAACTAATTAAATGATTAAAAATACTAAAACTATTCAGAAAATTCTGAAACTTTTTTATAAAATACTTTATAACAATACAAAACTAAGAAAAATACAAAAGGTGTGAAAGCTTGTTTTAATAAGCTGTAAATAAGCTAATGAACTCGTATAAGCTAAATAGACAAAAAAGGGTTAAGTATTAAATTATGCAAAGTATAACCAGTCAAAGACCCAAGGGCAACTGGTAGCGTGTGTGTGGTGAGCTGGGTGGCCAGGGTTCAAATCCCAGCAATGGACTTTTTATTTTTATTTTCTTTTTGGACTTTTTCTTTTTGAAACTAATTAAAAACAATGAAATAAGCAAATTTCAAAACTAGAATTTTTTATAAAAACCACTAATAAGCTCAGAATAAGCTTATGATTACTTAACAGTTAGCAAGAAATGGAAAAAGCACAAGGATAAGCCAAATGGCTTATAAGCTAATCAATAAGCAAAAGGTGAACTGAAAATAAGCTAGACAAATGGTAATAAGCTAAAATGACAACTGAATAAGCACAAATACTAATAAATAAGCACTGAACAAAATCCAAATAAGCACAAGCTTAACTGTTGCCACAGGCTTTTGGGGTTTCTAGGCACTTTCTAGCTTAAATTTAAGCACTTTAATAAGCTAAGAAATGAAAGAACACTGAATTAACAAGTTAACCAAATAAGCTTTCCAAAAAGCTAAAGCTCTCACTGTGGTGTTCACTGATGAGCTTTTAATTAACTTATGAAAAAGTTTATAAACACTGACTAATCATTTTACTAGGTGAAATAGACAAAACAAAAAGCTACTTGCAGGCTTATTAGATAAGCTGAAAAGTGAAATATAAGCTTTGGAATAGAAAGACAGCTAGGTTAGCTTTCCAATAAGCTAAGATACACAAGTTTAAGCTAGCTAATGAGCTTTTTATGAGCTTGTGAAAATGGTAGGCTCAACTGTGCACAGGGCACTTTTTCAGACAAGGTGTTCAAAATAAGCTAGAAATTAAGCAGTTTAATAAGCTAATTAGAAATTATAAAAAATACTAGGATAAAGATGAGCAACTAAATTTTAATATTCCAAAAGCTCAAATCTTGAAAGCTAAAATTAAGTCCTATAGAAAATTGTTTATTTTATTCAAAAACTGCTAAAATGAAAATTTTGACTTTTTTAAATTACACTATTAGGTTGACTATTATGAACTTTAAATCAAATCTACTCACTGATTATGATATATTAAGCTATAATAAGATATAATTAAGCTAGATTAACAAGTTTTAAACTAATATGATGAGATTGACAAGCTAAAACCTTAACAGTTAACAAACTAAGTGAGATTAAAGAGTATTTTGACTTTTTAACAAATGAGAACTGGTTTTTAATGTTGAACTGAGTTATTTAGACCTAGTGTGACAAACAACAAACAAGAACACTGTCTTGAATACCCTTTTTCACAGTTAACAAATCAAAACCAAACAACCTTTATCTTAACTGTTTTGAAGCTTTTAACACTAAAACGGGTTTTTAAACAAAGAAAGCTATAAATTAACTTATATTAACTATGTTTAGACAGGATTAAACTAAAATTAACAAGAATTAACCACTAATACTAAGAATTGCAAATTATGAGAAAATTGCTTACAAACTGTGTTCATGCACAAGACAGAGAACCAAAAGCTGATAACACAACCTATAGCTTCCCCAGAAGCTCTAAACCCAAGGCAATCCAATATCAACCCTGCTCCAGCTTCTTGATCTTCATCTCCATGGATTTTTGATTTTTCAACATTTTTTTAGTATTTTTGGTGATTTTTTTAGTTTTACTTCTAAACTGATTTTAAGGTTACTAAAAGCTTTAATAAGCTTTCTGAGGAGCTTATATGGGCTTATGAGTCCAAATTAACAACTAAAAACAACATTCGAACTACCATGAGATTTTTAAACTTGAAACTTTGCATAAACTTGAAATGGAACTTAACACTGAAATTGATGTTCACAAAAGCTTTATTATACACTAAAGACTTGAAATACAAAGCTTGAAAGCTAAAACATGCACTGGAATTTAAAAATTACTAACAACGACTAAGATATTTAAAAATTACACTCGATAATCTTCACATTGCTCCTCTCTTGCTTTATAATGATCTCTTTAGACTTCTTGTCGACCTCTGATCATTTCCCACTTATTTCCAGCCATTGGATGCATTGAATTCATCATAATCGTCCATGTGGAATTTTGGCGCCAAATATCTTTGAGCAGGTTTTCTCAATTAATGAAGTTTGGGAGGATGTGGAGGTGGAACAGAGTTGGTAAACAGGTGTAGAGTGAGGTGGAAAGGTGGTGGTGAGGTGGTGAAACCACCCTGGTTTCTGGTTTTGGAATTGCAGGTGTGGGAGAGGAGAGTGAACAGTGGTGGCGGTATTTTTAAAAACATGGGTTTGGGCTTGGTGTTGGGCTGGCATGGATTTGGATATATTATTTTGGGTTGGGTTTTAATAATTAAAAGGGTCCGTTTGTTGTAGCTTATAAACACAAGGACCAATCTTGTAATTTCGGATTTTTGAGGGACTGATCTTGCCCATTTTCCAAAGTTATCACAAGGAGCTATCCTGCCATTTATGAATAGTTCAAGGACCAATTTTGCATAAAATTCCAATTTTATAAATCCAAGGACTATTTTTGACATTTTTCAAAGTTTAGGGACCAAAGTTGTCATTTTGAAATTTTAAACTTTGAAGGACAATTTCTTACAACTTGTGAATCCCAAGGACCTTTTATGACTTTTTATAAGTTTTGAAGGACCAGGGACTAGATTTTGACAACTTTTGAAACTTGGGGGACTAAAACTGCCAATTATGCAAACTGATACGTTTTTCATTTTATTTTGGTATTTTTGCATTTAAAACACATAAAACACTTATTTGTGATATTTTTATCATTTTGATGCATTTCTGAGTGTTTTCAGATGTTTTTGGCATTCTAAACGGTACAAAAATGATGAGTATTTAGACACTTATCTATCCCCCACACTAAGATATTGCTAGCCCCTAGCAATCTTTTGAGAAAAATTAATGGATTTCATCTCTTTACCAAAAGCCATTACTTCTGGAGTAGCCAATTGTTTCAGTTCAAGTAAGAACCTTGGCACAATGATAACCAAATGATTTTGAGCAAATCATAAGCTGTAAACGGATTTGATTTGTCTTTACCAGAAGCCGTTTGCTTCTGGACTAGCCAACTCTTAGATAAATTATCAATATTATCTTTGGTGAGTCGATTACCAATTATGGTTTTCCAACTGCCTTTACCACAAGCCATAAACTTGCGGGCTAGCCAACTTTTCACTAATTAAAGATATGGTGAGCTGAACACCATACAATTTTGGGCAAATTGCAAGCCATAAACGGATTTGAGATATCTTTACCAAGAGCCATTTGCTCCTGGATTAGCCAATCCTTATGTGGGTTAGACATGGCGGACTGATTACCATTTGCTGAGTAAGTGTAAAACACTTACTCCAAAAAAAAAATTTGGCCAAAAATGGGGGAATTTGGTGGTATAATTACATGATAAAATTCGTGAGAATTCCCCCCCACACTAGAAATGAATATTGTCCTCAATATTCAAAGTACCGGCTGTTATGCCGAAACTTAGAACGTAAAAGGGAAATATTACGGCCATTATTTTATTTTTGATATATACACATTTTTTTTTTAAATGAAACTTAATATATAAAAGCGGGGGGAAACTCCCCCACACTAGGGTGGTAGAAAGTAGAAACAAGTCAGAAATATGAGTGAAAACCCATATGGTGTGCTACTGTTTTTGATTACCGAGTCGCTAGCTTGACTCGATCCCCGCATTCATTGGTTCATGGGGAAAGTTTGTAGATCCGGGACAACCACAGGTGGAATGTCCTCTCCAAAATAGTGCTTTAATCGATGACCATTCACTTTAAAATTTGGACCATCGGTTGAGATAACTCAATAGTACCATAAGGATAAACCTTAGCAATAGTAAATGGACCAGACCAACGGGACTTGAGCTTTCCCGAGAATATCTTCAATCTTGAATTGAAAAGAAGGACTCGATCACCGACGTTGAAAACGCGGTTCTTGATTTTGGAGTCATGAATCTTCTTTGTCTTTTGTTTGTAGATCAAAGAGTTCTCGTATGCTTGATCACGGAGTTCATTTAGTTCATTCATTTGAACTTTCCGGTGATCACCAGCTGTCTGAATATCGAAGTTGGCATGTTTCAAGGCCCAGTATGCTTTGTGCTCAAGCTCAATCGGCAGATGACACGCCTTTCCGTACACAAGCTTGTATGGAGTACACCCGATGGGTGTTTTATAAGCTGTACGGAAGGCCCAGAGTGCGTCATCCAGTTTATCCTACCAGGATGCACGGTTTTCGCCTACTGTCCTTTCCAGAATTCTTTTTATACCACAGTTGGAAACTTCCACTTGCCCACTTGTTTGGGGGTGGTACGCAATAGAGAGACGGTGAGTTACACCATAATTTTGCATGACTCTATCAAACTGGTCATTGCATAAATGCGTACCACGATCACTGATTATAGCTCGTGGAGTTCCAAACCTAGCAAAAAGATATTTTAAGAATTTCACAACAACTCGGGCATCATTGGTGGGTAAAGCTTTTGCTTCAACCCATTTTGACAAATAGTCAACAGCCACAAGTATGTATTTGTTTCCTCGAGATGATGGAAATGGCCCCATAAAGTCAATGCCCCAGATGTCAAATATCTCACACACTTGAATGGCGTTTTGCGGCATTTCATTTCTTTGTGAGATATTTCCATGACGTTGACAAGCGTCACAGGTTCTGACAAAATCGTGGGCATCCTTATAAATCGTGGGCCAATAAAACCCGGAATCAAACACCTTCTTGGCAGTGTAGTTTGGACTATGATGGCCCCCGGTGGTTCCAACATGGCAAGCTTTGAGAATGTCCATAGCTTCTTGTCCATAAACACACAGTCGGATGACTTGATCCGCACAGATTTTGAATAAGTAGGGGTCGTCCCAGAAGTAATGTTTAACATCTTTGAAGAATTTGTTCTTCTGTTGGTCGACATTCCTTTCACTATGAAGTTACCCGCATGGTAATTTGCGAAGTCAACAAACCATGGGGTAGTAGAGTCTCCACGAAAAGAAACCGCATTGAGTGTCTCGAGAGGAAATGTTTCATTTATTTCCTTTTTCTAGAAAACATCTTGGTGAGGGTTTTCTAGACGTGACAGATGATCAGCAGCCAGGTTCTCAGCTCCTTTTTATCACGTATTATGATATCAAATTCTTGTAGAAGGAGAACCCAACGGAGCAATCTCGGCTTTGCATCTTGTTTTGCAAAGAGATATTTGAGAGCCGAATGATCCGTATACACCACGCATTTGGTCAAGATTAAGTACGGCCGAAACTTCTCAAATGCATACACCACGGCTAGTAGCTCTTTTTCTGTGGTGGTGTAATGAGTTTGAGCTTCAGCCATTGTTTTACTTGCGTAGTGGATAGGCTGAAAATGCTTGGATCTATGTTGCCCTAGGACTGCACCGATAGCAAAATCACTTGCATCGCACATGAGCTCAAAAGGCAAATCCCAGTCGGGAGCAACGAGAATGGGTGCTTCAGTAAGCTTTTTCTTTAATGTTTCAAAAGCTTCAATGCACTCAGGTGAGAAGATAAAAGGAGCATCTTTTTCAAGAAGATGGGTCATAGGTCGGCGCATCTTAGAAAAATCTTAAATGAATCTGCGATAAAAACCGGCATGACCTAAAAAACTCCTAATACCTTTGACGGTAGTAGGATGAGGCAATTTGGCAATAACATCGACTTTTGCTCTATCGACCTCAATCCCATTTTTAGAAATCTTATGGCCAAGGACTATGCCTTCTTTGACCATAAAGTGACTCTTCTCCCAATTTAGACAAAGATTGGTGTCTTCACACCGTTTTAGCATTTTATCTAAATGGGAGAGACATGTTTGAAACGAGTCCCCAATGACCGAGAAATCATCCATAAACACTTCATTATTTCCCCGATCATGTCGTGGAAAATGGCCATCATACATCGTTGGAACGTGCCAGGAGCATTACATAGGCCAAAAGGCATACGTCTGTAGGAAAAAGTTCCGTATGGGCAGGTGAATGTGGTCTTTTCTTGATCCTGTGGATCAATGGGGATCTGAAAATACCCCGAGAAACCATCAAGGAAACAATAGTATTTGTTCCCTGCTAATCTCTCAAGCATTTGGTCCATGAAGGGTAGAGGAAAATGGTCTTTACGGGTAGCGTCATTCAACTTACGATAGTCAATACACACACGCCATCCCGTTACCAGCCGAGTTGGAATTAACTCGTTTTCTTCATTTGTGACAACAGTTATGCCACCCTTTTTTGGAACACAATGGATTGGGCTAACCCAAGGACTATCAGAGATCGGGTAAATTAATCTTGCATCAAGAATTTTGAGAACCTCTTCTTTAATAACATCATGGATTTTGGATTTACTCTTCTCGATGTTGAACTGCGGGTTTAAAGTCATCCTCCATCAAGATTTTGTGAGTACAAAACTCAGGGTTGATACCCTTAATGTCGGAGAGTGTCCAAGCAATTGCTTGCTTGTGTGACTTTAAGACCTTTATGAGAGCAACTTTTTCATCTTTATTCAAATCTCGAGCAATAATGACGGGTAATTTATCATCACCCTCAAGAAATGCATACTCGAGATGAGGTGGTAAGTCCTTAAGTTCTACCTCAGGAAATTCTTCAGTTTTCTCAACTGACTTGACTTCCTTATTATGAAGCTCGACGGGAGGGAGTGATGATGGGTCATCATTGAGCAACTTCTCGATGAGAAGAATATCTCCCTCGATGTCAATTGGAGCGTGATCAATTTCCCATGAAACCGAATCACTAGATAAGTATGCTTCAATCTCTTCCAAGATGAAGTCACTTTCCTCAAATGGAGTGAGAGAAGGAGTAGAATTGGCAATGATGGGTTGAGATGAATGAGTGAGATTATCACTCGAACAATTATGATCATAACCGATAACTTCTTGAGAGTACTCTTCAGAAGCAACATCAATGATATCTATTCGTTAACCGACTCAGTAATCATAGTTTGCATGGAGTACCTCGAAGTTTGATCAAGGTTAAAGGTGACAACTTCATTACCCACACGTAATGTGATTTCTTGCTCAAATACATCAATGAGAGCACGCCCGCTTCTCAGTGAATCCTCGTCCCAACAATGAGAGGAACCCGATGATCGCATCGAAGTCAACAACCACAAAGTCACCGGAAAATGGAACTTTCCTACTTTCACGAATACGCCCTCGGCAATGCCAAGTGGACGGGATATTGTACGATCTGCAAGCTTGAGAGTCATGCATGTAGGAGTAAGATCCTAAGAGAAAGTTTCTTCCATATCTGAATAAGGCATCGATTGATGCTTGCACCAAGATCGGCTAAGACAAAGCATTCAACCATCCTCTGAAATACACAAGGTAAGAGAAATTTTCCAAGATCTCCAAGCTTCTCGGGAAGCTTTTTCAAGATAACTGCAGAGCAATACTCGTTCAGAGGAGTTTTTGCCATCTCAAACAGTTTTTCCTTGTTGCTTAACATGTGTTTGAGAGTTGATGCAAACTTGGGAATCAGCATGATAGCATCCGCAAAGCTTATGTCAAAATGTAGTTCTTGGAAAATTTGAAAAAATTTGTCCATTTGATGACTGGCTTTTTCGCGGAGCTTCTGCTCATTCAAACGTGATGGGTAAGGAATAGAAGATTTGGATTTGGGGTTTTCAACGGGAGCTACAGGAGGTTCAAAAACAACTCCTGGATTGGATTTGGGTTTCTGGACAACTTGAGGTTGGACATCGTTGGTACCTCCGTTATTAGTAGGAAGTTCCTTGTCCTTTGTAGCCTCAGGTTCACTTTCCACTAACTTCGAGAGAGAAGAAGAAGAGGTAGTAGGAATAGCGGGCCCATTGTATGAAACACCACTTCTGGTTGTGATCGCCTTTGCATCGCCCCTCGGTTAGCGATCGTGTTGCTCGGAAGTTTTCCTGAGCCCGAGGGTTGATCATTTAAAGACTTCTTTAGATCACGATCCGACTGACCAACAACCTGTTCATTTCATCTTGGGATTTCATGAATTGTTTCAATAACTCATCGATGATGGTCCGTTGGAACAATGGCTTAAGTTTGATTAGGAAAATTCTGGCCTTTATTATTCAGATTAGGGCCTTGATTTTGAAAATTTCCTTGATTAGGATTCATATTCCCATGAAATTGATTCCCTCGATTGAAATTGTTTTGATTAAGGTTTCCTTGATGTTGGAAACCTTGATTTGGTCCGGGATAGAAATTACCTTGGTTTTGATAACCTTGGTTCATTCTAGGTTGGTTCTGATTCCGGTTTTGTATGTTAGGATTCTGGCTAAAACCGGTGGTCCCTGATAAGTATTAGCACGGTAGTTTGGTTCATTTTGAGGATGGTATTGATTACCTCCCTGATGAGAAGTACCGGCTATAGCATTGGATTCAAATGGACTACCATCGGTGGCAGTACAGTTGTAGTATGCATGAGGGCCACCACAAGTAACACGCACTCGACTTTCTTCACTTCACCATGTGATGGTGTCTGTGTGAAAGTGACTTTCTTTTGGTTAGCAAGAACCAAAGCCTGAACAATATCTGTGAGTTTGTCAATCTTAGCATCGGTGCTAGATGTACTCACGTGAGATGAAGTAGAAGGTCCTGCATTAGACTGAGACTGATATGTCTTTGTTCGGAAAGGGCGGACCTGGGACTTGTTTTCTATAATTTGCAAGGCTTCTTTTGTGGTCTTGCTCAGGAAATTACCTCCCGCGGAGGCATTTAAAGAGTCTTGGTTAGTTTGGTTCAGACCATTGTAGAAAGTATCCATTTGCATTAACTCGGTAAAACCATGATGTGGACACTTTCGGAGCAACTCTTTGTAACGATCCCATGCCTCACCGAATGATTCATCAAATCTTTGAGAGAATTTCATTATCTCATTCTTAAGACTTGTAGTTCGGGATGGTGGATAGAATTCGTTAACAAACTTAGTGACTAAATCCTCCCATGTCTCAATGGAACGAGGGGGTTGTTTCTCAAGCCAATTCCGGGCTTGTCCCTCTAGAGAGAATGGGAACAGAAGAAGCTTAATTGCTTCATGTGGGACATTCTTGTATTTGATGGTAGATGCAATCTTGTTGAACCATCGAATATGTGCATGAGGATCATCCCGCACAAAACCATAAAATTGGCTTTGGGTTACAAGATTAAGCAACCTGGTTTTGAGCTCGAAGGTATCAGCCACGATGGCTGGGACAATAATGGCATCTCCGTAACCCTCGATGGGTGCTTGGAGAAGCTCATTCATCGGTTTGTCTTTTGCCATTACGACAGGGGGTGGTGGTACTAGACGTTCCTTAGTCACGGCTGAAGGAGCAGAACGTCCTCTACGTCTACGCGGAATATTTGCAAGCTCTGAAAGTGGACTTGTGGAGCTGGAAGAACGAGTGCGCATGCACTAAGTTTAAAAATCAGTTTCCAAAAACAAATGCGAGGCAAAACGACAAGTGAACTTAAACCAATAATCACAAATGAAATGGCTTCTTTGAAAAAGGTATACCAAATCACAAGGACACAAAGGCAAGTTTTGATCTGTAAGATTGGGAACTTATTAATGTTCACACCCCCAGTTGGTAGGTGTTCTGCCTTGGTTTGCGGTGGTTGATTTTTATGTATTAAGTACCACTAAAAAGACGTAGGTATGGATTTGTGCTAAGGGTTTAAAAACTTTTGGACAATATTTTTGGTATCGTCTCGTTTAACCAAATCGTACCTCTTTAAGAATCACCTTAAAGAAAATACAAGATAGAAAACGTTACGATTGTTTTGTTGTTTTTATATTTTTTTTGGCGTTGTTAACACTTTAGGAAAAGTGTTAATGAACTTTTTGATATTGATAACTTTACAAAAAACTGTTTACAAAAGGTGGTATATGTGCAAGAATGGGTCTGAGAATGCTTAAAACACGCTAAAGCCTCCCCGGCAGCGGCGCCAAAATTTGATTGGTTGCAGAACCGTCAAGTTTATCACACAAGTCAACCACTTGTGAATGGTCAACCGTAATAAAATTAAAACAGTCTAAAACCAATGCAATTTCCCTTGGAATATAGTGGATTCCCGGTCGTTAAGTCCCACGGAGGATTAATGGTGCTTAAAACGTTCAGATTGAATGGGAAAAGGTGATGATTTGGAATAATTATACCTAAAGAAAAAGTTTGTAAATTACAGGTGCTTAAATGCAAATTAAAGAAAATCAAAAAGCTAGATTATATTAAATAAACGCTATCACTATTTTTAAAGTTGAATTCTCTTGATTTATAAAACAAAATAACTTAAATAAACTATTTTAATTAAAGCGTAAACCTAAATTATCTAAAAACGTGACCTAGAATGAAAACGAGCGTTATATATAAAAATTACGCGAGAGCGCAGAAAAAAAAACGTAAAATTTGTAAAATAAAAGTCCTACGAGTGTAAAAACAATTTTCTTACTTACTATATGACAAAAGAAAATTTTAGGAAAAAAAAATTTATATTTTTTTTTTAACTTTTATATTTTTTATTATGAATTAAATACTATTTTAAACTAATTAAATGATTAAAAATACTAAAACTATTCAGAAAATTCTGAAACTTTTTTATAAAATACTTTATAACAATACAAAACTAAGAAAAATACAAAAGGTGTGAAAGCTTATTTTAATAAGCTGTAAATAAGCTAATGAACTCGTATAAGCTAAATAGACAAAAAAGGGTTAAGTATTAAATTATGCAAAGTATAACCAGTCAAAGACCCAAGGGCAACTGGTAGCGTGTGTGTGGTGAGCTGGGTGGCCAGGGTTCAAATCCCAGCAATGGACTTTTTATTTTTATTTTCTTTTTGGACTTTTTCTTTTTGAAACTAATTAAAAACAATGAAATAAGCAAATTTCAAAACTAGAACTTTTTATAAAAACCACTAATAAGCTCAGAATAAGCTTATGATTACTTAACAGTTAGCAAGAAATGGAAAAAGCACAAGGATAAGCCAAATGGCTTATAAGCTAATCAATAAGCAAAAGGTGAACTGAAAATAAGCTAGACAAATGGTAATAAGCTAAAATGACAACTGAATAAGCACAAATACTAAGAAATAAGCACTGAACAAAATCCAAATAAGCACAAGCTTAACTGTTGCACAGGGCTTTTTGGGGTTTCTAGGCACTTTCTAGCTTAAATTTAAGCACTTTAATAAGCTAAGAAATGAAAAAGAACACTGGAATTAACAAGTTAACCAACTAAGCTTTCCAAAAAGCTAAAGCTCTCACTGTGGTGTTCACTGATGAGCTTTTAATTAACTTATGAAAAGTTTATAAATACTGACTAATCATTTTACTAGGTGAAATAGACAAAACAAAAAGCTACTTGCAGGCTTATTAGATAAGCTGAAAAGTGAAATATAAGCTTTGGAATAGAAAGACAGCTAGGTTAGCTTTCCAATAAGCTAAGATACACAAGTTTAAGCTAGCTAATGAGCTTTTTATGAGCTTGTGAAAATGGTAGGCTCAACTGTGCACAGGGCACTTTTTCAGACAAGGTGTTCAAAATAAGCTAGAAATTAAGCAGTTTAATAAGCTAATTAGAAATTATAAAAAATACTAGGATAAAGATGAGCAACTAAATTTTAATATTCCAAAAGCTCAAATCTTGAAAGCTGAAATTAAGTCCTATAGAAAATTGTTTATTTTATTCAAAAACTACTAAAATGAAAATTTTGACTTTTTTAAATTACACTATTAGGTTGACTATTATGAACTTTAAATCAAATCTACTCACTGATTATGATATATTAAGCTATAATAAGATATAATTAAGCTAGATTAACAAGTTTTAAGCTAATATGATGAGATTGACAAGCTAAAACCTTAACAGTGAACAAACTAAGTGAGATTAAAGAGTATTTTGACTTTTTAACAAATGAGAACTGGTTTTTAATGTTGAACTGAGTTATTTAGACCTAGTGTGACAAACAACAAACAAGAACACTGTCTTGAATACCCTTTATCACAGTTAACAAATCAAAACCAAACAACCTTTATCTTAACTGTTTTGAAGCTTTTAACACTAAAACAGGTTTTTAAACAAAGAAAGCTATAAATTAACTTATATTAACTATGTTTAGACAGGATTAAACTAAAATTAACAAGAATTAACCACTAATACTAAGAATTGCAAATTATGAGAAAATTGCTTACAAACTGTGTTCATGCACAAGACAGAGAACCAAAAGCTGATAACACGACCTATAGCTTCCCCAGAAGCTCTAAACCCAAGGCAATCCAATATCAACCCTGCTCCAGCTTTTTCTGATCTTCATCTCCATGGATTTTTGATTTTTCAACATTTTTTATAGTATTTTTGGTGATTTTTTAGTTTTACTTCTAAACTGATTTTAAGGTTACTAAAAGCTTTAATAAGCTTTCTGAGGAGCTTGTATGGGCTTATGAGTCCAAATTAACAACTAAAAACAACATTCGAACTACCATGAGATTTTTAAACTTGAAACTTTGCATAAACTTGAAATGGAACTTAACACTGAAATTGATGTTCACAAAAGCTTTATTATACACTAAAGACTTGAAATACAAAGCTTGAAAGCTAAAACATGCACTGGAATTTAAAAATTACTAACAACGACTAAGATATTTAAAAATTACACTCGATAATCTTCACATTGCTCCTCTCTTGCTTTATAATGATCTCTTTAGACTTCTAGTCGACCTCTGATCATTTCCCACTTATTTCCAGCCATTGGATGCATTGAATTCATCATAATCGTCCATGTGGAATTTTGGCGCCAAATATCTTTGAGCAGGTTTTCTCAATTAATGAAGTTTGGGAGGATGTGGAGGTGGAAGAGAGTTGGTAAACAGGTGTAGAGTGAGGTGGAAAGGTGGTGGTGAGGTGGTGAAACCACCCTGGTTCTCGGTTTTGGAATTGCAGGTGTAGGAGAGGAGAGTGAACAGTGGTGGCGGTATTTTTAAAAACATGGGTTTGGGCTTGGTGTTGGGCTGGCATGGATTTGGATATATTATTTTGGGTTGGGTTTTAATAATTAAAAGGGTCCGTTTGTTGTAGCTTATAAACACAAGGACCAATCTTGTAATTTTGGATTTTTGAGGGACTGATCTTGCCCATTTTCCAAAGTTATCACAAGGAGCTATCCTGCCATTTATGAATAGTTCAAGGACCAATTTTGCATAAAATTCCAATTTTATAAATCCAAGGACTATTTTTGACATTTTTCAAAGTTTAGGGACCAAAGTTGTCATTTTGCAATTTTAAACTTTGAAGGACAATTTCTTACAACTTGTGAATCCCAAGGACCTTTTATTACTTTTTATAAGTTTTGGAATGACCAGGGACTAGATTTGACAACTTTTGAAACTTGGGGGACTAAAACTGCCAATTATGCAAACTTGATACGTTTTTCACCTGATTTTGGTATTTTTGCATTTAAAACACATAAAACACTTATTTGTGATATTTTTATCATTTTGATGCATTTCTGAGTGTTTTCAGATGTTTTTGGCATTCTAAACGGTACAAAAATGATGAGTATTTAGACACTCATCAATCCCAAACGACAAAACGGTTAGGAAGTAACCATTTTTTGTAACTGTTTTGTAACCGTTTATGGCGGTTAAATAACTACCTTACATAACTAACTATAACTGCTATCAACCGCTATTCGGTTATAGAGTTTCTGACGAGCAAATTTGGTCTTTCGAGTTTGAAGCAATGGCAAGATTATAGTTTACAATCTCCTCCTTAATCTTGATCGTTGCTTCGTCTTAAGTCTTGAACTCCGAGCATTTGTCGCATAGTCACAAACTTGAGTCTTGGTAAAGCTTTTTTTAAGATATCTGCTCTTTGTAGTTCTCCACTTACGTGTTCCACTTTGATATGACCATTCTCTACGCATTCACGAATGAAATGATAGCGAATGTCTATGTACTTGCTCCTTCCATGAAAACCTGGGTTCTTTACGAGTGCTATAGCTGATACGTTGTCAACTCTAAGCGTTATCTTCTTTCTTCTAATCCAGTTAATTCACTGAGTAATCGTTTTAGCCATAAGGCTTGACATGCTACTGCAGTAGCCGCCATGAATTCTGATTCACATGATGAGAGTGCTACTGTCGGTTGCTTCTGAGTACACCATGTAATGGGTGACTCTCCAAAGTAGAATACTATTCTAGTAGTTCCTTTTCCTTGATCTGTATTGATTCCATAACTACTGTCGCTGTATCCTGTAATCTTGTAGCCGCCTTCTTTCTTGTATATTATTCCATGGTCCTTCGTTCCTTTGATGTATCGGATTACTTGTTTCACTGCCTTTAGGTGATGATCCTTCGGGTCTTGCATAAATCTGCTGAGTAGTCCAACTGAGTAACTAATATCTGGTCTTGTATGTACTAAGTATCTGAGAGTTTCAATTAAGCTTCGGTAATAAGTTGCGTCAACTGGGTTTCCATCTTCCGCCTTGACCAACTTAGTGCCGGGATCCATCGGTGTCTTCGTGTCATTACTGTCCGTCATGCTTGTCTCTTTTAAGATCTTGTTAATGTATCCAGTTTTCTTGATCGTAATCTCTCCTCCTGTCTGTGTAACTTCTATCCCAAGGTAATATGCTAGCAACCCTAAGTCACTCATTTCAAATTTATCTTCCATCTGGGATTTGAACAAGTCTATTTCCTTCTTTGGAGTGCCCGTGATTACCAAATCATCGACATATACTCCAACGATAAGTGTAGAAGTCTTGCTTCTCTTTGTGTAGACTGCTTCTTCGAGATTACATTTCTTGAAGTCTAAGGACTTCAAGGTTTGGTCAAGCTTCACGTTCCAAGCTCTAGGTGCTTGTCTTAAGCCATACAAAGCTTTAGTTAGCTTGTAGACTTTTCCTAGGTTTCCTTGTTGAATGAAACCTTCAGGTTGTGTAACATAGACTTCTTCCTTCAATTCTCCATGTAAAAATGCTGATTTTACATCTAAGTGGTGTACTTGCCATCCATGATATGTTGCTAGTGCTACTATCAATCGAACTGTCTTTATCCTAGCAACTGGTGCAAACACCTCATCGAAGTCTATTCCTTGTTCTTGTACATAACCTTTTGCTACTAATCTTGCTCTATACTTTATGATCCTTCCTTGTGCATCTCTCTTGGTTTTATAAACCCATTTGAGTCCTATTGCCTTCTGATTTTCGGGCAATGTGGTAAGGGTCCATATGTTGTTTTTGTTAATTGAATCTAATTCAATTTCCATGGCCTCAATCCATTTCTCATCTTTTGATGCTTCCTTGTAATTACGGGGTTCTTCTTCTGTGAAAAGTAAGCTTGGCGCTTCTACTTCACGTGCAGTTTGGTAAATTTCCGTAATATCTTTTAAACCTTGTATAGGTCTATGATCAAATCTAGGATCTGAGCTTTCCAATGAACTTATAGTAGCTCCTTCTTCATCTTCTGAGTTAGGGTTGTAAGTGTATGATGGTGGTGTGATTGGTGAGGGTGGATCTGGTATAGGTTCTTCTTCTTGATACGTGTTATCAGTGTTTTCTATGTTGACTGGTGTAGAATTATCATAGTCAACTCCATCTATTACAAAGCTAGTCCAAAACGTATCTTCTGTGCTTGTATCCTCTTCATTGTTATTCCAATCCCACGGTTTCGTTTCCATAAACTTTACATCCCTACTAACATGTTTCTTCTTCCCTACTGGATCATATAGCCTACATGCATTTTATCCTTCTTCAACTCCTAAGTAAATCATTGAAATGCTTATGTCATCCAGCTTCTTCAAGTGAGGTATCGTTATCTTAGCATAAGCTGTTCATCCGAATATTCTTAGGTATTCTAGGTTTGGTTTTCTGTTGTAGAGGGCTTCATATGGTGTTTTATCTTCTAGGGCTTTCGTAGGTACCCTGTTGAGTATGTAAATGGCGTGCCTGACTGCTTCCGCCCAAAAAATTAAGGGTAACTTCATTCTTTCATTATACTCCTACTAGTTGATAACACTGTCCTATTTCTCCTCTCTACTACACCGTTCTGCTGTGGTGAGTATGGTGCTGTCAATTGTCTTTCTATTCCATTTTCCTTACAGTATTTGGTGAATTCATGTGATGGAAATTCACCTCCTCTATCCATTTTTAGCATCTTTATTTTCAGCTTCAACTTTGATTCAATCTGCTGTCTAAATTCCTTGAATGTGTTGAATGCTTGATCTTTCGAGTTTAGAAAGTAAGCCCACATGAAACGTGTGCAGTCATCTACTAATAAGAAGACGAGCTTCTTTCCAGAGTGCGTTGCTGGACTTATGGGACCACAAAGATCTCCATATACTAAGTCCAACGGGTTCTTTGATCTGAATTTAGCCTGGTTTGGAAAGGGTGTTCTGATGTGTTTTCCTAATAAACATGCATCAAAGATTTGTCCTGCATGGTTTATTCTAGGTATTCCATCTACTAGACCTTTTCTTGTCATCTTGTCTATCACATCAAAGTTTAGGTGACCTAATCTAGCATGCCATAACCATGCTTGGTCATCTACGTTTGCTAAGAGACATATAGGTGCTACTATATGTAATCTAATACTGTAAAGTCGATTCTTAGATCGTTCTACTTTCATCAACAACTTCTTGTTCTTATCATACAAAGTCAGTAAGTTTCCATCCATGATGATCTTGCAACCTATTTCTATAAGTTGTCCTAGACTAAGTATGTTGCTTTTATGGTTTGGAATGTAGTAAACGTCCGAAATCATCTTCTGTTGTAAGTTTCTACATCCTAATAGTATTGAACCTCTACCCTTTATCTCTACATACGATCCATCTCCAAAACGAACGCGTCCAGTGATGTTTTCGTTAATATCCTTAAAATGGCCTTTGGTGCCTGTCATATGGTTACTTGCACCACTATCTAAATACCATATGCTAGCATCTGTTGTAGCATATTTTCGGGGGTGTACTTGTTTTTCATTTAACAAGACTTCTTCAGTTTCGTGTGTTGCCATTAATAATGATGGTTCATCGTCTTCTAAGATAAGGTTTGATTGTTCTTGAGTTGTTGGTGGACTTTTAAAATTTCTCTTGAAATGTCCGGGTTTCTCGCAATTGTAACATTTCAAGTTCTTTTTATCCCACTCACCTTTATTCTTATTGTGAGTTGAGTTTCCTCTATTCGAGTTGTCTCTATTTCCCTTATTTTGCCAATTTCCTTGTGAATAGTTTGATCTACCTCTATATTTGGTAAATCGTTTCTTATTTCTAGAGTGTTCGCCTTGTGCGAATAATAGGTTATCTTGGCTTTCTACTTGTCCTCCCTTTCGGAGTTTTATTCTCTCCTCGAATGCCTTAAGTTTTCCAGCGACCTCATCTAACGTAATGTCATCGAGATCATTCGTCTATTCTATGGATGCTACTATTTGAATGAACCTATCTGGTGTGAAATCTAGTAGTTTTCGTACTAAAAGTGATTCGTCCAATGCTTTTCCTAATTCTTTAGCCTTCGTGGCGTAGCTGTTCAGTTTGGTTGTAAATGCATCCACCGTTTCATCCTCCTTCATTTGAAGAGTCTGAAATCCAATCATCAGTGATTGTAATCGTGCTTGTTGCACTTTCTGTTCTCCAACGTGTCTTTTTCTTAACGAATCCTATAATTCTTTTGCTGTTTCGCAACTTGCTACTTGTTAGATCACATCTTCGGTCAATGCTTGATATAGGAAGGCCGTTGTTGCCTTATCCTTTTTAACATCTACTTGTGCTTCTAGTATACGGGTTTTGGTGCAGTGTTACTATTTAAAGTATAAAAAGAAATCCAATGTTTAAAATTTGTGACCTCGTTGTTGTGTTTTAAACACAGTCGTATTCCCACTTGTGTCGGTACTTGAGTATAATACCAACCACTTTCTTTCTTTCCCACTTTCACTAAACCAATTCACTTACACCTTTTGATGTTGTCGAATTGCCTTCAATCTACTTGTTCTTTCACCACGTTGTCTCTCCTTTTTCTTTTGTGTCGATTTATCAATGTCCAGCCTTCGAACTCTTGGTCTTGGCTATTCTTTTCGAACACAAGTATCTCCAAATACCTCTCGGTATTTCACTAAGAAAACAAGTTGATTTACTCATTTTTCTTCTTTACCAATATGACTGGTAGTATCCCTTCGTTGCTTGTCCTCGTTCTACAATACTTCTCCTTTCTTTCTTGTTCCACACCGAATGTGCCAATATAATAAAATACCTTTCGGTATTTCAAAAAATACAATTGATCAGATTTTATCTTTCGTTGCTAATTCCTGTATTGCTAGCGCCTCTCTTCCAAAAATAATCCTTGATTGTTTTTCTCTTAACAGGTCTAATTTCTATCTCCAAGCAACTCCCTTTTCTCTTCTTGTATATACCGTGTATATACAAGGTATCCTAACGCGTCTTCTTTTTCTTCTTGTCACGTTAATATTGTAACAAGGTATCCCTTTTCTCTCTTCTGCTGCGTACAAAGGGTTCACAGCAGGTATCCGACACCGCAAAGATATGGTGTCCTCTGGTTTGCAATTTCGACACAAAGATAAGTCGTATACTACTTATCTTATGTCCTAGTTATCCAAACAATGTCTTCTTCTCCTGAAACAAAAGTTTCAGCGTGTATATCTTCTTCCTGAACCAAAACAGCGCTTGTGTTTCTGGTTTTGGTTTCCTTTCTTCTTCTCGTTGGTTCCTTTCTGGTTTGATTATGTCTCGCTAACAAGAATCTGGTTTGATATTGCCTCGTTAGCAAGAATTCTGGTGTTTGAAATGATGGTGTAACGAGATGTAAACAAAGGCTCTTGATGCCAAATGTTGGTCCCTAACGTGTATATGAGTGAGTCGATAATGAAAATGCAAACAACAATAATCTTTGAATAACTAAATCGTCTAACTTCTGAAATGTTTACATGTTACGAGTATTTATACTAAACGAATGGGCATGATCCCAAACGACACAACGGTTAGGAAGTAACCGTTTTTTGTAACTGTTTTGTAACCGTTTATGGTGTTTAAATAACTACCTTACATAACTAACTATAACTGCTATCAACCGCTATTCGGTTATAGAGTTTCTGACGAGCAACTTTGGTCCTTCGAGTTTGAAGCAATGGCGAGATTATAGTTTACACTTTTAACATCAGAAGAAAGTATCTTTTGGGATAATGTAATGATTTCTTCTTTTGGTACATGTTGAATGATATTATGTATATAACTTGAAGTATTAGAAATAGGTTCATCTTTAGTGATGGTTCACTACCATCAATTCTCTGTTTTTGCATCGAAATTCTTATACATAGTATGTTATTTGCATCCATTATCTTAATGTCAATTACATGTTTGTGTTTGTGTTTTATAGTTGGAGTAATGGCATTTACATGTTTGTGAATGTGTTTTATGGTTAGAATAATGCCATTTTCATGTAAGTAATTATGTTTTATGGTTGGATTACTGTCATTTTCATGTTTGTATTTGTCATACAAATCAAAGACTCTATGTCGGTAAATACGTAATTAAAACACATTCTACAAAGAAAATCGGGATCAAACGACCCCTTACATTCATCAACCATACATGTACAAGCTTACTATAGGGGAAACCACAACCCTTATCTATATCTACATCTACATTCAACAGGGAAAGCAAGAACAACAAAAGAAATCACAAGTTCCCAACCCCCTAGTACCTACATTCATCATAAACAACAAAAGAAACCATCCCACCCTCTATCAACCAACCCCATCACATGAACCTTTGCCTCACAGCAAACTCAATCTTGAAAACAATGTTGTAATTAGTTTGCCTAAGCATCCTCATCAACCCCATCATCTTTCGCAAATCAGCTGTCTGAATCCTCCTAAGCTTGTTCACATTGGACTTTCCAACTCTCGAACCTCTTAAGTTTTGGAGCTCAACAATCAACTCCCCCTAATATCGATCCTATTAGTAAGCTTTTGGCACCTAATCATCAATTCTTGTGTATTTTGAATGTCTTCCTCAACCTCTCGCTGGTAATGGGATAACATCATTTTTGATATGACAAATGAGTTACAGGCAACCACGGGATCAAGACACCGAGACACGTTACTGGTTAAGGAAATGAGAATTTTTTTCTTAAGGGTGTGTGTGTAATGATAGAAGATCTTTAACTATATAAGTAGTGAAGGTGACCACTTACTTTGCAAATTATGCCATTGAAACGTCAAGTCGCATTGATATCGCATGTTTTTCAGAAAATTTAATATGTATGAACAGTGAAATGACAATACTACCCTCATGGACAAGACAACTTAACGAGAAAACTAACGCGAATTAGTGAACAGTGCATCTCAGTGGCTCTTTTGCAAAAAAATAAACATTAGTGGCTTTTGTACAACAAAATTCATCTCGATGTGATCCTTGCGCTTATGAAAAACATTAGGGACAAAATTTGCACTTTACACTAAATTAAATATAAAAGAACTAATATTATATGTTAGATTGAGTTATTGATAAATGGTAAAAAAAAAGTTGAGATTGGTTGTATAGATAAAAGGAATAAGAAAATAATATTTTAATGACATTGGGTTATGATAGATTATTGATAAACATGATTTTGAAAGGTAAAAAAAAAAAACTAATATTATTACTTGAAAAATATTCTATGATTTTTTAGCGGCATCTGAATTATAGAGACTCACGGAAGGAGCTAGTGATTGAAGTTACATTTGCATGATATCAGTTAGATACAAGTATCATAAAGCCACTCGATCTAATCAAATGAAGCTTTTTATATCTATTCGAGACCCAAATGAAACTGAAGAATCGTTGAGAATAAACTCTTGGCTCAATAGTCACCATCTAATTAATTGGCTTTTAAGTATATTATAGTTTATATTTTATTTACACTAATACCTTGATGTTGTGTAGAATTCTGTCAAATAGCTAAGACATATTTTATCTAGGCAAAAGTTCAATATAGAACCAAAATTTACCATAGATCCAATCAACCAATAATAGTCATTCATTTTTTTATTATGATAAACTTTCACCCTTTTAAAAAAAATTAAATATCTTGCAAACCGTTAATCGTTACGCGATAAAAATTATACCATCGTGACGAGAATTAAATTATCTTTCTATAGATATGCACTACTATATATTTTTAACAACTTTTTTTTTTCAAAATTTCGGTCAACAAAAATCATATATGATTTGTGAAAATCATATATGATTCGATTTTTACGAATCACATATGATTTTTGAGAATCATATGTGATTGTAAAAATCATATATGATTCGTAAAAATCGAATCATACATGATTTTTAAAATCATATATGATTCGTAAAAATCATATATGATTTTTTCGGACGAAATTTTTGAAAAAAAATGTTTGTCGAAAATATGTAAAAGTGCATATCTATAGAAAGATAATTTAATTCTCGTCACGATGGTGTATTTTTTATATTTTGAATATTTACCGTTTGTAAGATATGTTGTTTTAAAAAAAAGGTGGAAAATTATTTTGTATTAATTTAGATAATAAATGGAGGATTATGATTGGTTCATTTGTTCTATGACAAATATGAGTTCTATATTGATCTCAACTCATTTTATCAATTGTGTTTTGTGATTATATAGTCAGAAACGTATGTATATTTATAATAAAGATATAGCTTGACTAGTAAGCAATTTTAACCTCAAATTTAATGGCCCAAAGCCCATAATTAGGCTTGGGTCAACTAACAATCATTTAACATTTCTTCGCAGTTTGAACGAGAAGCTTTTAGACAGACAAACTCGAACATATATATGTAGAGGGATGCTTTTTCTTCTTTTTCTTCTATCATTGTTTTGGCGCCATAGTTGTTTACTGCTTGCGGCTTCCTCCTTTGCGTGATTTTTTTCTGTTATAACTTGCTTTGCTTTAGGTAGGAGTGACAATTTTGCTGCTAATTATTTTCGAAAACGATAATGATTTCCAGGGTAAAAAAAAAGATTAATGTTAACTAGACAAATATGAGGTATCTTATGACAACTAGGGTTTGTCGGCTACGGTTTATGATTTGGATAAATAGAAAAGGGTAATTATATGAAAAACAATAAATCGGAAGAAAATAAATCAGGATCCTTCTGAATCATCAACAAGTAGTCGATGACTAGAGGATAACTATTTTGTGATGAGTTGTACCTAGAGCTCTAATACCATGTAAAATAGCAAATATATATCTTATTAATTGTGTTTTGTGATTACATAGTGAGGATTGCATGTATATTTATAATAAATATATAGCTTAATGAATAAGTAATTCTAACCTAAACCTAATGGTTCAAAACCTATAATTAAGCTTGAGTCAACCAGTGCCGTCTTTGAAAATGTAAAAAATATTTGGAGCTCGGCTCGAGAATAAAAAATGGGCCCCTAAAAAATCAATAAGAAATGCAATAACATAATATTATGATGATAAATGTTTTCAACCTTAAAAATAAAGTATGACAACGTGACTTAAGATCATTATCTTCAAGTTCTCTCAACCTTTTAAGAAACAAAAACCCAAATAAATTTTCATATTGTTGGTTGGTATTGTTCGAATCTCCTTAGTCCTTTCAAGAGAAATAATTGCTTGATCAAAAACCCAAATAATTTAGACCAATATGGGCCTTTGGAGGGAGTGGGCTCGGCTCAATGACACCCCATGCACCCCCTTTGAGCCGGCCCTGGAGTCAACTAACAATATTATCATCGAGCATAAGTTCAAGTGTTAATCAATGTTTTTAAATATCTTTATCATCTTTCTTAGATAAGAACAACATACGGTCATACGCCGTCATAGGGTCTTGGCGACTACGTGTGAGTTACCAATAGATATTTCGTCTTCAAGTATTGCTATTCATGAAAGTGAGATTTGCGTCATCACGTGATAATTAAATATGAATACGTTAATTTACCTTTGAAAAGCTAAAAAGAGTCAAACACAGTTATTAGCATAAAGAAATGATAGATATCCACAATTTTCTCCACAATTGGAGATATCCACAATTTTCATTAAAAAAAATTCACATGCACATGAAGTAAATGAGGATTACCGGTTAAATTGTACGGAATATAAACTTATATTTTCTTTCATCAAAATTATGTGAGTCTAGCATTGCTCGTTAGTTTAATGATGTTGAAATTAAAAATATCATTCATCTCAGATATGGGAGTTAACATCAATCTCGTTTCTTATTCTCTTACACTATTCGTAAAACTCATCTTTAAGCGTTGAAGTTTATCGGTTCTATGTAAACGTAATCAAAGTTATCAAGCTTGAAAAGTGAAACTTTGAGTTTGACATGATTTTCAATAATTGATATGATTAGAAAGCATTAGATCAATATGATTAAGAAACCACATGCGAAAGCCGTAAAAGACAAATGACTTTGCCACATAAGTAATTAAAAGAGAATTAACTTATTTTCCATATTAAACCCAACCAAAGTACACTCACATCGTCATGAAAATGACCATGATTTAGTTTCATAATAGCACTTCTCTTTGTTTTATACTATTATCACTGGATGGCCTTTTGATGTGAAACCTAACTAACACCTCATTCTTTATTTCTTGTTTTTGCGTTCCATTGAAAGCAATCACATACGGACATACCATAAATATTTATGTACTAATGGTAGTTAGAGGTCCCCTCAAATATATTGAGAACTTTTGTTTTTATCGTGACCTGACAATTAAACCCAAAAAGACACCACAAAGAAGATGTTAGGAGAACATGGGGAGAATATTTCTCCTCTCTTTTCAACGAGAGTAGCAGAGAAGAAAACGGGGAGGGAGAGATCCCTAGCCAAGATTTGCTTTCCGAGTGCGACTACTTAGAGATCAACCAAGGTGAAGTGAAAGTTGCATTACACAAAGATGGGAAGAAACAAAGATGTATGCCCGGACCAAATACACATTGAAGCTTGGAGGAGATTAGGCCGAACGGAGTGGTAGTGAGTTGGGAAGAAAACGGGGAGGGAGAGATCCCTAGCCAAGATTTGCTTTCCGAGTGCGACTACTTAGAGATCAACCAAGGTGAAGTGAAAGTTGCATTACACAAGATGGGAAGAAACAAAGTTGTATGCTCGGACCAAATACACATTGAATCTTGGAGGAGCTTAGGCCGAACGGAGTGGTAGTGAGTTGGGGCGTGAGTAACCAACTCATGGTGGTGAGTCCCAAAACAGAAGTAGAAGTCACGTGCAACTATGGCAAAAAAAATCAATGTATGGTGACTGACTCACCAAGACAATTAACGAATTATATGTGGCCTCAAATAAAATATAACCGTTTAATATATATATATATGTGTATATATATATATATATATATATATATATATATATATATATATATAGTGCTTTTGGCCCATTGAAAAGGATTTTAGATTGAGAGAAAAGAAAAGAAATCATGGCCGTTGATATTTATTAATCATTATTCACTTTTATACATATTTAAAGGGGACGATCTAATCTTGCACCCCAATAATTCCTTCCCATGCACCCCATAAGGTGGGGGCCACGCCTAATGATTGGGGTCAATCATTAGTTATTTATTTTATTTTTTTTTATTTATTTATTTTTTGTGTAAAGTTTTTTTTCTAAGGTTTTAATATATATTTGTGTAGTGTAGTGTTTTAATATATATAGTGTGTATTTATTTGTGTAATGTTTTTATATGTATAGTGTATTTATTTGTGTAGTGTTTTTATATATAGAGTATATTTATTTGTATAGTGTTTTTATATGTGTGTATATTTATTTGTGTAAAATATATTTGTGTAGTTTTTTACGTTATATTTTTTTTATTGTGTATTTGTTTCCATTTAATTAAACAACGTATTTTTTTTTAAATCAGAAAAAACTTTTTTAAAAATCAGATTAAAAAAAAACGTAATTTTTTTTAATTGGAAAAACTTTTTAAAAATGATTTAAAAAAATAAAAATAAAAAAGTTTAAAAAATTACGTTTTTTTTTAAGTTCTTTCCGATTAATAATTTTCATATATAATTGGGATTTACATGGTAGATACGTAAGAACAAAGGCCACACCCTTTCTCGAATAGCAAACCTATTCTATGAAAACATAATCGCGACCCACGGGGCCGATATATTGTCGCGAATCAATCTTAACCGATCCGAAGGCAAAGACTCCGATTTAAATAAAAATTACATTTTTTAACTGATTTTTAAAAAGTTTTTCTTATTTAAAAAATACTTTTTAATCTGAATTAAAAAGTTTTCCGATTTTAAAAAATTTTTTTTTTTTTTTTGAATTTGATAAAAAAGTTTTTTCGATTAAAAAAAAAAAAACGTTTAAAAAAAAACGTAAAAAAAAGTTTATAAAAAAAGTTCATTCATTTTTTTTTAAATTATAAATTAAAAAACATATATATTTTAAGTAGATTTTAAGAAAAAAAATTTTTTTTGCTATCAAATCGAATTAATCTGCGCGAATTTGGTCCGCCAGAGAACCAAAGTGTAATTTTTAATCAATGTGACCTAAGAACTGTCTAATTTTAATATTAGACCTATCTTCGTGAAATTGGGACCAAATGACTAATCGGAATTTGGTCCAGTTTGAGAGACCAAAGGTGTAATTTTTAATCAAATGTGACCTGTTAACCTGTCTAATTTTTAATATTAGACCTATCTTCGTGTAAAATTGGGACCGGTACAAAGAATTAAAGCGAGGGACCCACTCGAACCATCAGCAGCAACACAATATCTCGTTCAAACGAGTGGAATCAATAGCAAGTGGGGACCAGCATTAAATGAAATCACGTATCATTACCCAACCAATCAAATCATTCATTTCCCAAGTGATCAAACAGATGAGAGAGAAAAGGAAAACACCCCCTATATGCTTTATATATGGGGTGCCTCAATAGGCCAAACTTGAATATGACTATAATGATAAGATCATTTTTCTTATTTATGCATAATCATTTTATTCATACTAGAAAACGTATACATTTTTGTCTTTTTATGAATCAATATATTTAAAAAGATTCATATTCTTTTGAAAGTGAATCATGTGTTCAATACTCGAAAAAAAAGTGAATATGACTACAATATCGTACATCCTTTTATTCATTTATGCATAATCACTTTTTTCGTAACTAGCAAGTGCATTCACTTTTTATGAATCAATATATTTAAAAGATTAATATTTTTTTGAAAGTGAATCATGCGTTGAATACTCGAAAAAAAAATATGACTACAATATCGTTCATCCTTTTATTTATTTATGTATAATCATTTTTTTGTAACTAGCAAGTGTATACACTTTTTATGAATTAATATATTTAAAAGATTCATATTTTTTTGAAAGTGAATTATGTGATTTATTTATTTTCATTTTTTTTATCATTAAATACACGAAAAAAAAATGATGAATGAAGTCAATTAATTTTTTTTCGTCTTTACAAACTGACATAATAAATTGAATCATAGGACTAATAAAATGATTAATATAAAAAAGTTTCTCATTATATGAATCATGACATAATTAAATAATAAAAGGAGAAAGGAGTAATCTTAAGCTAAAAAAATGGTTGAATATTGACGGGCAGAAACAAAACGCATGCTATGAATCAATTGGTCGTAATATTTGAATGAGGGGAAAAAAAACGCATGCTATGAAGATATAAAGTACTTTTATTAGGCAATGAAATACTATAAATACCCATTTTGCACTTGTGTTAGTTTAGTAAAATGAATGATCAAGATTGCTTCTCACTCTTCTCAATCTAAAACTCTTCTCAATCGATTCGGACTATATATATATATATATATATATATATATATATATATATATATATATATATATATATATATATATATATATATATATATATATATAGTTAATACAAATATCATCATTAAACGTTATTTATATTTTATGATCTTTACTTAAGTTTTGTTAACGACAAAAGTAAATTTAATTTTTATAAAGCTTAAAGCTTGTCAAGTTTAATAGATATTAAAACAAGATTTTCCTCATATAATATCTTCATCACTCAAGCATTTAATATCTTCATCACTCTCCCGTCGACGTCACGCCCCAAGCACCGACACCGGCCAAACCTAAGCCTAAGAAACGCGAAAAGAGGACGACTCGAAACAACGATGGACCATCACGACAAATTCCATGGACCACTGAGGAAGAAATTGCAATGTGCAAAGGTTGGGTAAATGGTGCCATTAAACGTTATTTATATTTTATGATCTTTACTTAAGTTTTGTTAACGACAAAAGTAAATTTAATTTTTATAAAGCTTAAAGCTTGTCAAGTTTAATAGATATTAAAACAAGCGTTTCCTCATATAATATCTTCATCACTCAAGCATTTACATTTTGATTAATCATATTTTTTATATGCCTCTAAACCATAATGTATGTTAACATTTTTAGATCAAGCATGTTTTGGTTTCTTAAAACCAAACATTACATATGTATTTACATTTAATGGACTCTACAGTGTATGAAGGGATGTTAATTTTTATTTATGAAAATTGTCATGAAAGCTATATAGTGAATAACATTAACTAATGGCTCGTGAGGACTCTCCCGTCGACGTCACGCCCCAAGCACCGACACCGGCCAAACCTAAGCCTAAGAAACGCGAAAAGAGGAGGACTCGAAACGACGATGGACCATACCGACAAATTCCATGGACCACTGAGGAAGAAATTAAAATGTGCAAAGGTTGGGTAAATGAAATAGAAAATAGTGCAATGTGTAACTTGAGGAAAGGAGACGGATTTTGGAATGATGTTATAAATACATGGAGAGCAAAGCAAAAAAAAAGGTAGTCGAACATACGACATATTGAATGGTAAATGGAAGATGGTACGCCCTAATGTGGCACGGTTTTGTGGAGTGTACAATAACCTTAAGCGTATGGTGCCGATAAGTGGAGCTGGAGATGAAGATTACTACAACACAAAAATGCTAAACTATGAGGCTGAATACGGAGTACAGTTTACGCTTCGTCATTGTAGGGAGGTTTTAGGAAACTGTGAGAAATAGAATAACGTTGAAGTTCCTAACTGGGAAGAAAGTGTCCGAGTAGGATTAGTGTCCAAGAGATACAAGTCAACTGGGTCTAGCTCGTTCAACCCAGAGTCTGCGGATGCTAGTATTAATCTAAATACTGATGCTAGAGATGACGAGGAAGATGAGGTACAGGAACACAGACGACCAAAAGGCAGTGACAAAGCTAAAGCGAATAAGAAAGGTGCCAGATCGTTGGGAACGCCAACAACAATGAATGACGAAGCATTGGCTAGGCTGATGATCGACGAGTTGAAATAGCAGAATGAACGTGTCATAGAAGTGAAAATGAAAGAAAGCATTAAATTTTTGGAGATAAAAAAGGGAGTTGAAAATGCAGGAATGTATGGCAAAACAAAAGGACTTAATGTTTTATATGCAACCACATGATCACTTGATTGGGGATGCACTCAGGGTCATGGAAGAGATATGGGTGGGATCAAAGCGAAGTGGGGTTTGGAGTTTTAGTTTACGTATTTTATTCCGTATGTTTAAGTTTTTATAATCTATATAATGTTTTAATTCTGTTGGCTTAAGTTTTTAATAATCTATGTCATGTCTTAATTCCGTAGGGTTAAGTTTTTAATTATCTATGTAATACTTTAATTTATGAATAAATATTTTTAGTTTCTCAGACGTGTACGTTTTTATTTTCATACATTTACATTTAAGTTTACATTCACATTTACGTTTTTATTTTATAAATATAAGGTATTTAATTAAATGAATAAATGGGATTGAAAGGTGAGCGAGGGTGACCAAAATGGATGTATGGTGAGTAGAAATAAGAGGAGAGAGACAGTTGAGGTGGCGGTGAGTGAGTCACCACCACTACTTTTAGCCTTAGGTGATGAGGGGTTAAGATGGCTGACATCCCTCTTTAACAAGATTTTTCCTAGCGCTAAGATGCCAGAGGAATTGAGGCTAAACGAGGTTGACCCCATCTACAAGATTAAGGGCGACGCACAAGTGTTTAACAACTATAGGGCTATTAAGCTCCTTAGTCACATTATGAAGCTCTGGGAGAGCGTTACCGGGAGAAGGCTGAGAAGGGAGACGAGGGTGTCAGAGAACTAGTTTGGTTTTATGCAAGGTAGGTCCTTGATCAAGGTTATTCACCTCCTTAGAAGTCTCACGAAGAAGTATCGAGAAAGGCAAAGAGACTTGTATACAGCTTTCCTCAACCTAGAAAAGGCGTATGATAATGTCCCATGTGAGTTGATTTGAAGAACTATGATAGATAAAGGAACCCCAAGGAGATACTTATGAGCCATTAAGGATATGTACGAGGGGTGAAGACCCGTGTGCGATCCACAGTGGGAATCACAGAGTTTTTTTGTGCGAAAGTAGGACTTCACCAAGGATCAGCCATTAGCCCTTATCTATTTTCCTTGATTCTTGATGAGCTATCGCAAGGGATCTAAGAGTAAATCCTTTGGAGCATAATATTCGCAGATGATATTTTGTTGGTGGCAGAGTCGGCAGATGGGTTAAACAGCAGACTTGAGGATTAGAGGGAGCCTCCAGAAGTCAATAGCCTTCGGGTAAGCAGAGAGAAGATTGAATACCTAAGATGTGATTTTGGTAGGATCGAAATTGGTCACAACGATTAAATGAAAGTTTTTATCAGAGACCAGATACCCACACCTAAGGAGTCTTTTAGATATTTGGGTTTGTTGACTCACAAGTCAGGGAAGATAGACGATGACATTATCCACCACATTTGAAGAGGCTAGGTGAAATGAAAGGCGGCTTTAGGAGTACTATTTGAAAAAAAATTACCCTTTTAAGCTAAATGATAAATTTTATAGGGTGGCAATTAAACCTACTATGCTGTGTGGGTCAGAGTGCTGGCCTATCACGGAAACTCAAGCAAACAGGGTGGAAGTGGTGGAACTAAGAATGCTAAGGTGGACATGTGGTAAAACCATGGCTGACATGGTTTCGAACGAGGTGTTTAGATCTTTACTTGAAGTAGAATCTATTATCTAAAAGATGAGAGAAGGAAGGTTAAGGTGGTTTGGTCATGTCAGGAGTAGACCACAAACAACACCAGTAAGGAGAGTAGAAACGCTTATAGTTGGCGGTTTGAGAAGGAGGGGTAGACCTAAATTTAAATGGGAGGATATACTTAAGCTAGACTTGAAGGAGCTTCACTTGTACAAGGACATGATATCAGAGAGGAAAGAGTGGAGAGATAGGATTAGGATTTATGGATAGTTTTTGGGCTAGGTTGGTCAAGGGTGCGTGTTTGTTATTTGCATTTAGGATTCTTAGGTGTCTCTTAGTTGCCTTACCACTTGATTTTTGTTTTTGGGTCCCTTAGCTTGTTTCCTTTTGGCTTTAAGCGCTTTGCTTTGCCTTATGCTTATTCTTTGGTTTCGCCTCAACTTTGCCTTTAGGCTTTAGGTCTCACTGCTTGTCCTTTTTCTTTACCTTAGCTTTAGGCCCTCTGCTTTTCCTTTATTTATTTTTATTTCTTTCTTAGGATTTGGTCTTGTTTGCCCTTCGCCCCCTTTACTTTGCTTGCTTTTTCCTTATTGCTTTTATGCTTTTATGATTTTATGCTTTTTTGCTTTGTATGATGTATTGCTTATATGCTTTCTCTCGTTCACTTTCCTTTGGGCACTCTCATCGCACTCACTTGCTGGAGGTCTTCTAGGAATTTGTCTCCTTACCATCAAGTTTATCTTGGGGTAGGGCTAGGATCTATCTACATTCTACCTCCCCCATACCCCGCATCGGCGGGATTGGTATGTTGTTGTTGTATAAGACAACTAGTAGTCTAATTTTCATAAATTAGGTTCTTTCACAACCTCTTGAACTTTTCAGAATTCGAAATTGGCATAGGAGGTTTATTAGTTAAGTTATAAGCACCACAATTTTTTTTCTTTTTTTTCTGGATAATATGTTTTGAGGCCACTCATATTTGTAATTTTTTTAGAGTGAATTCCATAAATTAGAAACGAATTTTCAAAAGAATTTGAATCTAGTTAATATGGTTTTCGTATAATCTTTATTATCACTATGATTTGTTGTTTGTGCTTTTATTAAAAATGTGAACCGATTATTATCCATGTATCAAAAAACTATCCATAATTTTTTTCACGTCATTAATTTGATTTTCTACCTAAACCAACTTTCTTTCTTTCTTCCTCGATTAAACATAAACCCAATTCTTTATATAATTCTCTCACAAACATACACCTCTCATTCAAGCCTTATATATTCACATTTTCAGCAAACCACCACCAAGGTCACCACTAACACGCCACCTGATCAACCTCCGTAACCATGAAACCCACCACCCACCATCACCTAAATAATCACCATCCACAAAATCTATTGTCACCACTATCACCATCATCAACCATATCCGTAATCGCCACATTACCATCATCCACTAGATCAACTGGTATTCAAAGCTAGCTACACCAACGGAAAAAAAATAGTGACACTAACTCAGTTGTTGTTACACCCCAAAACCGATTAGTTATTATTTAAGTGTCTTGTAATAGTTTAACTATGACTTTTAAAGCTAGAAGACAATTTTTGACAGGCTAGTCAAATCTTTGAAGTAGAAAGTTAAACCAAATAGTCAAACTTAAGTTATGTATTAGTTCAATGTTTATAAAAAGTTAGAATGTTTATAAAAAGTTATATGTGGCCAAAGTATTAGAAAAGAGGACATGGGGGACCATTTCCACCACAAAGGCAAACTTATAACTAGATATCCCACCATATTCCAGACATTTCCATTTTGTCTATGTGTGTGTAAAGGGTGACGAGATAAAGAAAAAGGAGTGAAGCAAGAAGACTTGGATGATCAATTGTTGGTGAATTAAGGTCTCATTTCAAGAATTAAGTCCATTACAATCATCCCCACAAGTAAGTAACTCTTAATCCTTGATTTGGTGGTATTTTGAGTTAGAGTTATTGAAGGTAGATTTGAGGGTTTTGGGTAAAAAAAAAGGTTTTTAGATAAGTGATGATGATAAGGGTTAAATCCTTTTAATGAATTATGATTAAATAAAGAATTATGTGGGTTTTCCCATATGACCATGAGAATGATCATATGCATGTTAGAGATGAGATGGGTTATGTTAAGTGGTTGTGTTAACTCTTTTATTAGTATTGCATTTGAGTAATGTTATGTGTTTATGATGAATCTAGGATAGGAATAAAGAATGTTGGTGTTTTGGCTTTGAGGTAAAATTGCTATGGAATGAGGTAAGTAAATTGGTTATAATGTGGAATTATATGGATTTTATATTATGTGTTATATGATTACTTGTGATAAGGCTATGGAAGATATTTGGTCTAGTATGTTTGGATTAAGGTTAAATTAGGCTAGTTGTTTATAACTAGCAAAGGATGTGGTTAGCCTATTTGCTAAACTAGTTAAGGCATGTGATGTTCATGTTTGTTATTGAATGATGTTGGTTAAAGTGATTTTATTCAGTTATAGTGTAGAATAGTCTTTCGGACTAGTAGTTGAAATGTATGATGCAAGTATGTTAAATGTTGTATGATGTTAAGGTCTTGTAGTATAAGACTTAAGGAGGTGAAGCATAAAATGGAAGTGTGGCTTGTGTGTATGAATGTAATTGTAGATGCCATGCTTGATCACGTTAAACCCCCTATGAGTCGTCAAGTTTAAATGTTTTGCAAAATAGAGTTTTGTGGAGTCTCTGTATAGTTTTAAATTTGTATTTGCATATTCTGTAGTATGTTAAAGACTTATGTAAAAAATATGTTGAAAGTGTATAAAGGGGTGTCTGACATAACCCCCGTAATTTAGTAAAGTGCCAAGCATGTTTTTGAGGTCAAGTTTGTACATAACAATAAATTTATCATGTTTGAAAGTATTCTCAGAAAGTTCCATGGATTGTCGATTTGTCTAAGTTGGTTTCTTGGAAAAACTGTTTTGTGTAGGTAAGCCGACTTTTAGCCGCCAACGGGGGCTTTTGGTTGCCGGTCATTTGGGTTGGTCGGGGCTAAACCCCTCATGTGTAAAAAATTAATAATAAAAAAATAAAAATTATTGAGTTTGGTTTAGGGCGTTTCACTAGCAAGATATGTTTGTGTGTTTTCAATATGAGATGACAATATCGGTTGATTTTAATGATGACACGTATTCTTAGTATAGATGATAGTTTTGGTACTAATTAGTGTGTGTTTTGGGTAGAAACTGTACGAGGTTTTTTTTATGTGTTCACGTTGTGTGTAGAATATTGGATCTCATGGATATTACTTTGTATAGTTTTGGTGTGTTTTATGTGGTTTTGATGTCTTTATGGTATGAGAGCTCTGGGTAGCGTCACATTTGCTTAGCACCATCCTATGCGGCACGGCGCCATAGCATCGCCACCATACCGTGTCCCAATCGCGCCAAAGCCAACGCCAAGGAATTGGTTTGAGCCAAAGAGAAGAAGGTTTTAAAATATTGACAGTTGGGCCTCTAATGGTTAAGTATTATATATATTTTCTTTATTCCACCTTTATACATATCCTACCCTATTACACCACTTTTCATACAACTTTTTATCCTCTCTACCAAATACTCAACAAAATTCAAATTTTGTAAAGTTTGAATATGGATGGTGTATATGATTCGATGATGAAGGTGACTATTTGCTTTTGCTGAAAGCTTATGAGTATCACCAATTTTTGCAACAAGAAGAAGATGAAAGTTTAAGCTTGCGTAATATGATAAACCGTGAATGTGACGTTGTAAAAAATGTTTGTTGGCCAACTATTTTGGTGATAATCCAAAATATCCAGAGTACTATTTTAGGTGTTGATATCGTATGAGTACGAAACTTTTTTTAGAAATAGTCGAAGGTATATCTACTTATACTTCTGATCCTTTTTCCCGAGCATTTTAAATTCTTTAGAGTCGACCCAATTGTACATGTAAAATGCACTTCCGTCACATGACAATTGGCATACAACTTAACACGTGATGCATTTTATGAATATTTACAAATTGGTGAACATTGTGCACGCGATTGTTTATTGTTTATTTTTTTTTTAATTTTGTGCATTATTTATTTGTACACGTTCCAATTTTTAAGGAAACCTGACTTTAATGACAGTCAAAATTTATATGCTACACATAAGAGGGTTCATGAGTTTTCATGAATTCTTAGAAGCATTGATTGTATGCTTGGGAAAGGACAAATTGACTGAAGGTATGTCACAGGCTATATGCCAGAGGTGATAAAAGATATCGAACAATAATTCTCGAAGTTGTTACATCGTACGATTTGTGGATTGTGTTGGAATTTAAGTATCATGACCATCATATAAATTAACAAAAATCATAAAGCATGGAGTGGAAGACATAGATCTTATATGCATAATTAATTAACTTAAAATAAACGAAAACATACTGATAAGGATTTAAAAGGTACACTTTTGAGGGGTCATTTAAGCCCTTAATCGACCACTTTTATATCCGTTACTGCTTAATTTCGTTCCTTTTCACTTTTTAGGTCTCTTGAAGGCAAATTGCTGGAAAGACACTTATTCGGACGAAAAGGCGCGAATATATGAAGAAAATGGCCAAAGTCAAGAATCAAGACACTCAAGTCAGCTGGAACAAGGTGACGCACGTACTAAATGGCGATGCCGTCACAATACGCTTTGAGACCACTCGGCCAAATTGCTATTTTGCACTTGACGACATCAGTTTTAAAGAGTAGGGCGTTACAACTCGCACGACCACATTTGATCCCGACGCGCCACGAGCATAAGGTGACACCGCCACAAAGTTGACGCTGTACAAGACGAAAACCTAATGGCGGCGACCGCAGTTGTCACAACTAAAGAGTGACGCGATATTGTAACTCTATATATAGAATAAATTTTCGAATTTTAAAGAGGTAGTTTTGTGGAGTTAAACCTAAACCGAACTTTGGTTGTCTTGGCAAGATCTTAGGGTTCCATATCCTATTTTACAACAAGATAAGTGATTTACTTCATTAATTCAATTATGTCTTCAATTGTTTGTGTGTATGCTTGCATGTTTTCCATGCCCGGCTAATTTACTTGTGTGTTTGCTTAGATCTATGAAACCTAGGTATTGAATATTGATTGGTTGTCTCTTATCTTAATTGTGATTGACCTAGTATTGCGATAGGTCATTCGTTGTGTTTTTAGTGCTTGAGTAATTTTTGTGAACATTAGTTTATAATCACCTAGAGTTATTGTAGGCTAAACATCCAAAGGTAACCTTAGAGTTAGTTTATGAATCCTAAAGATTTTGTAGGCAATAACCTTAAGGTAGTCTCAAAGAGTTAGGGAAAAACGGATACCCTACGACCTTAGAAGAAACAACGCGTTAAAAATAAGGACGTGACAATTCAACCATCAATAGGAGTTAACTAGGGAGTAATAGCATCTAGGTAAACACATCTTTAAATCATCATAAGAGCACACAACAATAGACATATACTACACTCACCTTAGCTTAGTTAAATAGATATTAGTAGAGTAATCGGTATAAATACCACCCCTCCCAAATCCAATACCCTGAGATTCGGACCTTTCAATTTTCTAAAAAATATAAAAAAGATAAAAAATAATCTTCCTCAACCCCAACCTTAGGGTAGTTATTTCTCACTAGCATTCCTATTCCCCTAGAGAACGATATCAATTCCCGAGGCTTACCTTAATACTACACTACAACGATTAAGTTCACTGCCTAGGGTGTTGAAAAACTTGCTCGACGAAAAGGAAGTTCCTTTGACCCCGAACGCGCGTTGTACGCGTACCAAGTTTTTGGCGCCGCTGCCAGGGAATAGAATAGCTAGTTAGATTTCCACCTCGTTTAGGTTTCCTTGCTTGATTCCTATCAAGTAAGCTTTTTTCTCATTTTTAGCTTCCTCTTAGTCTATCCCCTTCTTTGTGACCTTTATTCGTAGCCCCATCACTTTTCATCATGGAAGGTGATAATCAACCACCACTCATCAACCCACCACCAAATGACCCACCAAGAGGCCGTACTCTTGGTGAATACTCAAGACCAAGCCACCTAGGCTATAGAAACACCATTGAGTTTCCCGACCAAGCCCAAACTACGGCCCTTCGATCCGACACCATCCGGTTGGTGCAAAACGGATGTGCATTCCATGGACTTCGTTCCGAAGATCCTAATCAGCATCTTAAGGATTTCCTTAAAATCGTCGATTCCATCGACCTCGATGCTACTACTCGGGAGACCACGCGCTTGCGTCTCTTCCAGTTCTCTCTACGGGACCAAGCTAGTAATTGGCTTGAGCGACTTCCCACCGGCTCCATCTCAAGTTGGGATGATCTCACCACTCGTTTCCTTGCCCAATTTTTCCCACCGGGGAGAACTACTAAGCTTAGGAAAGAAATCTTGATGTTCCAACAACGTCAAGGTGAATCTCTCTACAAAGCATGGACTCGATTCAAGGACTTACTCCATAGAGTCCCTCATCACGTCATCGATCTTTGGCTTTAAGTCTAACTCTTTTATGATCATGTCAACTTCCCAACTAAGCGATCCATCGACCAAGCGGCCGGTGGTAAACTTAGTGATCTCACCGCGGAAGAATCATGGGGTATAATAGAGGACCTTGCTCTCTATGACAACTACAGTTGGAATGACCCCCGTGAGTTGCCCAAAACCGTAAAGGCAATCTCCTTGCCTCCCATTGACTCACAACCTTCCGAATGTAGGATGCTCGAGCTTGAAGATCAAGTTAAATTCCTAATGAGCTCCTATAAAAATCCTAAGTATTCACATCAAGTGAACAAAATCACTCTACCTTGTGAGTTGTGTAGTGGTCCCCACGACACTAGTGATTGCACAAGACTCCCCGAACAAGCTTTTGCGGACTACGCCTCAACGCGTACCGATGGAGTGGGAGAGAAATGGTACACTTTCAAGCCCGAACAAAACAACTTAGGAAACTCCTATAACCTCTCATGGAGGAATCACCCTAACCTTAAGTGGACCAAAATTCAAACCTACCCCAAAGCTCATCTAGTCCACCCAATAGGCTCAACCCTCCAAACACCGGGAACCCCACTAGTCTTGAGGCAATTGCATATAGATTCATGTCATTTCAAGAAGCTCGATTGACTAAGCTTGAAGCCGATTTCAAGCAACGAAAAGGCGAGATGAAAAACAAGCTTGACGCCCTTTTCAAAGCCTTCAATGACCGGGAAATTGGAGCACTCCCAAGTGATACTATAAAGAACCCAAAAGTGAATTCGATTTCATCGACTTCATGTTCTTGTTCACCATGGAAGAGTGCACATCCATGCCCCTCACACCCAAAGGTCCACGCCGTAAATGCCATCAACAAGGGTTCCAAACGATCCCAAATGAGGTACCAAGGACCCACACCATTGGTACAACCCACTCTTGAGAAACCCGTCAACCAAGAACCCAAACCTAATCTAGAGGAGGAGTACAAGGAACTCCATCAATAAAAACCTGTTCTTGAAGTCTTAGCTCATGCACCTTATTATAATGCTTTAAAAGAAAATTATGAGCGAGAACTAAAACTTGGAAAACATGGTTCAGTGTTTGTGCAAAATAATTTACCTAAGAAGTTAGGTGATCCTGTGCTATTCACTCTCCCATGTAGGCTTGGAACCTCCAAACCTCTCGATGCTCTAGCCGACTTAGGATCATGCATCAACCTTGTTCCGTTGTCCCTCCATAGAAGCCTTAACTTAGGTAAGATTGAACCAACGGAAACTATCTTAGGTCTAGCTGATGGTAGTATTGCATATCCGGTAGGGATCATAAAAGACATGGTAGTACACGTAGGAGAATTGACTCTTTTGGCGGATTTCCATGTGCTAGACATGAATAAGGACCCGACATGCCCATTGCTAGTAGGAAGGGGATTCTTAGCTACCGCTAGTGCCATCATTGATTGTAAGATGTCTAAAATAGTGGTAGGAGAAGGGAGTGCTAGGTCAATTTACGATGTCAAAAAGCATATTTACTACAAGGAAGAGGAAATCCCCCATGAGATTAGGTTGGATAGAACGGCATCTAGATATGGACCTTAGATTAACAAAGACTTCATAGGTCCCTAACGACCTTTCTATCTTGATGAAGCCTTTGCTAGTAAAGCAACTTTCCATTAAAAAGAATTGGCTAGGGACATGGAAGTGAACCCGTTCGAGGACGCCTTAGTGTTTAGGAAAATGGCCGAGTTCCTAGGAAGCTTGCCCATCAACCTTGTCATGAATAAGTGGAAAGTTGAGAGCGATAAGCCTAATCATAAGTGGAATTGGGATAGACCGCCTAGTGATGGTAATGGAGAGTGGCACATTAGGATAACGATCTATGACCCCGATGGAGAGAAGTTTGAAAAGGAATACCGAACTAAGCGTACCACTAGGAACTTAAATGATAAGTTTGATCCTTATGACATTCTTGAGGATAAGCTTACTTATATAGGTACGTAGGGGCACGACTTCGAGTCTAGCTACAAGACTCATAAATAAAGAAAAACGCTTCGTGGGAGGCAACCAATGCATAATTGTTTGCTTGTTTGTGTGTCGCATATCTTTTATTGATTGTTTATGCTCATGTTTTAATTTGTAAAAATGCTTTATTTTGTCTTTAACCTCGTCTTAATTACATAAAAAGGTATTTTACATAAGGGATAAGTGTAGGGAGGTTTACACACGTTTTCAAAAAGAACGTGAACATGAGAATTACGATTATTAAAACGATATACATGTGTGTTTGTTTGAGTCAAATGCTTGTATCGAGTCATAATGGATGTTTTGCAAGAATTTTTCCAGATTCTAAAGATATAAATTTTCCAGAAAATCGCAGACCAGTTTCTGTCAGTATAACCTGACGGCGTCAGGAGGAGTAGAAATACTTCTAACTTTTTCTCGTTTTCTGTGCAACTTATAAATTTTTGGAATTTCTCAGGTCTTAATTTTCCAGCAAATCTGTAAACATCCATTCCACAAGCATTATATCCTAGTTTAGTAGAGTCATATATATATTGTTACCGGCAATTTTACGCGAAGATTTTGTTTGTTTTCTTCAAGTGTGCAGGTTTTATTTATCAAGAAGAAGATACATAAGATTGGATGGAGCTTTTCACGCATACATTCTTATTGAAGAAGGATTTAACCACTACTTCACACGGATCCTACCGAGCTAATCAGAGGAGTATTAGTTTCTTTCATTTTTAATTACCTTCCATTATCTTAACTTTGATACTTTCAGGGAACATTGGGGATAATGTTCAGTTTAAGTGTAGGGAGGGAAAATAAAATGGGAACTTTGAAACTATGCTTATCCTTGACTATTTGCCTTGTCCAATTTCCTTTGTGTAATAAACCATGATAAATATCGGTTAGGGTAATTTTGGCACCAAATTTAAAATTTTTCATGACATGTAGGAGTGAGCCATTAGTCTTAATAAAGCGTCTCATGGATAGGAAGTTATATGACTAGCACAAAACTCTTTACCATTTAAATTCCACCCAAAATGTTAGGATCGCCCTTAGATTTGTAGGAACTAAAGCATTCCACTTTTATGCTTCGAGTGTGTACCGATAGTATAATAGATTCTAGAACTTGTTTTGTGATGCATTCCGAGATCGCTAGTGAGACTACACTTGTGTAGTTAGGAATAACTAAATGATAAGAGGCATTATGATAACCCTTGTTTGATACCCGTATTATAATTACTTCTTCCACATCGGTTGAGTAATTCCCTCACACCTTTGCGTTGTACTCATCTTTAGTATACGATACCCCTAGTTAACCCCTTAGCGCCTATCCTTTTCGCGGTTCTTGTGATGTTTCGGTTTTCCGAAATATCAATGAAGAGCATTGTTTACAATCTACCCCCAATTGTACACCCAAATCACCTTAGCCTACCTTGTATGCACTCACTTTTAGTGCATTATTGTTATCATACTAAACCCTTGGTTCAATTATATAGTTGCTTGCATAAATTTCTAAGTCGAATCATATCCTTTGTACACAGTTTTGGGATGATTGGGACTCATGGGAAAAGTTAAATTTTATGAAATGACGGGAAGGAACGTTAAATTCAAATTCCCTTTATTTACGTAATAATGTGCTCCAAGTGTTTTGATCTTTTCAATTCGGGTCAAATTAGTGTTAGAGTAATAAAAAACTCAAGTGTAGGGATGTGCCTATAAATCCCTATTATTTTGATGTTATCGTAGAGGATGGTAGAGTAAAAGTGTATGAAAAAAAAATGCGGGCTACCATCCTACATCTATCTTTAAATTTATGTTTGTTTGTTTCAATTTATCTAGAGTTTAGAGTGTCGAGTCTTGGCTTAGCAACGCCATTCTTCTCATGCTTGTAACATAAAGATTTTTGACTTGCCACCACTAAATCGCCTATCCCACCAAACCGTTTGTTTCCCTACCGTAAGCCTAACATTACAACCTAAAAGACCTCTTGGATAGTTTTTTCTAGGTTCTTACGCCAAAGCGATGGAGGTTTGATCTAGTCTCAAGCCTATGGTAATCTATGTACTAGGACCGGTTAATGAGTGTTTATCTTCCATTTCCAACTTGATATATTTAATATACACCCGATATATGAGAGTATCTAAACACCACTTGTGAGGTGCTAGTATGTAATTTCCGTGCTTGTTATGACTTTTACGGGGCTTATACGTGTTGTGAATTTTTTAAACTAATGCTTCATAACCCCTAACTTATAAATTAATTGGCTAAAAGCACATTTGCTTGAGGACAAGCAAATACCAAGTGTAGGGATATTTGATAAGGATTTAAAAGGTACACTTTTGAGGGGTCATTTAAGCCCTTAATCGACAACTTTTATATCCGTTACTGCTTAATTTCGTTCCTTTTCACTTTTTAGGTCTCTTGAAGGCAAATTGCTGGAATGACACTTATTCGGACGAAAAGGCGCGAATATATGAAGAAAATGGCCAAAGTACAGAATCAAAACACTCAAGCAGCTGGAACAGAGGGTGACGACGTCACAGCCAAATGGCAACGCCGTCGCAACACGCTTTTGAGACAACTCGAAGCCAAATTGCTATTTTGCACTTGACGGCATCGTTTTAAAGAGTAGGGCGCCACAACTCGCATGACCTAGATTTGGATCCGTGACGGCCGAAGATGAAGCCGACGGCGTTACGAGCATAAGGTGACGTCATCACAAAGTTGACGTGGCCAAGACGAAAACCTAATGGCCGCGACCCGACGGCGTCACAAATAAAGAGTGACGCCATTGCATATTGTAACTCTATATATAGAATTCGAATTTTCAGAATTTTAAAGAGGTAGTTTTGTGGAGTAAAACCTAAACCGAACTTTGGCTGTCTAGGGCAGTATCTTAGGGTTCCATACCCTATTTTACAACAAGATAAGTGATTTACTTCATTAATTCAATTATGTCTTCAATTGTTTGTGTGTATGCTTGTATGTTTTCCATGTCCGGCTAATTTACTTGTGTGTTTGCTTAGATCTATGAAACCTAGGTATTGAATATTGATTGGTTGTCTCTTATTTTAATTGTGATGGACCTAGTATTGCGATAGGTCATTCGTTTTATTTTTTAATGCTTGAGTAACCTTTGTGAACCTTAGTTTATAATCACCTAGAGTTATTTTAGGCTAAACATCTAAAGGTAACCTTAAAGTTAGTTTATAAATCCTAGAGATTTCGTAGGCAATAACCTTAAGGTAGTCTCAAAGAGTTAGGGAAAAACGCATACCCTACGACCTTAGGAGACACAACACGTTAAGAATAAGGACGTGACAATTCAACCATCAATAGGAGATAACTAGGGAGTAATAGCATCTAGGTAAACGCATCTTTAAATTATCATAAGAGCACACAACAATAGACATAGACTACACTCACCTTAGCTTAGTTAAATAGATAATAGTAGAGTAATCGGTAGAAATACCACCCCCCAAATCCAATACCCCAAGATTCGTACCTTTCAATTTTCTAAAAAATATAAAAAAGATAAATAATAATCTTCCTCAACCCCAACCTTAGCGTAGTAATTTCTTACTAGCATTCCTATTCCCCTAGAGAACGATATCAATTCCCGAGTCTTACCCTAATACTACACTACAACGATTAGGTTCACTGCCTAGGGTGTTGAAAAACTTGCTCGACGAAAAGGAAGTTCCTTTGACCCCGAACGCACGTTGTACGCGTATCACATACCTTGTTACCTTCCATTGCAATTAGGGTTTATAGAAAATCCCTAATTAAATCGAATGCAAGATCAAAACCCATAAACCCTAATTTAGGGTTTACAGAAATCGACTAAAGGGTTTAGTCGAATACTTCACCACCAAAAATCCAAAGTAGGATTTCTCTACGATCTCACATACACGTTATAGCAATTCAATTAGAATGGTAGTTCTCGATCACGAAACAAATCAATCTCTTGTAATCAACAACCAAAATCAAAGCCCTAACCTTACTTTGGGAGGAGGTCGACTAGCTATAGAGGAGAAGAGAAGATTGACCTGTTAGGTTTCAAGTTAAATAATGAAGCCTAAAATGGTTTATTATATCGGTTTCCCATAGATAGTAAAAACCATCCCACCACCGATGTAGGATAAGTGGTTTTTTCGTGAAATAATTAATATAATACATTATTAATATTAATTATATAAATTGAGTCTTTAAAAGTAACGTATGCGATCCCATAGGCTCGAGTTTGAAACTGGACATACGTTTATAAAATATGTTCACAATCAAACAGCTCCCACTTGGACATGTTTTATTAAACGTAATGACATTGGTTAGCGTCTAGCAACACGCCAATGCCCCCAGAATAACTAGAGTGTGGTTTCATGAAGCACAATTAATGATTCATCATTATAATATCCTTTTATTTCAAATACTATGTTAAATATGGATATGGATCTAAGTAATTCTGTGGAAAACTAGAAGGGGGGGGGGTTGAATAGTTTTACCGATTAAAACTTTGTTTCAAAATATTTAGATCGATTTATGTCAATCTATTCAGATGTGTATATTGGACGTTGATAGATAGATATGAAATTATGTAATGTAAAGGTAAAGAGTAAGAAACACAAAACCACGACACAAGTATTTATAGTGGTTCGGCTACAAGGACACCTTCCTTGCCCTACTCCACTCCCCGAGTCACCTACTTGATAGTTCGTAACCACTACACGACACAACTCCTTATGGCGGAGAAGCCTTCACAACTTATGAAATCCTAAACCTTGGATCTAGAACACTTAGCTTGCAAACGTATTAGTTTCCTTGGATGGTTCCAAAACAACAATGAGAAACTTTGTTGTGAATACACACAAGTATGCGGAATCTACTTGTATGCACTTAGAGATTTAATGCAAAGACAATGTAAACAAAGTATAACACCAACAGCTTCAATATTATTAAGCAATAATATGAGTACTCTCCTAGTACTAGGGTTTACAACCTTGAAGCTCTACTTTAGACGGCTAGAAAGTATGATGTATGTTTAACCTAGCTAGGATCTCCTTTTATACACTAAGGAGATCCCTTACAGAGATAACTATGGACTAAGTATATCATATCTTCTATTGGAATAGAAGATATGCTGTTACAACTCTTACACGACATTCCATACTTACATCAGTACAAACTTAAAGCTATCAGTACTAACTTTCTCATTATCAGTACTAACTAGTTAATACTTATCATTTAACACTATCACTACTAACTCTACTGAAATAAGTATTAACTCCCAAAAAGCATATTCCCAACAATCCTCCCCTAAACTTGTGATTGGGTTTCAGAATCACAAGTTTTCTTCAGTCTTTGAGGATTCTTCCAAACATCACTTTCTGCTAGGTCTTCCAGCCTGATCAAAAATCTTTATCAGCAACTCCTTAGCCATCTCAACTGCATTGCCCATCTTTAGCCCTGCTGTAAGCATTTCCAGAAGTGTTCCTAGGGCAAGTGGGTAGGTCCTTTCAACCAGCATGTATATGTCTGTCCCATTGTGTGTAGTAACCAAGTGTAGTCCACATGAATCAAGCAATGTCCAAGACAGTTCTTCCTCACCAATTTGATACTTACATTGTTCTCCAGCTGGATCAGGTTCAAATATATTGTGCAATTCAAAAAGTAACTCCATATCCTTGTCATTATCTGGATCTCTATTCTTGAACCTGTTCTTGACCAATTCCCATAGCTTCAGCAAATCATCCCTGTCAATAGATGCAAACAGATCCACCAGATATAGATATGCACTTGTCCTTCCACCTGCTCTATGAATCTGCCAATGTATCTTTCCATCTTTTGTGTAGATATCCCAGCCAAGAATTAGATACCTAGTGTTGATGGGCTCTGAATATGGTGCATCTTCTAGGGATTTAATTATCATCATCTGATTAAGTTCCTCTTCAGTAAGTCCACCTTCATCTTCAGTTGCTTTCAGTATTTTGGGTGCAGATGAAGAACCTCCTTCTTCAAATGGTCTTTTAAAGTTTGTAATAGGATCAATGGGTTATGAGCTTCTGGTGAAATCAGCATCTGACATAGATCTGAAGTTAAGTATGTTCCTTTGAGTTTTGTCAGCCAGCTTTTGAAGAGTTTCCCATGCCAATTGGTTGAGCTGCTTCAAAGTCCTCTTATCTTTACCTTGATACTTGATGTATTTGCACAGGTACATCTTTTGTTGACTTTTGTTGGGATGTTTTGAAGCCTTTTCCACTTCCCTTTGCTGTCTAAATTGGCTCTGTCTTCTAGCCAATATTTCACTGAACATCTGAGCTGCTTCATTAATACTTTTCCTTGATCCTGTTGCAGCTTCTGTTTTACCTCCTGAGTAGCTTCAACTCTGGCTCTCATGTCATCCCAAGTCTGCCAATCTTCTTTAATTTTAGCCATCTTTTTCTTTTCTTTGTCTGCAGCCTCTTGCTCATCCCACTCTGCTGCAAGTTGTCTTGCTGCTTCTTCATTTAACCTCTCAATCTCCTTATTCTTCTTTGGTACTTCCACAAGTATCCCTTTACCTTTGTCCTTGGGGATCAATCTTAGGAACTAAAGTTGGGGATGGTGGAGCACCTTCTCTGATAGATACTCATTTTTCTTTGGGTTTGGTTGCTGTTGGTTTGGTCTTCTTTCTCAGATATAGGACAGGAGGCTTCTTGTAGGTTGGAGAGATAGGGACTGACTTCTTCAAGCTTTGAAGTCCTAGAACTGCATGTGTTTCCCTATTCTCTTCATCAGTGTCTTCTTGTGGTGTAGTGGTAGTGATGGTAGCCTCTGTTGTTGTGGTTTGTTGTATTTCAGCAGCTACTTGCAGGATTGGAGATAGTACTGATTGAATTGCACCATGAGTACTAACTATTGTGCTATCAGTACTAACTACAACACTATAAGTACTAACTGGGATAGTACTTATAGTGCATGTAGGAGTATTGAGCACTTCTTCTGCATGTGAGGTTAGCTGAACATCTTCTTCATCATCAAGGAAAGGGCTTTGAAAAGCTTGACCACCCTGCCATTGACCAAACTCTCTTCTTCCTTGAATGTCGGAACTCCTCCCCTGTTTGGAAGAATTCTCTGTTGATGTGTTAGAGATTGTGAACTTGGCCTTCCTTTTGATTGAAGTGTTAACTGGAGAGGCTTCTTCAGTTGGCTTGGAAAGGAAGTTAACTTGATGCTCCAGCCTTTTCATCTTAAGTAGCATTCTGGTATGAACTTTTGCAGCAGATTTCTTATGTGCATCCAAAGCAATCTCCAGTGTGTTCACTTTTCTGCATAAAAATCTGTATAAAGCCGTCATATTCTCAAGTGTCAAACTGCCCTCACCACTTCCATCTGTGTGACCTGCTGAGAGAGGTGGGTCACTGGGCATTTGAGATGCACTTCCAGGCCTAGCCTGAACAGATACACCCCCCCCTTTTTATCTTGTACCTGGGTCTACCCTATGATTGCTCACTAGGTGTTGGCATGGATTGGGTCTTATTTATGTTACCACTTTCCTCACCAGCTTCTAAGCCTGGTGGAGTAGTGGCAGCCCTCACCACTCTATCCCCTTCATCACCTGGGATATGCTCATCTAGTACAAGGTTAGGAGAAGAATGGGGCTGGGCTGTCCCACTCTCCTGTCTGGTGTACCTACTGGTTGATGAATTTTGTGGATATGGTGAATGATCAGAACCTGTGGGTGTGTGTTGGGAGCCACCTGTACTTGATGGTCCTTCACCCTTTGCAATAAGCATGTTAGGAAATAATGGCACTACAACCCCACTGTACCCTACCACAGCCCTTAACATATTGGAAAACACTTTGGCTGTGAGTAATTTTGATGGATAAATGTTTTTATGAGGTTGTAGGTTTTGTTTCTGAAGATCCAAAAACATTTGAATAAACCTGGGATACATCAGAAACTTGGTTTTACTAACAGCATTTTTAAGCATACCCTCAAATATGTAATTTGAAAAATTGAACACCCTGCCTGTTGCAAGGCAGATCAAGGCTGTGGCTATGCTTGTTGAAAAAGCATCCCAGCCAGTCCTTTTGTGACTCAAGCAGTGTAAGAGGGTATGAATGAGAAACCTCCATTGTGGGGAAAACTGACTTTTGTGAAAATTAATAGTATTGTCATGTCTATACCCCATCAATGTGAGTTGTTCAATAATTTCAGTGACTGGCAAAGTGGTAACACCTTCAGCATCTCTAAGATGAAGATGTTCTCTTAGAGATGCCTCAGTAATAACAATTTGAGTGCCATCCACTGTACCAATTAACTGTTGTACCCCTTCCTCAGTTGTTGAGGCAATAGCAGTTTGCCAAAACTTCCTGACAGGGGTACATAAGATTGTAGGGTTTAAAAGAAGAGCAAACATGATGGTGCTATGGTTTAGAAAAGCTACAATCTCTGCAAATTCATCATGTCCATCTGGAAATTCCTAGCATGCCACCATATTGTGTTTATCGACAAAGTCAAGTGGAGCCATGGATGAACAAAGTTAGGGTTAGAAAAGTGGGATTAAGTCGCAAAAGCCTTTATTGTTCTGTGGTGAAAGCAATTGGAGAGTTATGCAATTTATAGAGATTTCGAGATTATTGGTTGAACCGCCTTATAGATATTTATGGTAATAAGTGAAGAAACACCAATTAGGAAACTCTTTTATAGTAAAACAGGCGGTTAACAACTCTACTTGCAAAAGTAATCATTGCATAACAGACTTTTGGAATAAGTACTAACGGCTAGTTCATCAGTACTAACTATTCTTATCAGTACTAACTTATAACCATTAGTATTAACTTTTACCCATCAGTATTATCTTATAGTTTGGAAATTATAATACTGAAACCCCATTTTTGAAGGGATTAAGTGTGGTGACAGACACTTAATCAAGGTCGGCCTCATATGGCCTCTGGTTTGGTGAAAACCAATGGTTTCAGTGCATAGCACTGCCTGTGATGGATAGTCCCATTAAAAGGGCCTTCCTGACAGGGTTTCCAGCTCGTGGCAGGTGTTACCTCCAACACAAGTGTTGGATTCACGGTTGCTCGTTGTTCTCTAAGCCAAATGCCCTTAGGCTAGTCACACTATCTGTAAACAGATAGAATGGCAAAAAGTGGGTTAGTGCAGAGTGATCTGACCAACTAAAACCATCAATTCATGTTCATTTAAAGCACATGATGCCACATATTGCTTAGGCATCACATATTCCATTGTTACAGCAAGTCCCATCTTGTGGTAGCTTCAGAGTAAGCATTAGCAAGAGAACCACATGTGTTGTAACACCTAGTCACCAAACCATATCCATACTGCTTGTGTTATACCTGAAAAGTTAGGCCAAAACCAAGAAAACACAATCCAAGGCATTTTCTTGCCAATCCGTATTAACTTAACACAATCAGTATTAACCTGATAACAATCAGTACTAAGTACCAGTTTACAAAACTTTACAAAATAGAGAGAGATAAGACATATTATGGATGAAGCATCCCAATACTTGTGACCAAGTACTGAAACCTTCCCAAATCAAAAGCTTTAGTTAAAAGATCTGCAACATTAAACTCAGTATCAATCCTTTCAACCTGAATGAGTTTCTTTTCATTACAATCTCTTATAAAATGATGTCTTATCTCTATATGTTTAGTTTTAGAATGAAAAACTGAATTTTTGATAATGCATATAGTACTGTTGTTATCAACAAAAATTACAATGCCCATGAAATTATACCCATAATCAAGCATCTGATTCTGAATCCAGAAGACTTGACCACAGCAACTTGCAGCAGCTACATACTCAGCCTCAGTTGTAGAGTTTGCCACAATGCTTTGCTTCTTGCACTACCATGAAATCAACCTATCACCAAGAAACTGACATCCTCCTGTGGTTGATTTCCTATCAAGACTTGCCCCAGCATAATCACTGTCAGAGTAAGCTACCAGATCAAAGGGAGAGTCCTTAGGATACCAAAGGACTAATTGAGCATGGCCTTTTAGATATCTAAAGATTCTCTTAACTGCATGCAAGTGAGAAAGCTTTGGAGAGACTTGAAATCTTGCACATGCACACACAACAAACATAATATCTGGTCTGGAGGCAGTCAAATACATCAAAGATCCAATCATGGACCTGTAGAGATGCTGGTCAGCATCTGGAAGTAGTGGCTTATTGTGCTCCATAGGAGTGCTTTCAATCTTTGTATTTTCATAGCCAACCTTCACTAAAATCTCCTTGACATACTTATCCTGACTAATAAATATGCCATCTGTCTTCTACTTGACCTGTAGCCCAAGAAAGAAGGTGAGTTCTCCCATAGAACTCATCTGAAACCTGTCATGCATCAACTTCTCAAACTCTTTGCATAGATCCTGCTTGGTAGAACCAAAAATAATGTCATCCACATATATCTGTACCAAAAGGATATCAGTCTTCACATTCTTGATGAATAGAGTCCGATCAATCTTCCATCTTCTGAAGCCATTGCCCAAAAGATACTTGGCTAAGGTTTCATACCAAGCTCCTGGGGCCTGATGCAGACCATAGAGTGCCTTCTGAACTTTATACACTTTGTCTGGAAAGGTTAGATCTTCAAAACCAGGAGGTTGACAGACATACACCTCCTCTTCAATCTTACCATAAAAGAAAGCACTCTTCACATCCATCTGGTATACTATGAAGTCTTTATATGATGCATAGGCAAGGAAAAGTCTGATAGCCTCAATCCTTGCCACTGGAGCAAAGACTTCTTCATAATCAATCCCTTCCTGCTGTGTATACCCTTGAGCTACAAGTCTAACCTTGTTCCTTATTACTACACCCCTTTCATCTTTCTTGTTTCTGAAAACCCACTTAGTGCTAATAGCTCTCTTGCCATCAGGAAGATCCACCAGAACCCATACATCTTGAAGCTTAAATTGGAAAAGCTCTTCCTGCATTGCTTCTACCCAGGATTCATCTTCAAGAGCTTTGTAGACTTTCTTTGGTTCTGCTTGGGAAACAAAACAGGCAAAGAGACATGTTTGTGAGGCACCATGATTTCTTTCTTCATAGATGGCACTGAAGAATCCTGTTTTACTATGCTAAAATTTAGATCTTGTAGTTCTTTCAGCATTGACATCCCCAATAACATTCTCCAAGGGATGATCCTGATTGATTCTTCTGTGTTGTGTAGCAGGAACAGCATATGATGAAGCTATATTAGTCATATCAATCTCATCAGCTTCACCAAAAGGATCACGAACCTCTGTATTGACTAATGGAGTAGTCTGAGGACCATCAGTACTAAAATCTAGCTCATTAGTACTAACTTGCGGCTTATTAGTATTAACCCCAGTTGTACTAAACACTTGAGGTTCGACAACTAGTTCATCTGTATTGGTTGCATCTCCTTCAGCATTAGATTCATAGGTCTTTGGAGGTTGATCATTAGCTTTGTTTGCCTCCCCTGAAGAAGTGCTTCCACCTGAGTTATCATTCCAAATGGGCAATAGAATGCAGTCATCTTCATCATCAGAGTCTGCATCTGGACCTTGCTTTTCTCCTGCAATCATGTTAGAATCCACAGAAACAGGCACATAGTTCATAAATTCTGTTAGCATATCAATATCAAAAATCCATGTTGGTCCTTGCCCCTCTACACTAGGTTTATCCTCAAGAAACTCTATGTGCAGATTCTCCTCTACTCTTCTGGTTCTAGAATTATAAACCCTAAAGGCTTTACTATTCAATGAGTAGCCAACCAGATATCCACTATTAGATTTTCCATCAAACTTACCTAAATGGTCAATGGTATTGAGAATAGAGACATGACACCCAAAAGGTTTAAGAAAGTCTAGTGTGGGTTTTCTACCTAAAAACAGCTCATAGGGAGTCTTGCCATGAGGCTTCACAATCAGTACCCTGTTCTGAACATAACAAGCAGTATTAACCGCCCCAGCCCAAAATGTTGTGGGTAACATGGAATCTGCTAACATAGTCCTAGCAGCCTCAATCAATGTCCTATTTCTCCTTTCAGCAACCCCATTTTGCTGAGGAGTTCTAGCTACACTGAATTCTCTTTTAATACCCTTAAGTTGACAGAAATCATTCATCACTTGGTTTTTAAACTCTGTCCCATTATCACACCTAATGATTTTAACTTTCTTATCAGCTAGGTTTTCTACTGTAGCTATGTAAGACTTAAGGATTTCACTGGTCTCATCCTTAGTGTTCAAAAAGAAAACCCAAGTAAATTTGCTAAAACCATCAGTCACAACCAAACAATACTTCTTAAAATTCAGGCTACTTATATTGGTGGGGCCAAATAAGTCCATGTGCAGCATATGAAGTGGTTGGGTGATAGAGTTAAAAACCTTGGGCTTACAAGAGGCTCTATGCTGCTTTCCTTTGAGACAAGCACTACAGGTCTGTTTATTTTCAAATCTTTTTGAAGGTAAACCTCTTACAAGGTTGTTTTTAGCTAAAAGATTGATTACCTTAAAGTTCACATGACCTAGCCTTCTATGCCATAACATAGATTCATCCAAAGAAGCTGTAACAACTAAACATGTAAGGTTGTCTTTGGGCACTATGTTCTTCATATTGACACTGTAAAGATTGCTTTTCCTAGGAAACTTAAGTAGAACCTGATCATCACTAGGCAACTTAAATTCAAGAGATAAAACTAAGCAATCAGTATCTGTGAATAGAACAAAATTCCTCTTGTCACACATTTGTGACACACTGAACAGATTGTATTTGAGTTCCTTCACATAGTACACATCTTCAAAGTCCAAATTACAAATCTTGATTGTGCCTTTACCAGTAATCCTTCCACCTATTCCACCTCCAAAAGAAACATATCCTCCATTCAAATCAGTGAAATCTGAAAGATAGGATAGATTTCCAGTCATGTGCCTGGAACACCCATTGTCTGAATAGCCAAGATCATCATTATTGTTGGAGTGTGCCTGCACATAAAATAAAGGAAATTAGTTCCTTTTGGGGACCCAAGCCATCACTGACTTGGATCTGCCTCATGCATCAATGTAATCATATTTCTTGAGAGTAACTGATGAACTGTTGGGCTGAGTGGTCTTTCTCACCCAACAAGCTGAGGGCTTAACAGTATTGCCCTTGTTTCCTTTTGCAACATTCACTTTAGAGCCAACTGGTTTTATTTTAGGCTTAAAAGTATTAACTTTTGGCCTATCAGTATTAATTTTTGGCTCATAAGTATTAACCTTTTTCTTGTAAAACTTGATCTGTTCATCATAATAAAGGTTTTTGCATATTTAAAGGACCTTGGTGAAGTAGATGATGATTTTCAAAAGTTTCTTTTAGGTCTTTCATCAAATACTCTGGATTGTGGTCTAGCAGTTATAACTGGCCTTGCATTATTCAAAGGTTTTATGCCAGTTTTGAGGAGAACTGCTCTGGGGGTCATGATGGGTCGGGGTCTCATAGGGTGTCTGCAATGAGCCTGCAGATGAGAGAAACTACCACACACAAAGTAAGATTTGTTATACATGACAAATTCATCTCCTAGTTCATATTTTAACTGATTCCAGTTTCTCTTGTTACCTCTAGGACTAGATGACCTGTTTCTATACATCTCATCATATTTTACTGGCTTTTTAACAGGTTTGTCAATTGATTTTACTGGTTTAGTGGCCTGTTCTTGCTTTGGTTCACTAGACTCTACACTAGCCTTTTTATTTTTAGATTCAGATATCTCAGGTAAGGTGGTGTTACTAGCACTTTCAAACACTTCATCAGTATTTTCAGGGAAAGTACTTTTGATTGTAGGGCCACGGACAAATGTGGGTTCCTGAAACTCTGCTAATCCAGTGTGGGCAAGATCTATACCAGGAGGTGAATGAACTCCTCTGAATGGGTGTGGTACTGCATTATAACCCATACCTGATTTTGCTTTGCCTATTAGAGCTTTTTCAAGGAATTTATCAACTCTCTCAGTGTTATAATGTTTTGCGTCTTGAAGAGCCTCAATACTTAAATTTATGTTATCTTTAGCTAGTGTGACTTTCTCTAGTTCTTCTTTTAACACATTTATGGTGATTTCTTTAAAAGAGATTTCTCTATTAAGCACAGCAGTTGTTTCAGTAAATAGAGACTCATTTTCCTTATAGTGCTTAACTTGTTTTTCTAAGACTGCTAAGCCTCTTTTATGATTTGCTAAGTTATACTCAGTTTTAGAAAGTTCTTCAGACACATTATCAAACCTGGTTTTCAGCTCTAAATATTTGTTTAATGAAATGCATGTATCTGAACAATTAAGTTCCTCAGATACCAAAGCCATGTTGATTGGACTTTCTTCTTCATCAGCCATGAAGCTCCAATCATATCCAGCACCATCAACAGCCACCATTGCTTTAGAAGAGGAGTTGTCAGCATCAGTGTGTCTACCCTTGCTCCTAGGGCTTCTGCATTCCCTGGCAAAATGCCCAAGCTTGCCACAGTTGTAGCATTAAACCTTTCCTTTGTCAAACCCAGCAACAGCTGCATCATTGATCTTAATATGCCTTCCAGTTTTCTTCATGAACCATTTTGCCCTCATGCTGATCAGGGCAATGTTCCATTTGATGTCCATCTCCTCCATGTCATCTTCATGAATTTGTCTCAGATCATCATGAGTGATCTGGGATCCATGACTTTGTTCAGCTATGAAAGCATAGATTGTGCCTTCATTGATACCTGCTGCAGTAGTCACTGAGCTATCAGTATTAACATTAGTACTAGGAGTACTAACATCAAAGCTATCCACATCATTGCTAGTGACAGAGTGAGCCACAAAAGCTATGTTTTGTGACCCAGAACTGGAAGATGCAGCTGCTTTCTTCTTCATATCTTGTTCAATCACCTTAAAGCTGTTGAACAGATTGTCCAACTTCATGGTTTCGAAATCTGGCTTGTTCTTCCATACAATGACATGAGTGTCCCATTTTGGTGATGGAAGACTTCTAACAAACCTGAGGTTGACATCTTCTATGGAGAACTCCACATCCAATACAGCCAGTTGACTAACAAGTTTTTGAAGCCTATTATAAACTGATTCAATGGACTCAGTTGCACCAGCAGTGAAGTTTTCAAATTCTTGCTTCAACAGATTCTTTTGAGTTTTCTTGGTGACAGAATCTCCACCAAATCTGGTTTCAATGGCCTTTAACAGACTCTGTGCATCTTTGTGTTTGTTGAAGGTGAGTTGATGATCATCAGGAATTGCCATAAGCAAAAGACGTATAGCCTTGAGATCATTGCCTCTTAGAGCCATTTCTTCATTAGTGATAGGATCACCTTTCAATATAGTAATAGTCTTACCAGCAACTTCTTCAGTGACAGTGCGTTTGTAGGAGTCTCCGTAGAGCACAATGTTCCACAGCTTGAAATCAAGTACATAAAAGTACTGCTCTATGCGCATTCTCCAGAGTTCATATTCATGTGGCTGCAACTTAGGAACTCTGTTAACAGCATTGGATTGCATTGATCCGAAATCCAATTCTTCAGATTTTTCAACACATGATCTTCTAAAAACAAAGCTTCAGGACACAAGCTCTGATACCACTTGTGAAATCCCAAACCTTGGATCTAGAACACTTAGCTTGCAAACGTATTAGTTGCCTTGGATGGTTCCAAAACAACAATGAGAAACTTTGTTGTGAATACACACAAGTATGCGGAATCTACTTGTATGCACTTAGAAGATTTAATGCAAAGACAATGTAAACAAAGTATAACACCAACAGCTTTAATATTATTAAGCAATAATACGAGTACTCTCCTAGTACTAGGGTTTACAACCTTGAAGCTCTACTTTAGACGGCTAGAAAGTAAGATGTATGTTTAACCTAGCTAGGATCTCCTTTTATACACTAAGCAGATCCATTACAGAGATAACTATGGACTAAGTATATCATATCTTCTATTGGAATAGAAGATATGCTGTTACAACTCTTACACGACATTCCATACTTACATCAGTACAAACTTAAAGCTATCAGTACTAACTTTCTCATTATCAATACTAACTAGTTAATACTTATCATTTAACACTATCAGTACTAAATTACTGAAATAAGTATTAACTCCCAAAAAGCATATTCCCAACACAACGTCGCCTATTCTTTTTCCGGTACAAGGCTAGACACCGGGTTCTTCCACAAGGTAGAACCACACCTATCACAACGTCGGCTACACTTTATCCGGTACAAGGCTAGATACCGAGTTCCATTACAAAGGAGGAACTACTACCCAATACGAAACAACACCTACCCAAAGGAGATCCACTCCTTATTACAACTTCATCAAGGATATCAATATCCTTGGATACAACATATCTATATTTGTACATCGATACACCATTATGATTGTACACCCTTGGTATCCTTCACTAATGTCTTTGACTTGGCATCCTTCACTAATGCCTTTGACACGGACATTCGGTACCTTTCACTAATGCCTTTGTCTTGACTCTCTTGGCATCCTTCACTAATGCCTTTGACACTGACGTTAAGCACCTTTCACTAATGCCTTCGTTTTGACTTTTTCGGCATCCTTCACTAATGCCTTTGACACAACACTTCTAGAGAGGAAGAAAGAGCTATCAACAAGATAACCTCAATAGTCTTGATGATGACTAAGCATGGCAACTCATGGACTTGAGCTTGCTTGACTTCAAGAGGTGGTGATCTCGCCTTTAAGAGGAACCTAGAGAATCATACAAAAACAAACACAAACTACATAGAGAGATCCTTTGGATATGAGGTTAGAAGGTTTAGAATACTAGGAGAAAGTATGTGTAGGAGTGGCCACCCAAAATGAAGAAATGGCTCGCTATTTATAGAGGAAAATAAGCTATTGTTCCACGGATCCCACGGATCCCTTACTTGAGGGATCCGTCCAGTGTAAACTGGGGGAACCGTGGGACGCTCCTCTTTGCCCATGGGTTTTGGGTCATGGGTCATGGGTTATGGGTCATGGGTCCTAGACTTTGTACTATGGGTATCCAAGTAGATACAATGTATCTAGTAGGTGCAATGCATCTAGTCCATGGGTCGTGGGTTAAATCCATGGGTCATGGATAATACCCATTTATGACTTATGCATAATGTCATGCAATGGGTTATGGGTTATGCTCCATGGGTATAGGTCATGGACTTTGGTTTAAACCCAACTACATTCAATGTATTTGGTCAAAGGGTCAAATACTTAAACTTCTACCCATTATAATACATACTAGTTATGTATATATTTACCCAATATGTAACACTAGTTGTTGTACGTATGTATTACTAAATCATGAAAACACTATTACTTGTTTGGTATTTTATGTGAAAACGTAAGTGTGTTAGTAAACTATTGGCTCAAACCATTTACGTATTTTATTTGTTTCGTTAAAATGATTTTTACGTTTGTTATCGACAAAACATTAGAAGATCGTAAAATAAAAATAAACGTTTTATACGGCTTATTTGTATTAACAATCTCCCCCTTTTTGTTGATGACAAAACATAAGATTATTTTAAGGAAAAGCTAAAATTCGTAAAAGTTTGAATTAGAGTTTTTACTCTCTTCTCCCCCTTTTTGTTGAAACAAAAAGAGCGTCGAAAAGAAACTAACACATTGTTTTAAGAAAAAACTGTAAAAAGAAAGAAAAAAAATATATAGAGAGCAAGTGATGGGAAGTGTTCACGTCTTAGCTCCCATTGACGAGTCCATCCCTTTGTGAGGGCGTCAAGTAAGAAGAAATACTAAACTAGTGCATTGCAACTATATGTGCAAATAGTTTGGTCTTTGTGACGAATATGCTCCCCCTTGATGATTTCAACTTTGCAAGGGGATGTCATGTAGTGTAATCCTAGTGTGAATTATTGCAAATAGTTTTGCAATGTATTGCTTTGACATAAAAGCTCCCTCTAGTTTAGGGTGTCAAAGTCTTCATGTGTATATTGAAAATTTACAAAACAAAGGTTAGAAAACAAGTATATAATGCATAATTTCCTGCAAATAAGACTCAAGTTAATAATAAACAAGTCTTCTGTTGCACGGATCCCACGGTTCCCTCCTTTGAGAAATCCGTCTAGGAAAAATAGAGGGATCCGTCTGACTGTAAACAAAATACAGCATTAGTGATGTAACAAATGATGTTAACATCAAAATGAGATATGTAAGAAGGTAACAAGCATACTCTCAAGACAATATGGCACATAACATGTAATCTCATTCAATAAAACATATGAGAAATGATCTACAAATCTCTAAAAACTAAGAGGATGATTTAAACATGAAATGTGATTCCTAAACGATCTAAGTTAAGCTTAAGACTGGGACACCACTTGAATCCTTAAGCTCACGGTTGTTTAGGTTTGTTGACCTCATCGAAACGTTCGAGGAGGTGATAAAACGTGAAACGTTGCTCTTCACGTAGTTCATGTATCAAGCCTTCAACGTTTTGACAATGATAACAATCTTTGTCATGGCTTGGAAAAGGTGGTGGTAGAAATGGAGCGGATTGATGTGCAGGATCAAATGAAGAGGGTTGAGGATCCTCAAAAGACGGAGGGATTGGTGGAGGCACATTCAATGATGGCTCAACAAAGGATGATGGTGGAGGTAGAGAGGTTTCAACTTCCATGTGGTCGGGTGGTTGACTTTTATGATTCCTCATAATCCAAAATGGACCATTTGAGGGAAATAGAGAAAAGGATACCGGTGCAAGTGTTGATTCAACACCTTGGTTTTGTTGCACAATCTTCTCTATTGAAGAGAGTGTCGGCAATGGTGGAGGATGGGATGGCCTAGGAGGTAAGTCCTCTAAGTTTTAGAGATGTGGAGATGATTGTGAAGTGGTAAATGATATGGCTCTAGGCACCAAAGATGATGGTTGGGTGGAAATGGGTGTGTTTGGTTTAGTAGGAATTGTGGTGTTTGATGATGATATTTTTGTGGGAACAATCCTTTTGGGGATTGGTTTGATTGGTTTAGTTGGTGGAGGAGAAATCCTAGCATTTGTGGATTTAACGGGAGATGATTTGGTTGAGGAAATCTCGTGTACAACACGAGCAAGTTTCTTGGGTGGTCCTTTGGTGGATGAATTAGCACTAGGAGCTTTCCTCATGATGAAATGACTAAGGAAAAGGTTTCTAAATGCTGAGAATTAAGTTGGGGTTGATGACTAAGAATTTCTAACAAGATGACTTATAAAGGGAAGGATTTGGGAAGTGCATTAAAGACTTAAGCCACTAAGATCCTTAGAAATGTGATGATTTGCATGCACAATGGTCAACTACAGATTTGCACTGATCTATGAGTTTAATTAAGACAAGATGGAGTGTTCAAGTTAGCAAGGAGAGCTTGAAATGGTTGTTTTAGGTAGGATTTGTTGAATCTGCCAGCCTGTTCCCATGGTTCCCTCCAATGAGGGATCCGTCTAGGCTAATCCTAGGGATCCGGCTATCAGCAGTCAAGAATGGAAGAAAATGATATTGGTAGAGGCTAACACCTATACAACTTGAGTGTCTTAGTCTTCTTAAGTGTTTTAAATGAGGTGTGACTTAAATGATCAAGGGTAATGAGTGGTGGTAGCTAATGATTGCCTTTTATGAAAGGAAAATGGGACTTTATGACCACCAATGGGTGATCAAGGATGACACTAGGAATTTTGATAATGTAAAGTGATGTTAAATGATCCTAGAGATCAGATGGCAACTTGGGATAAAATTTGAAAATTCCTTAAAAATTATAAGAATTGAAAAACTAGTTTTTGACCCATTTTGAGGTAGAGATGACTAAAATCAATTTGCTAAAATTGAGAGATTTACAAAACTAGATGTGTTGACATGTGATAGATGATGTGTGAGTATAAGAGCGGAAGGATGATGAGTTTTGGTGATATGATAAATTAAAAAGCACTTTGAGTGTGATCCTAAATGAGCTATAAGTGAGTGTGAAGCTTACTAAGCTTGAAGAAGACTTAAGTGGTCCTAAGGCCTTATGTTCAGCTAGTGTGAAGTGATTTAGTGAGCTGTTTTGATGTGTGGGGTTCTGTATTGTAAACCTGTCACCCCGGATCCCACAGTTCCATAAAAGGAGGGATCCGTCTAGTATATCTTTAGGGATCCGACAACTGTAGATCAGAAGCATCACATAAAAGAATGCGGATTTTGCACTATACTATGTATACCAATTGCTATTGATCTCTACTATAAAAGAACAACAAAACAAGCAAAATATCTCATAAACCATATCATAAATAAGAGTAGTAATGATAATATCTAAACAACCAAAATAAAGCATTTCACAAACATAAGCATCCATTGTAAAATGATAAGCAAAATGTCTAAAAGAAACCATAATCCTAATGTCTCTTTTGTCAATCTTTTCTCTTCCTCTTTCCCGACTTCACGACGTAGTTAGTTAGGCATTAGATCACGCCCTTCAATTGTTTGAATTCTTAGGTCTCGTTAGGAAGAGTTGGAAGTTTTTCACAGTAGGTTATGGGGTCCAAGTTGACGTTGGCGACGGGGTTGACATTTACTTCTTCTTCGTCCGAGGAGTCCGCGAGAGCCCGAGGTCTTCTTCCATTGACCATGAACCGTTTAGAGGGTTGTTTGGTGAGTGGTACCATGACGGGATCGGAAAGGAAATGATCATCGTGGATTGGAGAAGGTTGCATTGCACTAACATACTTACATAGTCGTGTTAGGAGCATACCATAGGGAAGTACCATGTTGGACTTTGAATACACCGTCCATTCTCTTCACCATGTAATAGGCAAGATTAAATGGCCTTTGGTGAATGAGGCAATATATCATTTGGACAAGATATGCATTTGTATGGTCTTTGTTTCTGACCAAACTAATGACATTTTCCCTAAGAATTTCTTCCCACTTTCTATAGATGGGATGCATTTCGAAGAGTTCCATTTGAAAGGGATCATGGTGAATAAGCTCTTTGTTGCTGTTGAAGCTAGATTTGTCGGCTCTAATTTGGAAAATGGTGTCTCAAACAATTGTGGGGTCATCAAGAGGAGTGAGGTAGATTGGTTTGGAATCTAGTGCAAAGGATTGAGTGGATATTGCCCAATCTTGGGAGTACATACAAATTCCTTCACAAGGAATGCGGAGGATTTGTGCAAATGTGTTGAGGGGTAGAGTAAAGTTTTGTTTATTGATGATAAAAGCGATTGAGATGCTATCATCACTATTTCGAATGATCCTAACGCTTTTGTAGAATTCAAAGATGAAAACCGGACAAATTTGTTCATCAATATCAAGGAGACAATCAAAGTTGATTGCCGAGAAGACTTGACGAATGTCGGTATTTTCAAAGAAACATTCCTTGACCACACGACCTTCGTGGATAAGTCGCTTTTCAAGTCTTTTGAAGATTTTACGATCGGTTTTTGAAAACCCCTCTTTTCGATAGTATTTAGTGAGGTAGTGAATGGTATCATGGTGGTCTTGTTGGGTAGCTTTAGGCATGGTTGGTCCTAGAAAAACAAATATTCCAATTAGGTAAAATTTTTTGAGATGGGTTTATGGTTTTGATTTGTATTAACAATGTTGTAAGCATAATGGAATCTTAGTTATGTGAAAACCTTTTCTTGAGATCAATTTTGCAAAACCTAATTTCATCAATTGATTAAGAAAAATTGAAAACCATAAACCCTAGGATGAGGATGATGAAGATTAGAATATATGCGTGTAATTACTTACAATGATGTTCTAGAGGAAGATGCTTGAGGATATGAAGCCATATGGAGATGAAAGCAGCAATTGGGTTGTTTTTGTGTTTTGTGAGGAGAAGGAAAGGAGCAGAATTGGTTTTCAAAATCGTATGGTTGGTTTCTGTCACACGGTTCCCCCGGAACCCTTGTAATTGGGATCCGGCTAGTACAACTTGTGGGATCAGGCTACTGTGGACAGAAAAAGGGTGTTTGGTGTTATTTTTGTAATAAGTTCTACACTAGCTTATGGAACAAAAAATAGCTTTTGAGGTTCCTAATTGAATAGATGTTTGGTCAACGGGATTTTATAAGTTAATTATCAAGGATCTATTTGTGACGGCGGCGTTAGTTTGACGATCTTTTAGAAAATCAAGGAGGAATATTATTCCCGATGATGAGTAAGTCAGGAAAGTGGTGAAAAGAGACTTTTTAGAGACTAGCAATTATTAACGAAGAAAAAGAGAAAAAAAATAATATCAACGTATCCATGTAAACGTAAACTTCCTAATTTGTGGATAAGTAAACATACCTCTAAACTCTTGATATGGTTTATGGAAACCATAAAACCGAAATACTTCATGAGCTTTTAAAGTAATCTGTTGTACTTAGAATAAGTAGGTTGCGATTACTTTTAGGTTCTTCCTTGAAAGTTGACTTCATTTTTCTTTGAATAGAAATGAAGACTTTGGAGAGATCCTAGCATGAAGATTTCTTGAAAAGGAAATGTTAGAATAATCTATCACTATCCAACATAAAAGAAACAATTTGTTTTAAAAGATTTCCTTCTTTGTAGTTTTCAAATATACACGGATCATATCAAGTTTTTAAAGTACAACATACTGTAAGAAACTTGGTAACGAAGCTCTGATGCCAATTGTGGAAAACTAGAAGGGGTTGAATAGTTTTACCGATTAAAACTTTGTTTCAAAATATTTAGATCGAATTATGTCAATCTATTTAGATGTGTATGTTGGACGTTGATAGATAGATATGAAAGTATGTAATGTAAAGGTAAAGAGTAAGAAACACAAAACCACGACACAAGTATTTATAGTGGTTCGACTACAAGGACACCTTCCTTGCCCAACTCCACTCCCAGAGTCACCTACTCAAGAGTTCGTAATCACTACACGACACAACTCCTTATGATACAAGGCTAGACACCGGGTTCTTCCACAAGGTAGAACCACACCTATCACAACGTTGCCTATACTTTATCCGGTACAAGGCTAGATACCGAGTTCCATTACAAAGGATGAACTACTACCCAACACGACACAACACCTATCCCAAAGGAGATCCACTCCTTATTACGACTTCATCAAGGATATCAATATCGTTGGATACAACCTATCTCTATTTGTACATCGACACACCATATCGATTGTACACCCTTGGCATCCTTCACTAATGTCTTTGACTTGACTCTTTTGGTATCCTTCACTAATGCCTTTGACATGGACGTTCGGCACCCTTCACTAATGCCTTGGTCTTGACTCTTTTGGCATCCTTCACTAATGCCTTTGACATGGACGTTAAGCACCTGTCACTAATGCCTTCTTCTTGACTCTTTCAGCATCCTTCACTAATGCCTTTGACTCAAAACTTCTAGAGAGGAAGAAAGAGCTATCAACAAGAGAACCTCAGTAGTCTTGATGATGACGAAGCATGGCAACTCATGTACTTGAGCTTGCTTGACTTCAAGAGGTGGTGATCTCGCCTTTAAGAGTAGCCACCTAAAATGAAGAAATCCTTTGGATCTGAGGTTAGAAGGTTTACAATACTAGGAGAAAGTATGTGTAGGAGTAGCCACCTAAAATGAAGAAATGGCTCACTATTTATAGAGGAAAATAAGCTACCGTTCCACGGATCCCACGGATCCCTTACATGAGGGATCCGTCCAGTGTAAACTGGGGGAACCGTGGGACGCTCCTCTTTGCCCATGGGTTTTGGGTCATGGGTTATGGGTAATGGGTCCTAGACTTTGGACTATGGGTATCCAAGTAGATACAATGTATCTAGTAGGTGCAATGCATCTAGTCCATGGGTCATGGGTTAAATCCATGGGTCATGGATAATACCCATTTATGACTTATGCATGATGTCATGCAATGGGTTATGGGTTATGTTCCATGGGTATGGGTCATGGACTTTGGGTTAAACCCAACTACATTCAATGTATTTGGTCAATGGGTCAAATACTTAAACTTCTACCCATTATATTACCCATTATAATACATACTAGTTATATATATATATTTACCCAATATGTAAACACTAGTTGTTGTACATATGTATTACTAAATCATGAAAACACTATTACTTGTTTGGTGTTTTATGTGAAAACGTACGTGTGTTAGTAAACTATTGGCTCAAACCATTTACGTATTTTATTTATTTCATTAAAATGATTTTATGTTTGTTATCGACAAAACATTAGAAGATCGTAAAATATAAATAAACATTTTTACGGCTTATTTGTATTAACGCGTTCCATAATTTAACTATTCTGTTTCTCGTTAAATCCGATTGATCAAGATTACCAAAATCATCAGGACGTATTCCAGATTTTTTTAGGTGTGTCCACACATACATCTGGTCAACCCTACGAGGGGCCCAATAGTATTATACTTCAAAACAAATTTGAAGTAACAAATTCTATCTTGGCTACAAGCGCAACTTATGAAATTCACAACACTTCTGAAAAAACAACCCTTATTACTACCAGTTACAGTTAGCGTTAAACTATTTCACAACAATGGGCTCCACTCACGACTGTTCAGCCTTGCATCTCAAGTCTAAGGATAAATAAATTTTACCATTCACATGATTTACTTGATGACCAAGATCCATAAAGTACAATCATGTCGATTGGGATAATTCCGATATACAACCTTTGAATATCATGTGAGTTTGGCAATACCTTCCTCAATATACAAAGTGTATTTTCATCCAATACCACAGATTTGTCTTAATTCAACCAAATTCCCATATGACTGATTGAAAATGGATATTTTAGAATAACATAAGTTATTCATGGATTTAAACATGCAAATATAGGATACAATCTATTATAAATGAAAACAAACGTACCAAGTACTTTTATTAATTAAATAATAATTGTTTAATACATCCCTTATCCAAATACTAAATATATCAATGCATGATAATTCTAGTTAATGAATTATGCTTCAAGTCATGACAATCATAATTTTTGACACGACATACATCCAACTAACTCCGATCTATCAGAATTTTGAGAATACTCATTTCAATAATTCAATTAGTGACGTTCTTGTATGTGTGCATTCAAATATCTTGATATTGCCACATAATATTTCATAAGTTATGCGACAACATCAAACACCTATTTATGATAATCATCTTTCAAACTTCTAAAGACTAAAGTATTCTTATTCTTTTATGTATAATGCAACTATGCTCTTAGTTGAGCACTAGTCCACATGGTCATTATCAAGGATGAATTTCTACCATGACTAGTATTGAGTGTCATCTTAATTAAACCAGCATCATTGTATACAACCAACAATATGCTCCTTTCATAAACATCTGTAAACTTCAGTTATTGTGTGATGCTTGGTGTATTCCAAAACTTCAAGTTTGTTGGCTATGAAAATTACATAACAATTGCCGTATGTACATCCATAGAATCTGGGAAACAGCTCCTAGCTGTGGAATGTAATTTTAAATCCAAACATATTCTATTAGAATATTTATTACAATATTTATCTAATAATTTTCAATGGTGTCAAATCATCTTGTATTAAAGCATGATACAACAATTTCAATACACAACATGATGTACATAATGAATCTTTGGGTTAGACTTAGGTTCTCATTCATGTTTTATCTTATCAAAAAATATGTATCCATTGAGACTTTCTAAATAATATGTCATGTTCTATTAGACACATTTACCGCACATGTTTATAACAATTAACATTTATTCCAAGGGTGTATGTTTTACTTCTTAAATCTTTCAAGTGAACTTCTTAAATCTTTCAAGTGAAGTTTCATTTCAAGCTTAACATTTATCTTAGAATGTTACTGCTCATATGTTATACAACATATATAATTTAAGAAAATAAACATAATACTCCCACTAGCTTTCAGGAATACTTAGGAGTTAACTTATTTCAATTAAAAATCAAAAATATTTAAACATAAGACTCATCTCCATTGATCCATACTTGAGTTCTTGCATTTTTTACACTTTCAAAGATTATATAAAACTCTTGATTACTTATCATCCTCGCTTAAGTAATCACACAAGGAGTTTTGATATTCCATTGTCAAATTTTATATGAATGAAAATAGGTATGACAATTATCATCTTTATATATTTAATGTACCTAGGAAAGAATTTTAATCACAGTTAATTGTTTAAGTATGATTAATAATCTTGTCACATAACATATATTAAAGATATGTACAATATTGTCCATATGATTTTTACACAAAGAATTAAACCACTACGGTTTTCCTTCTCTCTGAAGAAACTCATCTTCATTCTATAGTCTAACTATTTAAAATTAAGATAAACCAAGTTTTCAAAAATTAATTATCTTTATGGACAACATGTTTAACATTCATAGTATGAGTAATTTACCAAATTTAATATCCGGTAATGCATCATTATGATTAACAGGTTTACCATGATCCTGTAACTCATATTCCTCAGCATTGATATTAAAGCATATCAATCATATGTCTGAGATATCCTTGCAGATCTATGAATGAGAATTATATCATATTGAGGTCTATCACTTACATGTTTAACCTCATCATGATATTCACTAGTGTGTTTTAGAAGATTGTGTATTTTGTAATTTATCTCTTCAAAATCTAAAAAAAAGTTCCACTTACCTTTTGTAATTTAGAGACTATCTATAAATACTTAGCAAGTAGAGCAACAATACATTGTTCTCTTTTTGGGACATCACAAAACACATTGACAATTCCTGACTCTAGTTTGTTAATAACCTATTTCATAAGAAGTTTAACAAATCCAGAACTTCATTTCAAGATTTAATGTGATTCATCACATTCCATAATATAATGGTGTCTTATTAATCTTCTAGGTTGGAGTCTTATTGAGTATGTACAAGCCGTACTTAATTTTCTAACCTTGATAACTTTTGAAAGAAAAGAAGTTATAGTTGTCTTGAATCAAATGATGCCAATAGAGTTTGATTCTCCTAATTGAACATACCATAAAACTGTGATATTTCATTAATTAATATTGTGAGACAATCTAACAATATGTAAGATAACCATATACTCTTTGGCTTTCCTATTTACCAACCAAGCCAAACGGAATGCTATAATAGAATTTCCAAGCCAATTGCATGCTTTATAACACAAATACTCTTTGACCAAGTCACCGACTTCATGTCCATGACTCAACAAAAAGACATAGACTGTTATAATCCTAATATACGTTATAAATCGTTGATCAACTCAACGATTTCATGTATATGTCTTAATATGAAGAAATAACAAGTTAACTTTTTACTTTATATTATTATAAGTCTTGTAACAATTAAAAGACTTCATGTTTATATCTTAATAAGAAGATATAAACATGTATAACTAAAGTAATCATGAACACCACTTCTTGGTTTCAATAGTAATTTTAAGTTAACTGATTACTTCCTTTATTTTTTTCATTTTAAAAATACATAAATATTCAAACTTAAGTAGTATTAGATTACTTAATTTATTTATGTCATTCCAAAAATAAATAAATATTTAAAGTTGAAGTAGTCTTTGTTATCATCTTGACATATGTTCTAAATAAGGCAATCTAACACTTTAAGTGTGGAGAATCCTTTAATCATATTGCTATGTGTTTTACCTTGTACACAATAAAGATTTCCCCTACTTGTGCATGGAACAACATCATGTAGCAGAAAAACAACACGGCATGTATTTGTTGTGTGAATAATATGATAGGTCGTATATATTAGCATTACAAGTAGATGAAGAACCACTTAATTAACAAGGAAACGCTCATGACTATCCTTGAAAATATGAGTGTCTATAAGTTTGAAAGTAATGTATTATCTTGAGAAAATTGATAAATAATCTGGGTTACTACCAAGGTAATAAAGCTTGTAGCTTCTACTGAATTAGACAATGTTACAATAATGCCTTATTCAGTAATACAACACAATGCTCCCACTGGATTTGACAACATTGTAAGTGTTTCATAACCAGTGAAAAAAATAACGTGCTTTTTACTTTCCTACACTTTTTAAAGCCCACATGTAACAATTACTTAGGTACTAAAAAAGTGTATTCTACTATGTAAATGAAGGACTATCCATCAATGCCATTAACTTGAAAATTGGGCGTGCAATTTCTTCCTTAATAGGCATACCATTCCACTAGGATATGTAGCACCTCTAAAGGGTTAAAGCAAAACAAATCATGCTAATTTGCCTTTATCACTATGGCGGTAATTAGTCCGACTTCTAATTTAATAACTCATAAAATGTCATACATTAAGATATGGTTTAACTATCTGATCGTATTCTTTTAGTTAACCAAATGTCTTATTTGTTCCAAAAAAATTCAACACCGAATAAGGGTGAAGAAATCTCTATAAAAAATTAGATGTGAAACCCACTTAATTATTTTAATATTTTCTATGAGTTATATTAGAATTAGGACAATTTTAATATTCCCATTATAACTTTCTCGAATATGAAAAGAATATGAATGAGTCTTTGTCTTTCTTATACGGAAAGTAGACTCGGTTTATCTTTTCAGTAAATTTTTCTCGATCAAACATTAGTTTGAAAGCAGAATTAGATCAATTTACTAATAAAATACCAAACCACATTTACAATTTACTTTTCCATTAATACATTTAAAAGAATTAACAAAATTCAATTTTAGTATTTTCGATAATTAAATCTTTAAAGAAAAAATACTCATTGGTTAATATTCACATAAATCATATAATTTTCTTAAAGCTAAGATCCAAATTGACATAGTTCAATTACATCAGTTGATCTGCTAATAATGATTGTACTCAATAAGGTAAGTGTCGAACAATAATTCCCAAACTATTTGCAATTCCTAGATCATTATAGGACTTACTAATGGCACTAGGAACAATCGCATAGTGTCATGTAAGCATGTTTCATCCCATCTAATGCCTTGGATTAAGGGATCTCACCATGTAACTCAATTAAGTTGTCCAATTTAAGAAACTTTAAATTTATTCCAGCTACGCCTCACGCAACGTGGAGATTTACCTTGGGATTACAATCAGGCTATGTCTCACGTAACGTAAATGGTAACTGCAAATGTTTCTTAAATCTTGGATGGCATAAACTCAAATTGTAAAAGGGTATGTTTAATTTGATGTGCAATCAAATATGTATGAAGAATCATGCATACATCTTCGTATCATAGAATTTAAATTTAAAAAAAAAAAAAAAAAAAAAAAAAAAAAAAAAAAAAAAGAAAAAAAAAACAACTTTACTCATTCAGTTCTTTTATTATGATGTATGTCTTATTTATGTCTCAATCCTGTGAACATAAATTTATGACCATCACACCTTTAAAATTGACGATTCAACGTGATTTTAAGAATAAAGTAAAGAGCTTTAATCTTGACATTATTTTATCACAAGTCATCGGTAGCTCCATTTGACGCACAAAGAAGCGGAGAAGTGGGTCAGCGCGAAACGTATTAAAAACCTTCTTCTTTAGAGATAAACTCTCCTTATACCTCTCTTATAGTTTGTTACAATGGGTGAGTCGATTTAGACTAATGAAACAAATAATACCAATAGAATAAAAGTTGAGAACTTTATTGTTAAAACACATTATAAATCATTAACTCTTGCAAATCTCGATGCGATGATGCATTTAACGCATTACGGCATGTAAGGCTAACCCATTAGTGTCACATAAGATTTCACAAGCTTAATAATTAATAATAAATCAAATTTCACCATTGATTAGTTCGGTTTATTTTCTCTTTTAAAAAACACCCTTTGCTTGTTACTTGTCAAACAACAATAACACAAATAAGAAAAATAAACAGCTAATACAATTAACATGCGAAATTTAAATCAACTAACATGTATATTATTAATTAAGGCTCCCACTTGTTTTTTATCTAATGGAACAAGTGGACCACATACATCGACAAATCGATTGCGTAAACCTCACGTTAACAATATACAATAACCATATAAGTTGATAAAATAAAATGATACATATGGGTCTTCCCCAATTTAATAATTAATTAAACACTAGGTAACTAGCATGTCATATAAATTTAATAAATGATAAACCCTAATTAATTAATCGTCTATCGCATAATTAAGCATGTATAAGCATTAACAATTAATGCGCAAAATATCAAGATTCATATAAATATGACAAAACATGTATGTTTTTGTCATGGATCTCATATAATCACATGTTCACGTATTAAAAATTAATAAGCAAGCTAACAAGATCGATATTAACACCATAAATCCCAATTATACGTTAACAAATCACATAAAAAATTGCATGCAATCTAGGGTTTCTACAATTTTCAAAACATATATTTTTTTTAATTACATAAGGTCGTACGACCCAAAAAAATTAGGGTTTCTAAATCAAAACTTAGAAAACCTAGTTAACATGCAAACAGTCATTCAAGATTCGATTTTTTATGCATTTAAGTAATTTATTACACCATATTAACGGATCGTGATGCCACTGTTGGAATTTAAGTATCATGAACATCATATAAATAAACATAAATCACAGAGCACACAGCGGAAGACATAGATCTAATATGCATAATTAATTAACTGAAAATAAACGAAAACATACCTTGTTAGCTTCAATTATAATTAGGGTTTATAGAAAATCCCTAATAAATCAAACGCAAGATCAAAACCCATAAAAGCTAATTTAGGGTTTATAGAAATCGGGGTTTAGTCGAATACTTCACCACCAAAAATCCAAAGTAGGATTTCTATACGATCTCGCACACACGTTGTTATAGCAATTCAATTAGAATGCTAGTTCAATCAATCTCTAGTAATCAACAACCAAAATGGAAGCCCTAACCTTACTTTGGGAGGAGATCGATTGGCTATAGAGGATAAGAGAAGATTGACTTGTTAGGTTTCAAGTTATGAGAATAATGAAGCCTAAAAGGGTTCATTATATAGGTTTCTCATAGCTAGAAAAAACCATCCCACCACCGATGTGGGATACGTGGTTTTTTCGTGAAATAATTAATATAATACATTATTAATATTATCCATATAAATTGAATCTGTAAACGTAACGTGTGCGATCCCATAGGCTCGAGTTCGAAACCGGACATACGTTTATAAAATATGTTCAATCCAACAGATTTGGCATGTCCTTTTTGGTGTAGCGGGTTCGAATAACGATCTTAACATTTTAAGTAATTATCCATTATTCGATGACCTTATTGATGACTTCGTCCATGTGTCTGCATTTGAAGTAAATGGAGTTACATATGGAAAAGGATATTACCTAGCCGACAGGGGCACAAGATGAGAACTATGAACTTTTTAAGAGACTACAAGAAAGTGCAAGAAAGAACGTTGAACGAGCTTTTGGTGTCCTCTAAGGGCGTTGGGGAATTATACAACAACCGGCGTGTGCTTAAACTATCAACATACTACGAATAATCATGTACACTAGCATCATATTGCATAACATGATTTTTAAAGATCAAAAGTTTTGCAATAAGTGAATTCAATAAATTGTATATTAGTCTGCAACAAATATACAACGTACTTGGATCGAGAGATGCATTATACAACGAAAGAAAACCAAAGAATTACGTGAAACAAAAACACACACAAAACACTTCAAAGAAATATTATGGAGTATCTTTGGCAGCAACAACAACAACAACAACAACAACAACAACAAAATTAGTTTATTGATAATTTTATGTATTTTTATTATTTCAAAAAAAAATTCTTATGTCCTTTTATTTTAATAAATAAAAAATTAATTGGTTTGTAAAAAGAAAACTAAAATAAACGGTGGGTCTCAAAAGGGGTATTTTTGCTTGAGCCATGAGGGAAGGGTTTTTTTTATGTGTGAGTGAAAATGAGTGTTTTGCTAAGATGCCATTATGTGGGCATCCAAAAAGTGTCATAGATTGAGCCATGACGCCCGGAGCTCTGATATGAGTTCTGATTTTGGTGAATATAAGTTTGTGCGGTTTCGTGTGTTTACATGATATTGATGATTTTGGTGTGTTCATGATATGTTTAAGATTTGATTTTAGTTCGTTAATGTTTGTGTTTTTTTCCTACAAATTTGGGTATGGTATAATGATGGATGACATTGGAGGTAGTTTAACAATGATATAATTATTAATAATTACTAAAACTAAAAGATAAAATTGAAACGATGAGAAAAAAATATTTAAAGGAAAAATTAATTGTAAAATAACTAAATTGGGAATTTGGTCAAATCACATGGGCTATTTTTGCAATTTACTCTTACACATTTTTTACACATAAGCATAAAAATAAAATAAAAATGTTAAATAACAAATTTTACAGGTTTAGCCGGTAGACAGATAACTTAGTGATAATAGAACGTATTTTAAAGTTACAATAGTGAGATAGGAATAAACCTCTGTTGTAAAAATTGGTCCAGGCGTGTTAGGTTCCCAAATATGCAACACAAGTATCAATAGAAGAGATAAGATGAAGAAGAGATCGGTTGAACAATATCCAAACACACACACACACGTTAATATGAAAGGTTAGGCGTAAGGTATGAGTGAAAGAGTAAATTGAACAACCAACCTACAAGTGAAGGTTTACAAGAGTATTTATAGGAGGGAAGCTAGGGCAACACTCCTAGTTCCCATCCTTTTCCTTATTGGACTAGGCCTAGGCTTATGGGCCTTCTACATAAGCCTAAGGCTAATTACTAACATAAAGGTCATATTAAGCTAACTATTACATATGAATTACTAACACTTGATTTAGGTTTAGGAGTGATTCCAACAATCTCCCCCTAAGTGTTGGTGATGAATGAATATGAACGGTTAAGGTACTGATGTAATAGTTGCTTTGACGTCTTCTGACATTCTTCTTTCTTGTGAGAAGAATTGCCTTGATTTGAACAATCTCCCTAGTGTAGAGAAATTGTTTTCTTTAAACAGTTCTGCTTTGACGTCATCATTTTCTTTGTTCTTTGATCTTTGTTCTTTGTGGTGATAGTGATAGTATGTTGTTGTTGTCTGCATCAAGTCTGCCTCAGGTCTGCTTCGCTGCTTCAGTGTCTCCACGTCATTCTTCAACATGCTCACACGCTCTTTAACGTTGGATTTCAGTTGATGAAGTTCTTTAAGTCTTTAAACTTTGTAGATTCTTTGTTGATGAAGAATCATTCTGACTTTGTGTTGCTTTTGATTATGAGAGAACTTCCATAAGTGATGTTGTTGGTATGAGCATGTGGAGAATCTGCACGATCAGTCCGCTCCAGAGCTTCCATAAGAGGTAAACATAAGAAAGGTTAGTAATAAGCGGATTCCGGCACTTACAAGTTTGAACTTCGAGAGTGTTAACAGCATAGTGTGAAAACACAACTCTAATTCTCACAAAGGCCGTTCCTGAACCGGATTCCCACAAGTGAGATAACACGATGTACCGAAGTACATCTACGGTTCAGATGAGTCGCTGAGGTACACCGAAGCATCACCTCACGACTATAGACCGTTTGAGACTACTAAGCGTAATCCACGGGGAGTTACCAAAGTGACCTGCTGTCAGGGCTGTTTGATGTTGACCCTGGCAGGAGTTTCCATTCAATCACTGAGGATCACAATTGTGAACCTCTCATAAATGTTCTCGACAGATTGCTAAGATCTGTGAAGGAATCGATAACGTACCACTGATGTTCTTATTGTTGAACATCAAGTGATGAAATGTCAAGTGTACCTAAGAGATCTTTTGATGAATCTCGTGGCTCTAGACTCAATAGTGCATTTTGGTTTTCCTGAGCGGAGACTAGGGAGAGGGTCTCCTTCTTCAATACCAGCAATCTCTAAGAGAAAGCCGATAGTTTACGTAGGGTTCCCTGTGAGAATGAAACAAGCTTCTTTTGAGAGAAACTTGAGTGGCTAAGAAGGTTTAGTGCATGCGTCACTGGGTCCATGATGACTTTTAATCTTCAATACCGGCGTCATCAAGTGACAACCAGTAGCATATGAATTGAACCCGGTTTCTGCCCTAAGTTGAATAATTTGGAGGGCTATTTCTTTTCGCCCTTTTCTTTGCATTTCTTTTTAATTCTTCAACTCCTTCTTTCTCCGATTCTCATTTTCTCCTTTTAACAATCATACCTAAGGACTTCTAATTCTAACTATTGGTAGTGTCCTTGGGTAGATCCCTCCGGCTCTGGCGGATCATAGGACGGTTATTCCTAACCTTGATCACCTTATAACTCCATTGCCATAAAACCATTTATATGAAAATCTCTTAAAGTGTTTATGAATGAAAAACATTTTATACCACTGTAAGAGTTTGATCTTTTGCAGAAATACTCCCCCTCAACATGTGCTTAAGAGTTTTGACATAAATCTGCACAGTGAGGAAAGAGCGCGCACTTTTTGAATTGATCGACTCAAGATAGACAATTCCTTGCGAGACACGATTACGTTGTATAGTTAAAGAGATACATTTTTAGCTTTTAGGTGACAACTAGCTCTAATAACTACCTTGAAGATATGGACAACCCCGAAAGGTTGTCAAACCCGTCAAAGTTCATGTCTATCAAGAGCTTCTCGAATAGGTACAATTTACTTGGATAAGTCTTGGAAGACAAATCTTTTCAATGTATGACTGTTCAGTTCCCGTCAATTCATGGGTTGAAGTATTTTCACAAGCGAATTCATGAGCAAAACACAACATATTTCTTATCACGTATTTTTCTCCCCCTCAAAAATGGCATATCAATGTTATTTTTTGAAGAAATGTTGAGAATAAATATGACCATTTTGAGTTTTGTGGGAAGATAACCACTGAGAACAATTTGTGAACAAAGATTTTGAGTCAAATACTCCCCCTCAATGAGTGATATAAACGGTTGAGGTTTTGAAAATCATAAGGGGAAGTACTTGTTCTTTTGAGCAAAACCTTGAAAAGTGAAAGGTTTGATAGGTTTTACTCAAAATTAAGAAGCTTTCGCTCCTTTTATAAGGATTGTGGCACTGAAGCGTACCAGAGGGTCCTTTCTTGACAAGTACGGGTTGTACACTGTTATATGTGCACAAGTCATTGACATAAAAATCACACATCCAAATAATATGAAAAAAGAAGCAGTTCAAGGGGTACCAGGAAGTCCATCAATGTTTCCAGGAATGCGAACTGGGCGTTGATAGCCGGCGAGAGCAATCCTGGGACGACCGCCTACAAAGCTCTCCAGTGTTCTGAACTGATCCCTTCGATACAACCTTTCATCAATCATGGTGATGATCCTCTTCACATCCCGTCTTTCCTTAGAATTCCATCACTTTTTAGACCCAATTCCTTCATGAACATCCTTCAACCTATAAGCCAATCCGTCCCTAACTTTCTTCAATGTGTGATCCCCAAACTTGTGAAGATCTCTACACACCATCAAGCAGTTGCGTAGTGTTTCACTAAGGTAAACCACTTCGAATGGTTGGCTGATGAGTGTATATTGTGAAAGCTAGTTGATGTCGGGAAGATCTAGCTGAGGTGGAGTGAAGTTGACACGGGTCTGATTTGATTCAACTACGAGCTGGAGATCTTCTACACGTTCTTTGATGACTATGCGTCTGATGAAGATAAGCAAGGACTTGATGAATTCACGTTGTACTTCAGTCGAAAATTATCTCATGCGACCCTGTACTTTGGCAAGGTACATGTCTTCAATATCGTTGAGAGACAAATTCTCAAAGTCCGCTTCAGAGAATGCATAATCCATTTCGTCCTGCCTTTTGACCACAATATTCTTGAGAAAAGTGTAGTCCCATTTGGACGAAAGATCAACATGTTTGATGGCAACGATACTCTTAGTAATGAACACTTCATGTTGAGACTTCTGAACCTGGCAGCTTCTGTAGTAGATTCTTCGGCGTTCCGACCAATGGTGAATCCCATACAGTGCATCACGGTCATACTCTTCCACATTGTTGGAGAACATGTGGTTAGCTCTTTCCTCGATGGCTATACAGTTAGATTATATGGTCAGGGAATGGAAGTGTCAGGGATGTAGCGTATTTCCTTGAACCATCGCCTCCGTGAAGAAGAAATTCCAAGTCTTTATTGAAGAAATATCTGAATGGAATCCTAGGCTGATCTGGTTGGCCAATTGTTGGCAGAGGTTTAGACCAGTCGGTGTAATATGGAGGATTGTCCCGTTTGGTGAAGTCGATGTTTGCTTCTGGGTTGAGCCAATCCATGTTGTTAGACATGGCTCGTGTTATATTATCAAGGTGATACTAAACTTCTATAGCACTTTCCGAGCTGTCTTTGAGAAGTTGAAATGCTTCATTCTGGATTCGCTTCAACTCGGATTTCGTCATCTTCTTCACACGGAATTTTTCTTGCAGAAGTTTCGCATGCTCCAATGTACTACATTCTGTAACCTCTTGACCTTCAGATGGGTAGGGAGTTGAATCAACAAGCTTCGAGAACCATTCAAATTCAGTATCATCCTCGTCCAGCCATGATAAGACGTCAGTCATAGGCACCTTTTTCTTCTTTTTCTTTGGCCTGGAGGAGGATTCTGGTTTCTTGGCTGTGTCAGGAGAGATGGGTTGTTGTTGGGGCTCAGGGATTTCCTCATCGTCACCACCCGTATACTCAAAGTGATCACCGGTTTTCTGAGTCTGGGGTGGTGTCTCAGAAGCCTGAGGTTTTTCTGTTGAAGAGCGAGGAGGAGATCTTTGTTGAGCTGGAGTTCTTTGAGGTGGAGGCTGCATTGAGTACTAAATTGAGGATGATTCACCAGACTTTTTCGGGCGTTTGGGCTCGTTATCCTTATCCTTATCTTTGTCTTCGTCGTCTCTTGGACGTTAAGGCCTTACAGCTTCTTCTCTGTATGCTGACCTGAGTTGGTATTCCAGCAATGCTTCAAACAATTTAGCTTCGTGGGAGGCAAACGTTGCAGAGTGTTTCGACATTTGAGCTACTAGCCGGTTCACCAATTCATCATCTGAGAAGATTGTGGGTTCAACTGGATTGATGTTCACATTCATTGGAGTTGATTTCATGGTTTGCTTGGCCAGATGTAAAAGATTCAGATAAAGTTGTCTGGTATACATCTCCTTTGTCAGTTTAGGAACGACCTCCATGAGGAACTTGTGCGAGTATCCTTGGATCATCTCGTCCATTCTCCCTTGAAGATCATCTTTCATGAGCTTCTGGACATACTCCCTTTCAACTTGCATCTTGTCATTCTCATCATGAAGATATTGTACTTGGTCAGCAAGGAAATTCAACTTTCTGTAGAGTATGTCTTTCTTTCTGACCTGCTTGACAGCTTTGACGATTCGAGTCTTAGCATGAGACTTCCAAGAGGCAGTTGGCTTCTTCACTGATCTGGATGTGGATCTGGTTGTTCTTTTAGATGGTGGTGGTGAAGAGTGAGAAGATGAATCTGATGATGATGAGATATGAGGAGACTCCGGGTCCTTTGGTGGCTCAGAAGTTTCTTCCTTTGAACGTGCAGGACTATCTAGAAGAAACTTATCATACTCAACATCTTCTTCATTTCTAGACTTAGCTTTTTCATCAGCTTTGGCTTTAGCTGCAGCTTCTTCATCATCTTTTTCCTTCTCTAACTTCTCGATTCGGTTCTTCAATGTTGTAATCAATAGAATCTTCCACACGCTTTTGTTGTTGCTCAAGAGTGGTGGCACGGATCCCTTATCGGGTCGATTAACCGCATCAGGATTTGGTGTAGGTTGAACTCCGCCACTTGATCCTCCGGGGCCACCCATTTGGTCTTTAGCAAATTATTTTCCAACGTGTTGGAGTCTAAGGAATTTGAACTTCCTTCTGTACTTGGTGTCCAGAGGCTCTTAATCTGAATCTTCTTCTTCTTGTTGCTCAATTACTAGAGTCTTCCCTTTGCCGTGTTCAGCTGGTGGACTGGGAGGTTTAGGTACCGTTGTAGTGTCATCTTTAGCAGTTTCAGAGTAGAAAATCTCTTCATCTGATGCAGTACCCTCCGAGTCCTCGTCTGTTAGCTTTCTTTGCGGTTCAGACTTAGGAATGGGAATAGGAATAGCTTCCTTGGCGGGAACTTTCCTCTTAAGTGGAGGATTCCTCTTGGGGAACTTCCTCTGACTCTCAGTGCTTGCAGCACTTCCTCCACTTCCTCTTCTAGTTTTCCTGGTAGGTGTACCAGAAGATTTATCATCTAGGAAACCAACTTTGTTCTCTTCCATAGCAACCAAATATCTTCTATAAGAGTAAAGCTTTTTGAGTTCATTTGAGAGAAGATGGTCTGGCAACACAGCACCCTGTTTCTTAGTTGTTGATTCCTTGAATCTGACAGTTAGGGTAGGTTCAGACAACATGTCGTGATTGTCAGGGTCATTGATTCTCTTGGGGATATCTGGGTTATACCCAAGTGCTCCCTGGATCAACAGTTTAGTATATCTGATATAAGGAATCTTTGAGCCAAGCTTTTTGAGGAATGTCATCATGTCATCCCAAATCAGAGCTTCTACTTTGATGTGCTTCATGTTGATCAGAGCCCAGAAGATTTGCAGTTCTACGAGCTTAGGATGCTCATAGCCGCTGTCACGACCAGAAATGGATTTTGTGATGATGATATAAAGGGTTCTCCAAGGCTGAGGGATGTTCTTGAGATCCACGTGAGAATGCTTAATGATAGCCCCTGAAGCTTCGTCATACCCAATATCAATCAAGAATTGCGAACGCTCTTCAGTTGGTGCAACAGAGAATTCAGTTGGTATGATGTCAGGAATGAGGAGGACATCCCTTAAATCTGCCGGTGTGATGGTGAGTTGTTTGTGGTTGAGAGTTACAATCACAGCATTCTGTCCTTTGATCATTTGCATAGTATTCCGAATTGTGAATGTAGATCTTCGAACAGTGGCGAGTTGGTGAGCATGTTCCGATAGGGATGATTCTTCAATATCCACCGCAATGAGACAAGAAGATTCTGAGCAGGTGAGAGTTTCAAAGTCAACACGAAGATTGTTCTTTCCAATCTTCATTGGATAGCCATGAGGGAAGATATCAGCAATGGTGAGAACATTTGGTGCATCCACATTCATTTGAGCTTCCATGTCGTGATCTGAAACACATTCAGCCAAAAGAACCAACATATCGAAAGACATAATGTTAGTCAATAGAAGGTTTTATTGTCTACTTAATGAATGAGATATGTCAATGATTGTTACGAGTCCAAAGTCACTTGTTTGTTCAACAGTCCAATGACGTCGAGAAAAGTTTCGTGAGTTAATTAACTTTAAGTTTTAAAGTTTATGTTATCACTTATTTTCCACAACATATTAAACGTTTAAGCTTATTAGTGACATTTATTGGTTTCGTGACGTTATAATTTATTCATTTACAAGTTTGCTCGCGTAACAATTCATAATGAAGGTTTGATCAAGGCTTAGGCATAGAAATGGTAGCTTATGCGTAAACAGGAATTATACGCGTAGACACAAGCTTATGCGTAGGAACCTTACTTACGCGTAAGAAATATTACGCGTAGGAACAGGGTAACCTTATGCGTAGGGCTTACGCGTAAGCGTATATAAAACCTTACGCGTAAGGTTTACTCGTAAGAGTAGACCTTATGCGTAGAGGTCACTGTTTACGCATATCCTTCATAGGATACGCGTAGTCCCTTTGTAGAACCTTACGCGTAACAGCTACGCGTAAGATTATTCTTACGCATAACCTTCTAAGCGTAAGGTGATCCTTATACGTAGATTGCTAATGACCTTGATTCTGAATTTTACATTTAGCAGTCCTGAAATAAAATCATCATAGCATCAATATTAACACATACATCCATTCTATAACAGATCATGGCATGAAAACTCATCAAACAGTTTACGCGTAAGATTACTTACGCGTAGACTTAAACCCTAGTTTCAAGAATTACGCGTAACAAATTTAGCCATGGATATTGCATCAAACTTATTCTGGTGGTTCTTAGATGTCATGTGAGTGTTATGACCAAGTTTTAACATCAAACTCTCAATAAATCAAAAATACCCAAACGCGAAGAACATAAACCCTAATTTCTAATTATCAAGCAATTAGTGTTTCTGGGTTAAATCTGGGCCTAGATATGATCAATTCAACTTGATAACAACCTCCTACAACAATCTTTTTCACCAAAAACGTTCACATTTGAAAACACCCAAAACGACTCATGAACCCTAATTTTGAAAAACAATCAATTCGTGTTTCTGGGTGGATTTTGAGGATAAATATAGTATCATTGATGTTATTTAAACGTTTTGACACACTTATTTTAACTACAAACACACACCAATGATTGTGTGTTCATACGCTTATGCGTAGAACACATAATCACTCATATATCACGTTTTAGCTGTTGGATTTGTAAAAGATTCAAAACCATAGTTTGTAAATACGTAAAGATCATGAAACAACTTACAAATTGATGATCCAAAACACGGATTTGTTGAACGATTTATACGCGTAGGATTTGTTAGGTGTGTGTAATAAATGTAAAGAGTTAATGTTAGGTGGAGGATTTTTATTAAAAAGGAGTTTAAGCTTTTGGCAGTTTTAGTCCCTCCACCTTTTCCATTTTCATCCAAAGCCTTTTAACTTCCATTTTGTTTACCAAACGAAGAATATTTGGAAATAATAATGACGACACTCCCCCTCGACTTAAGAAATAACGAAAGTTTATAAATTTTAGTCCGAGGAGTGTCAGAAAACAGAAATGTGACAACCATTTAAAGAAACAACCGGGATAGGATAACATGCAAGTACACAGTTATTTTGAAACAGTTAAGTATTTATTTTCTCCCCCTCAACACTTGATCGGAAAAATATTGAATTTTGAAAGATTAGAGTGTTGACGGAAGAAATGTACTTGCCATGTTGAAAGAAAAATTGATAGAAGAATATTTTTTGTTGTATTATCAGGTTTTATATTTTTGTATTTTGTTTTTGAAAAAAATATTTACAAAAGATGTTTTGGTGTTTGACTGGTTTTTAAGACTGTTTTAAGAGTTCATCCAATTCCTCTTGAGTCAAACACTGCATACCAATCCGGTGGACCAACTCATTAAACCTAGCGGGAGGCAAGGCTTTGGTGAGTAGATCTGCCAATTGGTATTCTGTACCCACAAAGTGTAATTCAACAGTACCCTATTCCACGTGGTCCTTGATGAAATGATATCGAAGATCGATGTGCTTTGATTTCGAGTGTTGAACTGAGTTGCACGAGATCGCAATAGCACTCCGATTGTCGCAGTACATCAGGATTCTGTCAAATACGTAACCATAGTCTTTGAGTTGTGTTCTCATCCAGATGACTTGAGCACAACATGCCGACATGGCTACATATTCTGCTTCGGTTGAGGACATCGATGTACAATCCTGCTTCTTCGATTGCCAAGATACCAATTTGTCACCAAGAAATTATAGTGCTCCTGAAGTACTTTTCCGAGAGTCTAAGCATCCTGCGTGGTCGCTCTGAAAAGCGATTAGTTCAAAACCATAATCCTTCGGATACCAGATGCCCAAATTAATGGTTCCCTTGATGTATCGGAGGATTCTTTTAGCCTCAGAAAGGTGGGTTTCAGTTGGTCGCGACTGATAACGAGAGCAAAGATAAATGGCAAAGACAATATCAGGTCTGCTGGCTGTTAGATACATGAGAGACCCAATGATACTACGGTATTTGGTAGGGTCCACCAATTTCCCATGTAAATCAGCGTCTAGCTTCTTGGTATGAGCCATTGGTGTGGCATAGGTATCACAAGTATTCATTCCGAATTTGTTCAGAATTTCAAGGGCATATTTGGACTGACTCAAGAAAATTCCACGGGGTGATTGATGAACTTGCAGTCCAAGAAAGAACGTAAGTTCACCCATCATGGACATTTCAAAATGTTTCTTCATTAGTTTTGCAAAAGCTATTGAGTATTTTTTATGTGTTGACACAAAAATGATGTCATCCACATAAATTTGAATAATTAAAATATGTTCCCCGTGATATTGTATGAAAAGAGTTGGGTCGACCGAACCTTTGGTAAAATTATTGGCAATGAGGAAAGATGATAGCTTATCATACCATGCCCGAGGAGCTTGTTTGAGACCATACAGAGCTTTGTTCAGTTTGTAGACATGGTTCGAAGCGCGGATCAACGAATCCTTCGGTTGCTGACATAAAGCTTTTCAGTTGACCATTCGAAAAGCAGTTTTGACGTCCATCCGAAAGACCGTTATGTTCATATGAGCTGCGAACGCCAGAAATATCCGAACGACCTCAAGACGAGCAACCGGAGCGAATGATTCTTCAAAGTCAATACCCTCTTCCTGTCTATAACCCTTAGCCACCAGACGTGACTTGTTTCGATAACGTTCCCTTCAAAGATCCAATTTGTTTTTACAAATCCATTTGAGACCAATGACGTAGACTCCTGTTGGTCTTTCAACCAGTCCCATACTTCAAGACGTTTGAATTGGTTGAGTTCTTCTTGCATGGATTCAATCCAGTTATCTTTTGTCATTGCATCCTTAATTTTTTTGGGTTCAGTTTGGCAGACAGTGAGTGCATAAATGCAATGTTCACCATCTGTGTGAAGACGTTGTCTCGTAACGACTGGGTGATTCGGGTTGCCAATAATATTTTCCAGAGGATGGTCTTTTGTCCATCGATGTGTAGAGGGTTGATGTTGGTATACATTATGCATTCTCGAGGATTCAAATGGCTTGTAGATGATTCCGCGACATCGTGCGCAGTTTCATTAGCAAATGGGTTGAAGAACGATTTGGATCAAAATCTGCAGTGGGGTACTTCATTCGAACATCATCACCGGTTCTGCAGTCGTTGGATGCAGTTTGTTCAACTATTGTTGTAGAGTCAATCGGTGGTGCTTCTTCAACAAGTTGTTGTAGCAGTGTGTATCGTATAGGAGTATTATCGTTGAGCAAAACAGCGGATACACTGAGCACGCTTCATCAATATCGTCACTGAACAGAGGAGCAAATAGTCTTTCCATTTGTTGACGAGTAAGCCGAGGGCTTGTATCACCGATGATGGGGTTTGGGGAAGTTTAAGCGGTTGTGACCGGTTCCAGTCAGTATACTCAAGCCATTTCAAGAAGTTCATCAAAATTAGCATGAATCGCTTCCATAACCTCGCTTTGTACGACGATTCCATATCCGGTAACCTTTTGAATTCTCACAATATCCAATAAAGACTCCAATGTCAACTTTAGCTTTGAGCTTTCCAAAGTCATCACGATCATTATTTGGATAGCAAAGAGATCCAAAGACATGAAAGTGTATGAGATTCGGTTTCACGATTGTGAGAAGCTCAAATGGTGTTTTGTTGTATGCTTGTAATCATAGAACGATTCTGAGTGTAGCATGCAGTTGAGACAGCTTCAGCCCACAAGTAATCTGAAAGTTTAGCATTGATTAACATCGTTCTTGCAGCTTCCACTAACGTATGGTTTCGTCTTTCAACAACTCCGTTTTGTTCCGGTGTGCGTGCAATAGATGTTTGATGCTCAATTCCCACTTTCTCAATATTCGAAGAGTTTGATTCACAAATTCAGTTCCTTTGTCGTGCTCGAATTTGTCTAACGGTGTTCCGGAGCTGAATTTGAATTTTCATGAGAAAGGTGATGATCATCTGTAGAGCTTGATCTTTACTTCGAAGAAAATAAACCCAAGTCCATCTTGAGTAGTCATCAACAATTACCAAAATGTAGCGTTTGCCATTTATATCGTCTGCACGCCAAGATCGGGCCACACAAATCCATGTGAAGAAGATGAAGCACATGCCGAGAGCTGTGTTCCACCTTTGAAGGAAAATGAGCACGAGTGCTTTTCCCTTGTTCACAAGCTGAGCATAGGTGATCTTTAGAATACCGAAGCTGGAGACCTTCAACGAGTTTGTGTCGTGCAAGATTGGTGATGGTTTGAAAGTTTAGATGTGATAGACGACGTGCCATAGCCAAGATTTTGTAGATGTAGCCTTTGAGAGTAAACAAATGGGAGATGAAGCGATCATGTCTTGCATGGAGATAGTGTAGAGACTGGATGAGCGTTGGCCAGACATAAGATGATTTCCTTGAAGATCACGAATGAAACAAGTTTTTTCCCTGAAAGCTACTTCCAAGTCTCCATCACAAAATTGACCAACCGAGAATAGATTGTGACCGAGGCCTTCCACATAATAAACCCTGCTAATTTTGATGTTGCCATTGATGTAGTCTCCGTAGCCCATGATAGCTGCGAAGTGATCATTCCCGAATCCGACAAGCCAATGAACTTTGAAACAAAGTTTGATAACAGCTTTAAGATTGCCTCGTCATGTGTCGGGAACATCCGCTATCAACAATCCAAAGGATGATCTCTATCACCGCATTACACATACGCACGACACAGATGGAATGGAAGTAGATGTGGAACCCGAAATGTTAGAGGGTTCCAAAGCAGTTATAGTATAAATACACACATCAATAACTTTAGGCATCCATTTAAATCCTAGTATATTATGTATCCATTTCTGCCATCTCCAACTAGTCTTAGCTTTAGTCTTAGTGAATGCACTAGGTGGTACAATCTTCCTTGGAGGTGATACTGGGGCTGCAGGGACATTAATGCGTTTCTTAGAATCTAAAGAAGGCGGTTTACCAAGCACAGACTTAGAAGCATTAGCGGGCCTAGAGGTATTCCGAATCTTAGGATTCCGTAAACGTGACAAGATAGCCTTAGCAACACATTTATCATGACAATGAGAACGCATACTCTTACGAAAAATAACACAAGAAGCATCGATCAATATCAAAAGTACTTAAAGGTTCAAAGATTAGTTACAACACTTTTTCCATTACATTTGCCAGACGCAATATCTAAAGTGGGGGCAACTAGAGTCTTATTCAAAGTCTTACGGTGTTCTTCTACTTCAACATTCTTTATTTGTCTTTTCTTAGGTCGCAACTTCCTATTCTTCCTTGTATTCTCCTAGGTCGTGAAGTGGACGTTTGGAAAAGAGGCAACTAGTCCGCTTTCAAGAGAGGGAAGCACATTAGTAACTTGTGTTTTGACAAGAGGGATAGTTCTGGTTCATGTTTGCTAAGTGTTATGCAATTTCTTAATGATGCTAGGTGAACTTGTTCATACTTTCCTAACACTTCCCTTAACTTAGTGATAGTGTGCACCAAATCTTGATTTTCAGAACGAAGATTTCCATCAAAATTCATGACTTCTTTAGTGTGTGCAAGATAATGATCAAGTTCGTTTGATGCTTCATCACGAGTCTGTTTGAGTAAATCAAATATGACACCATATTCCTTTTAACTTTTGCAAGTTCTTGTTCATATTTTGAGATTTGACACTTAAAAGACACGCTTTGATCATCCAGTTGCTCAATTTTAGGATCGAATGTTTTGCACGCGAATCGGGCGATTTTGTGTTTAAAAGCAAGTTGTTGATCGTGAATATCTTTTTGACACCAATTAAGACGACGTATTGCATTTGAAAGCTCATTTGACAATCGCTTATTTTCAACTTTAAAGACTCGACCGATGCACCATATCGTATTCACACCATTATCAACGAATCAACATAATCGCCAGAGATATCATCGATGCATATGGCAAAGAATGTTATAACACAAGATTATGGATATCGCAGACACAGATAACATCTTCCAAGAGTCGATCAACATCTTTTCTCAATAGTTTCTTTTTGCGCTTAGTATTAGAAATTGATGTTTCGCTTCAAAACTGTTTTCATGAGACCAAGTTCCTTGTGAAAATCCCTTTCCCAATATAGTGCACGCTTTTCAAATTTTTGACATGGGGTAAAATTTTCTAAAAATATCTCGTTGTTCTCGCGCCCATGGCGAGGTAAAATGTTCAACTTTTATTTCGAATGAAATTCAATCGCACGTTCCAAAAGTTTGATGTCAGATAAGAAAGTGTCAAAATATTTGATAACACGACAACTTTCGGCGTTAGTTTTTACTTCACTAAGTGAAGGTAAAGGACCATTAAGTTTGTACCATTTGGTTGAGGACTGACTCGAAACTGGTGTGATAACCAAAGGTTTGTTAGAAGTATCTTGTTGTGTGACAAAAGTTACGCCTTTTGAATAGTTAAATGGTTTGTTATAAACGACATTTTCCATTTTGACCGACTTTATCAAAGATCTAATTCCTCCACGCATTATATTCAACAACAATCATAATTGAATCATCAATTCTATGTTCTCCTGACCGTAAACGTGGATTTGGTTTGAATGCTCGCGGTGAAAACTTAGGTTTATAATCAGCAAGATTCGGTCCATATCCATTTGGATTTGGTTTGAAAGAGAACTTTTGAATCGTTGTGATTGATTCACCATGTTTATAAACAAATGTTTTAAACTCTTTATTTTGTGTTGTAAGTCGACAATTTCCTCAAGATAGTCATCTATTCGTTGAATGCTTTTTGTACTCGTGAGAACTGTTTTGACAAGTTAACAACTCAGCCTTGGCTTTTTGAGTTTCCAAAGTAAGAGCGTTAATTTGTTTTTATGTTCATGTTTCATTTGTTCTATTTGAGACAACAAAGCATTCTTCGAGCGGCTAGATCAACGATCTCCTCCAAAGCTTTTCGTTTTGATGAGATTTAGCAAAAGCGACTTCAAGCCTTTTTTCCTTTCTTGAATTTTAAAAAGTTGAGTTGTCGATTTAAGCAATCGTTATCCCTGGTTAACAAAGTGCATTTTGAGCTTTTAATTTATATTATCATTATGATAACGTTCCACCGATTGTTGGTCTTTAACTAAGGTCCGGAGTTCAAATTATGGATCAAACATAGAATCATTTTGTTCAACGTGAGTCTCAACATGGTCATTTTTTAGATCCTCAAATATAACCACGGAGTCAACTTGATCATCAAGAGTAACCATAAGGTCATCTTGATCATCAAAGATAACTACGGGTCTAGTTGAGGATCATTAGAATGTGATGTAGAAGGCTCATGTTGAACACTCGATCTATGTCGATGCAAATGTTGGCGGAGATATCGTCATTAATGATAATTGTTTGTTCAGTACACTGAGACAAGCCGCAGCTGTCATACACTGGGCCTGTGTCACTATGTGTAGAGCTTGCATTTGTGCCATCAACACCGCCTGATGCATTAGCTGCAAGTCCTCCATATCATCGAATCTGATTTGCCATAAAGCTCGTTCCTTGTTGGTAAGAGTTCCACCACCTTCATCCTTAAGAGCCAAGAGCAAAGCCTCTTTGAAATAAGCACTGTGTCCTCGTTTAGGACATGGCCATGATGACCCTTCACACAGCTTATAGCATCGAAGACCATTAACCCCATTCCGAGCATTCCCTTGTTCAACCACTTGAGCCCGCTTTGCTGCTGCGAGCACCCATGTTATTCCTTCCCATAGCATTTAACCCTTGACCACCTCCCATCTTACGACCATAACCACGATTTTGAACTTCAACGCGTCCATTGTTTACAAATGATTTCTTGTATTAGATGAGGAACGAATGCGATTGTTAGATTTGTTTGTATAACGGCCAAATGCTTTAGCAATCATAACAAATCCTTGTTGCAATTCATCAAAGGCATTGGAGTCCTCATCAGCTTCACCGTAAAGAGCTTGAGCAGTGTTGTTGTTGTATGGAACCAATTGATTTTGTTGAGGTTGTAGCTGTGGACGGATCGAAGGTTTGATGGTTGCGTTGTTTGAGGAGCGGCCGGAGCTTTGAGGAGGAAATTCTTTGAGCCCACAAAGCCAGTTGTTGATTGTCCGGAAGTGATGGTGAAACAGTTTGACCACGGAGAATCCTTTCCTTATCAACTTCTTTTGGTGAGGCTTCAGATAGTCATACAACAATCCGTAGGTAGCATGATGCATATCTTTAGCTTGACGGAGAAAATGACATACTTCTCCGTTCCGACCAAGACTACTTAGGAACTTTGTGTTGACAAAGCATCGTGGCATGATGATACTGTGTTTGTCCAAATCATTAATGATGTCTGAAAAGCGATGATGATAAGATTCTAATGACTTTCCTGGTTCAATCATGAAGTGTTCATAAGCCAAGTAGATTTTGGATTCCATGTCTTCCTGATTGAGTGTTGTGCCTTGTATAAGAAGATGAATCAGTTCCCACATTGCTTTGGCGCTTTTGAGCATCAACACTTCGACGGATTGGATTGGGTAATCCTAAAAGGATGTATTGCATTGCAAGTTCGTCGGCTTCAAAGTGTAGTAGTTGATCACCCGTGAGTTTTGCAACGGTTGCAATGTTGGTGACATCATCTCTGGTGGAACAAAGATTAGGATCTCCGTGTAACGACAGTAGGCATCTGAAATGGACCTTCCATAATGACCTTCTTTTAAAACTTTCCATGTGGCTTCTTTAGATCACAAAACCTGTAGAACCGAATCACCCATTGATCATAATTACCGGGAGTGAGCATTGGAGGTCTATCAAGTGAGCCACCTTCATGAATTGATTGTTGGCTACTCAAGGCTTCACACATCTTGCCAAACCATGTTGGTTCCTTCATAGTATTCCTGGATGGATGTTGATTGTAGAAGTTTGTGTAAGGTTGTACTTGAAGACTAGGTGGTGGTTGAATTATATGAGGTTGTGGAATTGCTGCAAGTAGTGGAGTATGTTGTTGATTAAATTGTTGTTGATAAACTGCTTGTTGTTGATTCCATTATTGATGTTGGGGACTTAGTTGTTGTTGTTGTTGTTGTTGATTATAAGTGTAAGGAAAATAGTTAGAGTATGGTGGTTGTGACATGTTGAAAACTTGTGTTGTTAAATGGATCTTTGTAGTCGAATGAACCTTTGTTGATGAAGTATCCTTAGGCGTAGAAATCACAATAAAGCCAAGTACCACTTATGAGTAAAAACACCAAAGTTACACGTATGACGAAGAGTTACATATAGTTTTAACTTACGTAAGAAAGGAACAAACTCTAAAGTTATGCGTAAAATAAGAAGTTAGGCGTAGAAAACTTAGGCTTAGGATTACCTTATGCGTAAGACTAAGCTTAGGCGTAAGATGAATCTTATGCGTAAAGAGTCTACGCGTAAGCTTATGCTTATGCGTAAGTTTAGGGTTTTTCCCAAATGATCTTTTACACTATCACAGTGCAAAAGATATCCAAAGTCGACGTGTTTTCATGCTTATCCAAGCAAGAAACCACGGAGTAAACCACTGGCGAAGATCAAACCAAGGAGCAAGTTACGTAAGTTTAGGGGTATTACTTACGCCGTAGGTTTTAGCCAAAAATGATTTCTTCCAATCGATGTTTCCAAACCCGATTTTAGTGATGAAATAGCTTCAATATCACCAAAATAACACAAAAGTGTGAAATTTGATGATCCAAAGCTCAAAAACAGTTATGCGTAAAACGAAACCCTCGTTTAAAACCAAGTTCAAAAGCAAAGATCTACGCGTAAAGTTTGAAACTTTATGCAAAAGCGATTATTTTAACACCTTAAAACATTGAAAGTACAAGAATCTTGGAATAAAAAGTGTAAAAATACGTTTTTAAGCTAACAAAAGTTCAAACCACGGCGTATGTTCTCACGCTAGGACCAAAACCCAATTCAAGAACAATAACGATTCACCCAACTATTTGGCGATTGATACCACTGTTAGGTTCCCAAATATGCAACACAAGTATCAGTAGAAGAGGTAAGATGAAGAAGAGATCGGTTGAACAATATCCAAACACACACACACACGTTAATATGAAAGGTTAGGCGTAAGGTATGAGTGAAAGAGTAAATTGAACAACCAACCTACTAGTGAAGGTTTACAAGAGTATTTATAGGAGGGAAGCTAGGGCAACACTCCTAGTTCCCATCCTTTTCCTTATTGGACTAGGCCTAGGCTTATGGGCCTTCTACATAAGCCTAAGGCTAATTACTAACATAAAGGCCATATTAAGCTAACTATTACATATGAATTACTAACACTTGATTTAGGTTTAGGAGTGATTCCAATAAGGCGGCCGATTAATCCCCGCATAATCGTTGATCGCTCAGCAAGCGCCTTGATTTATCATAATCGGCCTTTTTAATCGGTTTCGTCAAAGATCGCTTAAAAATCGGTCAACAAACCGATTAATCAGACAAAATCGAACAAAATCGGTCTAATCGGAAAAATCGCTTAAAAATCGGTCAACAAAATCACTTAAAAATCAAACAAAACCGCTTAAAAATCGATCAACAAACCGATTGATCGAACAGAATCGGTCAAACCTCACTTAAAAATGGTCAACAAACTGAGTAATATTTATGTTTGACTTTGAACTTTGAATAATTATGTATTATGTTTATGTTTAAACACTTGAAATATTTGAACTTTGATACACTATGCTTATCTTATACATATAATATAATACAATATCTAAAATTACAATTTTATGCATAAAAATTAATCCGTTAATCCCTCTTAATTAAACGCTGTTTCCCTACCGCGCCATTTATCGCAGCATTTTTTACAAACTTGGAATAAACTGACTATATTATCTAGATTTAAATTCTTTTGATAGTTCGTTTCTTATATATGGACTTAATCATTTTCTATATATAAACCGCCCATTTACTAAAATAAATTTATGTGCCATGAAACAACGTATTTGCTTTCATTTACATGATTTCTGGTCAAAATTTTGCTCGAAAACTATCTAATGGGAGTAACGAACAAAAATCTCGAAAATAAAATTAGATGTGAAATACTAATTAATCCTCAAACTTAGATGTGGCGATGTTTTTAGAAGAGTAAATATGTAATTTCACATCTAGTTTTTTATTTGTATAATCTAAGTGCGATATTGTTAGGTTCATTCTTGCGGTATGACAACTATATGGCATATATTTGCTCGAAATTGATGTAAATAGTTTGTTGGACTCCACGTTTATTATCATATTCTTTAAAAATATTGAGTTTCAAATTGGCCGTCCAAACACAAAATTTTGCGAAATATGCCAACATTTTAATAACTCTGTAAAACACGATTTGAGTAGGTTTGGCAAAAGTATTTTTTGCTAAAACTGAAAATTTAGTTGCAAATAGAGTTAGAGCGAAAATTAAAAACTAATATTATTTTTATAAGCTACATGAAATAACATTTAAATTTATTTTTCTAAAATCTATTATAAATTATGTTTGTCAAACAAAACTTATATTTTAACTAGTATAGCTTATTTTATTTATATATAAGCATAATTTTCTCATAATCATTTGCGCATAATTTTCTCAAAATCTTTTGCGCCAAACATGATCTTTCTATCACAAACTTTGAGTCTTTGACAGTTCACCAGTGACATGCGGATTGGGAAAAATATAATATGTTGTTCTCCTATCAAAGTTTTAAGTAAGGTAAAAATAAATAAGCTAACAAACATCCAAATTAAATAATTCGATTAAAATGCAGAGAAACCATTATGGTCATGAAATAAAATAATAAGTCGATGAGTGGCACTAGAAATATTCCGATAAAAACTTTTGGCGAAGTGACTAAAGTTTTCATGTAATAACATTATCATTTGATTAATGGGCCACCTAATTTTAAAGTAGTTAGTGGAATTTTATCAAGATTTCATCATCATCTATGGTATATTTCAAACATAAGAATTAATTAAAAAAAAAATGAATTCAACATAAAGAAAAAGAAAAGAAGAAGCTTGTGTTGACCCTGTTAATGTCATATGTTAAGCTACGTTGTTAGTTTATCGCAACAATAATATTAATATACACAAAAGTCATCTTTTTTTATTTTATTTATTTTTTATTTTTTTTTACGTTGAGTCATTATACTACTTTTATTGATTTTTGACTCATAGTAAAATGAAAACGTGCTAACCGAGTCAATGTACTGTCGAAATTTGCTAACTTGATGAGTTAGCCAAAAACTTCTAAGAATAATCATTTCGGTAACCCTGATACTTCGTATTAACTAGTTACCCCTTTATAGATGTCAAATATGCGACATGTCAATTAAAAAGTCACTCTTAACTTTTTTTAAGTTATTTTTCAATAATTTTTTTATGTTAAAGTAATAACTAAAATGAATTGTAAGTGACGTGTTTTAAATAACATATATAGCGCATGATATGAACACGTAACCGATTGATATGAGGTAGTCGGTTACCAAAATGATCTTAATGATTGTTTTATAAAAGCTAAGTGACTCTTTTAGCTATTTTTCATAGTATAGTGACCCGATTAGCAAGTTTTAGTAGTAGGATAAGTCAAAAAGCCATAAAATAATACAGCGACCAATATTTTTTTTATAGACCCCATTCATATAAAACCGTTGAACTCTTTTTGAGATTTGATGTATTTGCTTTTTTGATAGTCCAAAAGCCGTTTTTTTTTTCTCTCTTTCTATATTACATAGAAATGTTATAAAGAGAGTTTGGATCCATAATCCCATATATTGTACCAAACTAAACGTAATTTTGTATTTCTTTGCCTTGTCTATCCGATAGAATGAGTCTTAATCTCATCTCCATGGGTGTATTTCCAAAGAGGTTTGACATCAAAACCCGAATATTGTTTCTAAAACAACAAATGACCCAACACCTAATTTGAAGTTTGAACCACTGCATTCATACAAAGCTTTAACAGGGTGGAAAAAGGCCTTTTGTAGGCCCATGAAACCAAGTCTTACTACATTGTAGGCCAAACCGCCAAAGGCTATCTTAATTTGCTCCATTTCATGACATTTGAATATTTGGTTAGTCGGCGGGTTGGAGCTTAAGAGAGTGTTTAATTGGTGAAAAATATCTCTTTTTTTAGAAAATTTTTCATAAGAAAATGGAAAAACTGAAAACCGTTTAGTCACATTTTTTTTCAACAATTTTCTATCCCCACTTTTCAAAATTTTAACTAAAAAAATGAAAACCTCATTTAGCGTTTAGTTGTATAAATTTTTTCTAATATTTCCGTTTCTAGATTCCTTAAGAATAGAGATTCCTTAAGAATAGAAAGGTTTTTCTTCTTTAGAGAAGAGTTCAGAATTTTCAAAACTTGTTTAGATGGAGTTATATTTTTCCATTTTAACAAGATTGCCTCGAATTACGACGGTGGGCGACGAAAGCGAAGATAGAAGGTGGAGATGTAACCAATAATGATTAAGGTTAGAATGAGATACTTAACTGGTGGATTGAAAATCCCGTCTTTTGTTTGCTAGTAATGTTTATAAAACCATGAATGTCTTCTATAACATGCGGACACACGTACATATATATGATGAAGTCAAACACATGTTAGATGGTATCTTAGCTAGTTTTCCATCAAGGATCTATTGCAGGTGCATGTTTGACGATGTAGCTTGAGGTGGCTGGCTGGCTGCCTTTTGAGGTTGCGGCAACAGTAAGTCGATATGATGTTGTGACTTCTTTTGGTTATTGGCTAGTGACATATATATATATGGGCTTGCGTGTGTAGATAATACTGGTTGATAATAGACATGTTTGGCTAGTTGAAATGACTTGATCTAGTAATGAAACACCATCGACCAATACATGCAATGCAACCCATTGAAAAAGGTTTCAAACAAGAGTACAAAAGAATGATTATTGTCGGTGTTGCAAAAAAGTCTACAAGACCGATTAATCGCTGCCTGTGCGTTAATCGTCCATAAATCTTTCTGATTTGTGTAAATCGGTCAAACATATTTGTCAATCGTAGTCAACGGCAGTCAAATTTTCCGGAAATACCCAAAATTCGTTGTAAACTAGTTTAATCACTTATAGTCGCGGCTTATATCTATTACAAGTTGTTTTTTAAGAAAAATTTTGCAGGGAATACCCAAAATTCAGCGAAAATACCCAAACTTGTTAGAAATGTCAATCCTATTAATCACCGATTAATCCCGCCTATACCAATTACAAGCTATAAGATAGTCGACCGACCGACCAATTCACTTTATAGCAACCTTGATTATTGTCATATTTTATGGCATGATGTCTAACAACTTAATAATACTTGGTGTCTTTTTTGGTCAATTATTTGTTTTCTAGCTTGTTTGTTTATTAGGCTTTTGCAAAATATGTGTCTATTTTTTTCTGTTTTTTTAAGTAGTAGTCTATTTTTTATTAAAAAAACATAATACAATGACACTTCGATATTCTTTCTAAATGCTCTAGCTGCAAGTACACTTTTATGATCTTACGCTGGTGATAGCGTATAAAGCCTTCAGCCCAAGTGACTAAAACTCATACACTCGAAATAGGTCTCCTAAGGCTAAAACCTCATCACATCTTAATTGGGAGGCGACCTCTCAGGCCATGCTCAAAGTCTGAAAAACACGGTTAGGTAGTACAAGGCTTGGAACTCATTCCAGGACCATCACAACGTACAAAACACGTGTCATCACCTCATTTGTGTAGAGATAATATTGCGAGCATTACACTAGTACATAGCAATCTTGCATGGATCATTCCACGCACCTGGCAGAACCAAATATATCACTACACGTGGCAGAACCAAAACACGTGGACCATTTTTAACCGTTGATAACGTTTTAGGGTGGCAAAAAAACCCTAAACACATCCTTATAAATACCGGCCTCATTCTCACATAATAGGCCAAGCTAAGTCAAGTGAATTCTAACATTCACACACACGACTACATACACTAGTCACCTCGTGAGTATGACCATAACTCGTGACTTCGGTCGCATCTTGGGGTCCTTACCGAACGTAGGAAACCAAACAAGTGACTATCCACACCCCGAATACGTACCTTCCTGATTCTTGTCAAGAATAAGAGTATCATTCTCATTTTGAAGAGTCAGATATCATGCATCATCGTTGAGTTTCACGCTTCAACGCTAGCCAATCAACATAAAACCTTTGCCTCAACTCAAGCAACTCCTTTTGAGCATCATGCAGCTTAGCCTTAGAGGAACTGGCTTGAGTTGAGGAGGACTCAGCCATCTCGGCATGCTTCAAAAGGGAGTAATAGTCAGAGACAAGATCAACTATAGAACGATCCATAGATTGACGAATGCAGACAAAGGCCTGGCCCCAAACTTAACCTTCCTGGCTAGAGGAATCACAACGCTCAAGTAGGTTTGTCGTGAGACGGGATACTCTAACGGATCATCAAAACTAAGGCTTGTTTTGAACTTCAAATACATATCTTCAATATATAATGACTTTTGACAGTGTTACCTGCACATACTGAACATCAATCAAAAACTTGACAAGGACACAAGTCAACAAAACAATGAGAAAAAGGATACCTCCAACACATGATTTATCCTTACATGAGTGCTTAACACTCCTCTTCAGTCGCTCACCCTAGCGAGGATGCCCATCACATCCTCCTTGGCCAACATCGTTATCCTCATCTTCATCTGAAAGAATAATAGTATCATGGACGACTTTTACAGAAGTATAGTAAACTTAAACATCCAAAGAACTATAGCCAGCATCATCCTCAATAGGGGGAGAGGTCATACCAACCAATATCAAATTTCTTTTTCCTCTGATTTAAAGGCATCATGTCTTCATCATCCTCTTCATCTCCTTGCTCAGCCTAGGCCTTGGATGATTCCTCACCCAATAATTTATGAGAAATAACAACATTAGACCTCAGAGACGTAGCGTCCAAACCAAACTGAATCATAGGATGAGAAATAGCCTGAGCGCCAACTCGGTTAACAGGCTGGATGTTAACAACGAAAAAACCATCGTCAGGGTATGTCATACACCCATCCACCCCTGAAGATGCAAAGCAAAAACAATGAATCAATGCGTGAAGAAAAGGATATACATACCTAAGCCAAGACACCCTCGTAAACAAAATACGATCAACTACCTAAAAACTAGGAATGTAACAAGCCTGCTCCGTCAATCAAGACATCAGAACCCCATTTAAACACATCTAATCAAATTAGTACAATGGACAAAGTACATTACTTTCTACAGCAGCGATGCAAATCCAGTTAGCATGAAACCATGGATAATGGGAATTCTATATTCCTAAACCATATCTAAAAATAATGCTTAACCGCAATGACTAAAACAAACAAGGGCCACATAAATAGAGCAAACAATGGATAGCAAAGGTAAGAAATGTTAAGTCATAGTGACTAACTAAGGACACAAAAGCAGCAATGTTAAAACTTTGAAGAATATTGATGCAACGTCTATTCAAAGAAATGCAAAGATTGGAACCACTAATCCATAAAACCTTTTCGCCAAGGTTACAAAAAGTCACTACTAGACATAAGTTCATGGAACGAATGGTGAAGGGACACAAGTCGCTATCACATCAAAACGACTAATGTCAAAACAAAAAGACAAAAGACGCAAAAGGTCAAAGGATCAACTACAAAGTAAAAGTTCACCAACCTACACGTTGAGCAAACACATCTTCATAATCAAAAGTGTCATATGCATCAAAGAATGGGTTGTCACGGTTCATTATTGAAACAAAAGAAGATAGATAAATGAGAAAAACTTTAAAAAATTAAGAGGGGAAGCACAAACAAAAAGATTTGGGTTTTTTTTTTCACTATATATACCCAAAATCTTTTTAAACGCTTTTCAAAATTTATTGGAACACATACACAAGGTGGGCCCACGAACCCCGAGGAAAATGGGAGAGGCAGTTGAAAGGACAACGCATGGTTGCAAACAAAACAGGTGCCTTCCCAAAAAAACATTTGAAATGATTATATCGACAACTAAGGCAGAAAGAGAAGGTTGACAGCTAAGCAAAAGCTTATTAACAGGTCAGACAATCCTTTTATTTAATGCTTCTTACTCCTGAACAAAACGGTGCGCTTACAAGCTATACTTGTTATAATCATCATAAAAAGTATAGCCTGGAAAACGTCACATCATTTCCAAGACAAAATAAAAACGTCAAAAGATTCCATCACCATTGTTTTCTAGCAGTTAAATACACTAATGGACTGAGGGGACTTGATAGTTTATGGAACCTTTAGCCCAACTGGCTAAAGCCCATACACTCGAAATAGGCCCACTAACGCTAAAACCCCATCACAGCTCGACTAGGAGGCGACCTCTCAGGCCAGGCTCAAAGCCTGACAAACACGGTTAGGTAGCAGATGGCCTGGAACTCATTCCAAGACCGTCACAATGTACAAAATACGTGTCATCACCTCATTTGTGTAGACATAATGCTGCGAACATTACGCTAGTACATATCAATCATGCATGGATCATCCCATTTACCTGCTAAAGCCAAGGATATTACTACACGTGTCATTATTGTCTCCTCCCTTAGATGTCCACCACATAGACCATTCTTAACTGTGGATAATGTTTAAGGGCGTCACAAAACCCTCAACACATCCTTATAAATACCGGCCTCATTCTTACAGAATAGGCCAAGTTAAGTCAAGTGAATTCTAACATTCTTACATGTGACTATAGTTTGCCAAATATACACTTAAGGCTCTGTTTAGCATTTTCCTAATGTTTAAACCTTTCAACATCAAATTGAAATCATTGTCAAACACAAGATTTGGAAGAATAAAGGCAAAATCATTAAGGATAAATTCAGCCTGATATATTACACGATGATTCTATATGCGGAAACCTATCAAAAAGCTTTGGCAACAAAAACATCCATTTTTGTTAACCAAGTTGTTGTAAATAATTATTCCATCCGTACTAAAACAAGTGTGCAACAAAAACATCCACTTAGTTTATCTTAAAATAATTTTTTTCTTTCAATTTACAAACATTCAAAATAACTTTTTAATAAATGGAACCTTTGATTGATTAATAGTTCAATCTTTAGTACTTTCTTTTAAATTGTGTATTGTCAGCATCTAACTAAATACTTATTACAAAACGGAATGAAGATTACGTAAAAATATATATGTGTATGATTTGAAAAGGTGGATGTAAAAGTATGTATTGCAACTCAGATTTTAATAAATACGAAACAGCTTAAAACAAAGCATTTTTTCCTATGAAATCTATCAGTTATAATACAAATTAGTAAAGTTGAAATAATTCGCGAACCCATTGAGGAATTGTATAGCATATTCTACGTCGTGCTGTCTAATCAAGTAATCAAACAATTTAACACATAATCTATCATAAAGCGTTCAGATTAATGCCAATATTCTCAAAGTATATTTCCCATACACATTAATTGGACACAACTGGGTAAAAGTTAATGTTTTATAACCTTTTTTTTAACGGCCAAATGTTTAATTATAACCTTTACCAACGTTTTTTTTTTTTTTTTTTTAATAAAAGTTATGGTATACCATGCCTCGAACTTGTGACGTGCCGGTTGAATGAACAAAAAAATCTTTTCTTATAAAACTAAATAAATTTAAATAAAAAATAAAAATTTTAAAAAGGAAACACACAAAACCATTTTAAATGTAAAAGCTTTTCTTCCATAACTTTTTTTTTTCTACTACATATAAAGTAAACAAGTTTTTGCTTAAAACTTAAAAACTTAAACATCAGTAATGTTTAATCCCAAATTTCTTTTTTAAAACTTAGGGGGTGTTTAGTTTAAGGGTATAAGAATAAAAGAATCACTTTCATCCTATTAGGGGAGGGAGTGGTCACCTAATACCCTAGGTGCCACATCACCTCTATCCAATAAAAACCCTCCAACTCAAAACTACCCAATTCTACCCTAACACTACCCGATTTGGAGGGAGTGGTACCCTAGTACCCGATTATTTTTTTATTTTTTATTTTTTTAATACATAAAATCACATACAATATTTAAAATAAAAACATACCATTCCATTAAAAATAAAAACATTACATAATACTTGAAACAAAGAAACATAACATAATACTTAAAAATAACTAGATTAAAATAAAAAACCTACTAATCATCGAGATGCGGCAAGTATTGACGTGCTACGTGCTCCGTGAGATCATATTGAAGTCGGTCATGGAGAACTTCGTTTAGTAACTCCGCTACCACACTGTTGTCGAACACTGGCTGGACCGGCTCATCCATTATATGAACCGGTGAGATTGCCCTTCCTTCGCGTTTTATAACCATATTGTGCAAAATAACACACGCATGAACCTGATTGGCAATCTTCGCTTTGGTCATAGCTTGGAGAGGTCGATCGAGAATTTTCCATTTTCTTTAAGAGCACCAAAAGCTCGCTCGAAATCCTTTCTCGCCCCCTCTTGTAACTTCTTAAATCTCTTTTCCTTTGGGTCGGTTGGATACGGGTATGCTTTAACAAATGTGGACCACTTATGATAGATTCCATCATCAAATAGTAGCAGCGTTTGTAAAAGCGTCCATTCACCGGAATGAACTGTTCATCGCCGTTCCATTTCGATCAGTAAGATACAAATCAGACGTATTCAATACGTTGATATCGTTGTTTGACCCCGGGGGACCAAGAAAACCATGCCAAATCCACATATCTTGTGACGCGGTGACTTCAAGTATAATAGTGGGAACACCATAGTCACCTCACGTATATTGCCCTCTCAAATGTCTAGGACAATTTTTCCATTTGACGTGTGTACAGTCGATGCTACCAAGCATCCCAGGGATGTGATGCTTCGCTTCATGGGCACGGAAAATGCGAGCAAGGTCGGGTGCCGCTGCCTACCACGTAGGTACTCTCGACAGTACAACTCAATGATGGCCTCACAAAAATAATCAAGACTTTCACGTGACGTTCTTGCAGACATGCATAAATATTCATCATACTCATCGGGGGATTGCCGGTTGAAGTTGCCTAACGGCCGATGTGAGTTTTTGTTTCGCCGTGAAACTTTTTTTCAATCGCGCGTCATAGCCTTCTTGAAAATATGGGTATCTCGCTTCAATGTCGCCCACTATTTGCAAAGACATGTTTTTCTCCATTCGAATTTTTTTTAAAGTAATCTTCGTTGTACTTTGGTGTTTCAACGAACCAATCATTCTCTAAAGTTTGAAGACCTATTTCCCGTAGACGATTTACGCTAGTTCGGCTAGAGGTTGTCGTGTCTTCAAGATACTGAGCCGCTTGAAGCATAAGTTGCAACGAGCTACCCGTGGATAGCTCGTCAGACGAAGACGGAATAACGTATTCGAATTCGAAAGAATCGGAAGACATTTTGGTAATTATTTTTTTTTGGAGAGATTAGTGTGTGTTTTTTTTGAAAAAAATGAGTGTATGTTATTTGGTTTTAAAGGGAATTTTTTTTTATTTGGCCTAAACTAGCCGTTAGGCTAGTCAACCCAACCAAACGGTCCAATTATTCAAATCTTTCCCCACAATTTCACTCGGCTTCACAAACCGAATACCATCACCGATTGCCCTACCCCGATGTGGAGGGGGCGGTGTACCCGATCGGCTAACACTACCCGATGGAGGAACCCGAACCCACTCCCCCCCCCCTTATAGATGTTTGGTTTGTAGGTTTGGTTTTGAAATTAGGAATCAAACCTATAAATATAAACATTTTCTAAACCACCAGGTAAGTTGGATTTCCAAACTCACTCTCATTCCAATACTTATAATCATACTCTAATGTAAACTAAACGCCCCCTTAAATTATCACATAAAAATTTATACAATGTTGCCTTAACTATGTCTCACCAAAATTTTAAGAAAATGCATGATAACTTTAGATAATTTTTTTGATGATTTCCTAAAATAAAAGGAGACTTTTTTGTATTTACTTCTAACACTAATAATATATAAAACACCACATTATAATTTATTATTATAATTATTTTTATTATTGTTATTATTATTATTATTATTATTTTATCTATAAAAACATCACTTCATTAGAAAAACAAAATGATTTTACAAGAAATTGGTGGGAAGCTGAGACACAAGCTGGGCTCCCACTCTTTTCTGGATACAGAAACTTAGTCTATGAAAAATAAAAGCACCACTCTTGACATTATTCGAGTGGCTAACAGCAACAGTCTTGATACGTGAAAGTGTATCCAAAGCTTCCACGTCAAGCTCCCCGAATGTAGAAAAAGAAAATGGAATGAACTTGTAACCGTTTTCTTCACATTTGGACACATATTTCTTTCTTCTTCTTCTCCAAGATTATGTAAGGCTACCCTCGAGCCCACAAATTTGCATCAATACCCAAAAGGAGAGATCCTACGGTCACATCCAAACATGCGTCCTTACCTTGGAACCAGTTGAATAATAGCATGTCTGCCGGACGTAGCTCTTTCCCATCCCTCGAAAGAAACCCCATGGGGGCCTCCTTTTTCACCATAATCCCAACCTTGGAACATATGTTGACAAGAAGATCACGCACCAGGTTATGTCTGAACTTCACCCCCACTTCACTAGAACAATGAACTTCATGGTCTCCCCACTGGTCCATACGATGCTTGCAGCTCGGACAAGGACTACATTCAGAGAACATAGGTTTGGTAAGCCTATAACACAATACCGAACGGAATTGGCGATGATTCATCCTTTGGCCTAACCCATCAATAGGTATGGTGAATAGGAAATCTTGTGCATGTGGAGCCCGGGTACAACTGAGGATAGCCACTTTCCTTGGACTTAACGAATACTTGGAGACAAGATCTTTCTCGATGACACCAAAGTAGCTGTTTGCCAAGGTTTTCATCATATGGGGGCAGGAGCGTCAGAGGCGACAGAGAAAGTGTCTATGTTACAAGCATTGTTAAAAGTATCGAGAGCAAGCTGAAACGAAGGACCATGAGAATTAATGCCCGTTTTTACCAATATCTGGTCCTGTATATCACTGGTTTGCAAACGAGAGGCGAGGAAGGCATTATTATTATTATTATTATTATTATTATTATTATTATTATTATTATTATTATTCATAGTTGATGAAAATGAATATACCACAATACCACAATTATAACTTTTTACCGTTATAAAATCTCGTTGTTATGCACGAATACTCGTCTATTCTCTACTACATATAATGCATACATGATTTTGCTTAAACTTGAAAATCTTAAAATAGAGTAATGTATAATACTTATAATACCCCTTTAAAACTTCAACTTCCCACTTAAAAATTCAAAAAATGGTGCTTTATAAAACAAGGCAAGTTTTTAAATACTTGTCCTAAATTTTTATGAAAAATTTTCGTCCATTTGAGTTGGGTTTCTATTGGTATATGAGATAAAAAAAACCAAAGATGATTTGGGAGGCAATTTTTAATTATTTTTTTACACAAATTATATCTTTGGTGAAATCCATCAGAACATTAAATTAAAAAAAAAAAAAAAAACGTAGCCCACATTTTAAGCACTGTCATGATTTATGAAAGTGAAAAAAGTTTCCTACACAAACAATCGTCCATTTCATGATCAACGTTGCAAATTTTATTAATAAAATTGCCCTAACAATGTTCCCATATTAAATTTCAAAAACTATGAATGACAACTTTATCTTTAATGTAGTTTCTAAATCAAAAGAGGAGACTTTTTTTTTAAATCTAATTCTAACATTAATAGTTTTCAAAAAATCACTCACATCTCTTCAATATAACACATTTTAAACTTCTTTTCATTATTGTATTAATTCATAGTTAAGTTGATATAGTTCAAAAGTTGATGGAAATGAATAATGAAAAAAATGCTGATATTATTTTTAGACAAGTTTCAAACAAAAATGAAGTAAGTGTATTGTGAATTGTGATGATGATGTTATTGTTATCTCGAATGATGATGATGATATGCTAGCGCCAATTGTTGAGAACGTCATACATAATCAAGTTTTGTTGGCACCAATTGATCGGGCTTATTCAACTAGTAACGAGGGAAATGCCTCGTTCACATACATTGGATGTTACGAGTTGGTGACTACATTACGCCAACTAGCATTTTGAAGATCAATTAGTGTGCACATATCCTTATTATGTGTCATCTACTTTTGGCACACTAACTTGTTATATGATGATCCGGTTTTCGCGTCTTGATGCTTGGATTGGGGATGGACGATAGGCGGTGACAACTCGATTATGGACTAAGACTATTTGTTTGTGTATTTTTCAATTTTTACACCTAATTATGTGAATCCCATGTCTTATCCTACCCATTTTGTTCTTAATGATCGATGCTTCTAGCTTAGGTGAGGAAGCGAGAAATCATTGGTGTCTTGGCCATGGATTTGGTCATGTATCATTGATTTTGTCTTCTTCGCCGTAACTTGTGAGTAAATACTTTAGGAATGATTCACCCCTAGCCTTTACATCTGTTCACCCGATATTGCCTTTAAGAATTGTCTTGACCTTAGCTCTAGTGGGGGAGTTTTGTATGACTGCCAAGCCTATGATAGAACGTGTTAATATAAATAAACCATAAAAACGTTTATTTATATATTACGATCATCTTATATTTTGTTGATAACAATTGTAAAATCGTTTGAAATAAATAAAATACGTAAGTTTCGAGCCAATAGTTTTCAAACTCATTTCACTAAATAAATATACCATCAAACAAGTCTAGTTAAATAGTTTATACAAAGCCAAAACCATTTTTATAAAACACTTAATAAGTAACATTTTTTACTTACACTTTTATAAAAATACGTAGTTAAATAAACATGTAAGTAAATAGTTTGGACTATCCATAATCCAAAACCCATGAACCATGACCCACAACCCGTGACCCATGTGCATAACATCATGCATGACATCAAGTTTATTAAACTCCATAACCCATGACCCAAAGTCCATAACCCATAACCCAAAGTATGCTTTGCATCATGCATGACATAATTTTGGGTACTCATGACCCATAATCCATAACCATGACCCAAAACCCGTAAGTATAACCCAAAATCCAGACTGGAATTACCTAGGAGATGGATCCTTTGGATTACACTGGCCGGATCCATCTGGGAAGGGATCTGGCTGATCAAAGCACTTTTTACCTATAAATAGTGAGTCATTTCTTTATTTCTCTTCACCTCTTTTTAGATATATCTTTTCTCTATATTCTTACCTCTCTAACCTCAAATCTAAGGATCATCCATGTAGCATTTATCTTAGTGATTCTCTAAGTTCCTCTTAAAGGCAAGATCACAATCATTTGTATAGAAGACTTGCAAGCTCGAAGACATGGTTTGCTAGGATTCGTCATCATCACAAAACCACTGAAGTGAATCTTGGAGTTGATTCTATTTATCATGTTATAGATGTGTTGTGTTAATTAGTGGTGTTGGGATTAGTTCCTCCATTGTAAAGGAACTCAGTATTTATCTTTGTACGAGATAAAGTGAAAGCGGCGCAGTTTTGGTTCTACCTTGTTGAAGAGCCCGATATCTATCCTTGTACCGGATAAAGTGTAGGCGACTTAGGTTTGGTTCTACCTTGTGGAAGAACCAAGTATCTAGCTTTGTACCGGATAAATTATAAGCGACGTTGTAAAGGCTTCTCCTCCAAGATAAGGAGATTGTGGTGTAGTGTTTAGGAACTTTCGAGTTGGGTACTCGGGGAGTGGAGTAGGGAAAGGAATGTGACCTTGTAGCCGAACCTCTATAAATAATTGTGTCAATGGTTTTATCTTTCTTTACTCTAACTAGCGTTTTACTTTTATCTTCTATCAATATCTACACATCAAAATAGATTGAAATAAGTCGATCTAAATATTTAAAAAAAAAAGTTTTAATCGGTAAAACTATTCAACCCCCTTCTAGTTTTCTGCAATTAGCATCAGAACTACGTTACCAAGTTTCTTAGAGTATACTCTACTTTAAAAACTTGAAAACGATCAAGTGAATGTTTGAAAACTACAAATAAGAAAAATCTTTATATCTATCTTTAATTCTATCTTTTAAAATTTTAATTAAGATATTGATAGTTTAGATAATATTACTTTCAATATTCATCTCTACTAATTTATTAGATACTTAACTTTAATATTTTTTTTAAGTATCTTCCTGATAGTAAACTTCGAATACTATTTTCAATCTAAGGAAAGATCGAAGTTGAAGCACTTAAAGGATCTATCAAAATCCTTTGTCAAAAAGCCTCCATGTGTGTTTAAAATTTTATGAAGTATCTCTTGAATACAATCTCAAAAAACTTTCAAATAAAATAAAATGTATGTTACTTTTTTAAAAACCTTTTCTCATAACATGTGTTCTCTTGCACTTAGCTATATTTTTTTCTACTTATTTGTTTTAATCTATTTATAAGTAGCCATGCCAATTTTCATAATTATCTACATGTGTTTTGTTTAGTACATATATTTCCTAGATTCATGTTTATTTCAAATGATTTGATGTTTCTAAATCTTTGTTATCTAACCCAAATGTGAAATATGTGTAAGTATCAAACCACAACATTAAAAAATCCCTCTTCACAAACTCCCACACCACTCGAAGGTTTAGCTACATTAATTCATATTTTCAAAATCTTATTTTATCTAATCCCTCTCATTCAAACTTCATTCACAATTCCAAATTCAAATTAACACTCATCACACAAAAACTCTCTCAAAAGAAGAAGATGATCTACGCAAAAATGTATAGTGTTGTCCTTATGATCATCATCATTTCCCTCGTCGCACTCGTCTACCCAATGATTAAGTCCACACGTGGAGCATTTTACTTTGTTTTAGGCGTTTATATTTTTATCATTTATCCAATCCTTTGTATTGCAATGTGCATTGAAATGAATGGAATATGATATTTGTTTTGTTTACTTAGCTCGTGTTCATTTTCTTTCTCATTTTCGCGACTCTAGAGAATTTATAAACGTAAATCCTCGTCTCTCTCAAATCACATCATAGACTTAGGATAAAAAATCATCTCATCATAATATATACCAATAAACACTAAAACTTATAATAATTAGAATCAAACGTTACGTCAAAAACCTAACAAACCAAATCCTGTGATCACTGTTTAGTCGGATCCCTTGGCTATAAGGTGTCGGGTCCATTTTTCAAAGGATCTGGCATATCAGTAAACAGCTTATCTGTTTGATAATCACTGTGCACTTCATACTTTACTCTATTTCTCTCAAATTTGACCTACAACTCACTCTCACCCTTCCTGGATCATCATTCATCTCTTTGTCCTTATCATCCTCGTAAGTAATAATTTCACTACATCACACTTTATTCAATTCTAGGGTTTCAACTCTTATTTTTGATCCAAATGGGTTTATCACAATTTACTCTTAATTGATATCACATTGTGTATATTACTCGCCTAAAATAACCATCCTAGTTAGAAATTATATTCTTTTGAAAAAGATTTTCTCAAAACCACAACAAAATGATTTTCTAAATTATAAGCATAAAGGGTTAAGGAATATGGTTAGCATTGTTAATATAAGTAAAAAGAACATGTTAAAATTCAGAATACTTAGTCTCAATGTTTCCAGATGTAAAACTTCCAACCAAATTGTGATAATCCTCAAAAACCCATTTGTTTGAAATTTGAAAGTATTTCTATATAAAGAAAGTTTCTATATAAAACTAAACAAACACACACGACATCACATTTCTTACTTTGTTGCATTCCGTTTTGTTCTAGGTTGGAAACATGCCTAAGTCAACTCAACAGGATCACCACGACACCGTTCACTACATTCATAGGCATCATCGTAAAAATGTCCTTTCTCCCGAAGATCGAAAAGCATTCAATATGCTCCAAAAATGAATTTTTCATAAAGGACGTGTTGTTGAGGAATCATTCTTAAGGTACCAACATTCCCCAAGTCTACTCAAAAATCAACTTTGGTTGTCTCATTGAAATCAACGAACAAATTTGTCCTGTCTTCGTTCTAGAATTCTACAAAAGTGTCTGAATCATTCGTAATGATAATGGAACAATCTCTCTATCGTTTATCATCAATAATCAAACCATTGTCCTACCCATCACTTTGTTTTCCGAATCCTTCGCATTCCATGCCATGGTGTGTGTATGTATTCAAGTGAGTGGTCTCTTTCTAAGCTCGACCCGGTTTACCACACTCATATTGATCACCCCATTGTGGTAAGAAACACTATTTTTATCGAAAGAATTTCACCAACTCGTGTCACCAACTCATTCCAAATGGAGCGCTCTGAGATGTTCCCACTTTGCAAGAAGTGGGAATAAATTCTTAGAGAAAATGTCATTTGTCTAGCCGAAAACAAAGATCACCCTAATGCTTGTCTTGCTACATAATCTATTGTCTCATCCAACAAAGAAATTTCAACCTAGCTTACTACATGACCAAGAGAATGGTTAATGTCTTCAAAACGTACAAAATGGTTCTCACCTATACAAGACACGTTCGTGAAATGCAACCTTCCCCTATGAAAGATGACCACTTTCTTGTTGATCATGTCATGGTACCTCTCACCGAGAGACGTGAAAACAGATTTATAGTTGAAGGTAAAAGGCCACATCATCCTACCAACTCTTCTGATGAAGTTGAGGTTGATCCAAATAACCCAATCCAAAACTTTAAACTTGATCCTATCTCGTACATTCATCAACTTCCTAGCAATCCAAGTCCTTCGCAATAATTCCAGCAGACCAAGGTAATGTTTAAATGCCTTGCTCATTTCCTCATGGGAAAAAAGAAGAAGTGAAGAGGCGATGGATGTTGTGGGAAAGTTGCAAATTGTTGGATTTTGTAAACGTTTGGGTGATGTTTTAAAACAGTTGTGGTACTTTGTTCTTTAAACATGTTACGTCTGTAATATATTGGTCTAATCGTATGATAGCCCTAACTAATGGTAAGATGGATAAAACAATGAACATGTGTAGCGATAAAATATCTAATTAGGAAAATTTAACACTTTTGATCTTATATCAAAAGTTGGTATTTATCTTGTTTGATTGCCCATTTGTTCATTTTACTTGCTCTCCTTGCTATCCTAAACTAGAATTTGCTTGCATTTACTAATAGAATCATAAGTTTTGAAATTCAATAACTAGGCAAGATTATGGCGAACTCACTTTTTAAAATTTGGTCTCAAATGCCGGATCCCTTCGTTATAACTAGCCGGATCTCTTTTGTAAGGGATCCGGAGGAACCGACTGCTCAGACCTGCATTTTATACCTTTTTACCACTCTCTCATCCTCTTGACCTTATTAGATTATTTGCTTATATCCTTTTAGTCATAATTGAGCTATTCTCAGTCTTAATAGATTCCGTATTCTCTTGTTCATGACTTAGGATCTTTCTAAGATGTTTTTTATTTATCATTTCTCAAATACTCACCAATTTTTTGCTCCGGTGCTTACACTTGCTTTCTCTCATATTACTTCACCTGATCTCATATTAGTTACATTTATTTTAAATTTCCTTTACCCATCTTACCCTTCAAATGTTCTAAAATCAATTTTTCATTTCTTATAACTTTTGAGATGTTTTTGGTTTATTCTCCTACATAATTTACCAATTCTTATCTCTAATAATCAGTCCTTAAGTCAACTAGATTCATCCTTGGTCTCTTATTAACCTTCTTTAGCTCTCATTTCTCCATAAAACTCACCATTAGCCTTCTCTCTAATATGATATTAGATACACAGACTTCTTTTCATTAAGATCACTCTTTCTCACTCATACCATCATTTAACATAAGCTAGATTTAGTTAATTCTCAACCACTTCCTTTGCTTTTCTGTCTTAGACAGCCGAATCCTTTGGCTAGAGCTAGCCGGATCCCTTTTGAGAAGCATCTGCCGGATCTAGGAAAATAGAGACAGTCAACAATTGATTTTATGCATTTATAACACAACTCTGTCCAATCCCCTCTATTTTACCTTAAATGAACCTCTCAGAACACTGCAACTTAGTAAGTTGAGAGTTGCATGTAAATTTCCAAAGAATCTAATGGTAATAGCATTGAATTATTTGCCTAATCTTTTAGTATTTAAATCAATTGTATTTTGCACTTCAATCCATCATGCAAACCTTACTCTTAGTCTAAACATTCTTCGAATATGATAAAAACTCCAAGTGGTCATTCATCAACTAGAATCCAACCTAGAAAAACTGCAAGAATTAGTGTCCGACCTTGTCACTCTTCAAATCCATTATCTTCATCATACAACTCTCTCCCTAATAAACCAACACCAACACTTACTTCAAAAACTATATCTCAAGCTCAAACCTCATCTATTGAAACTACACCAATAGTTACTCCTACCACTGAACAACCTCCGCTCATTCCTTCTTTTTGTCAACTTCCCTTTGAAACTCCTCATACTTCACTACCACCACCAAAACTTATCTGCATAACTAGAGAACAACCTTCATTTTCCATCAATAATGATAAAAACACATCCTTTCTTCTTCCACCAACATTTTTGCATCCCTCAACATTACACTTATTACCATCCACATCATATCTACCTCCACCTAACTCTCTCCCACCAGATACATTCTTTCCACTTGACCAATCTGTGTGGATTGAGGATCCATCACTACATCTACCAAGACACGAAAATCATTGCAACCATTGTCAACACATCCGAACCTTGGTTCATGAAGTACAAGATGAAATGCGCTTCATGTTCAACCACATCCTTGAACGTCTAGATAGTATCAAAAAAACCAAATCAACACTAAGAAAATCGGAAAGAAGTGCAAGCACAAGTGATCACCCCTCTCTTCTTTAGTTTTAGTTTTTAGAGATTGGTAAGTGTTAGATCATGCTCTTAGTTTTAAAGATTGGTCATTCTTGTACCATTCCTTTTGTTTTATTACATGATTCTACCTGCCTATGCTACGTGTTTTTCTTAGCATATTATAGTGTTTGTTACTCTCTTTATGGTTTATTTTTGCATTAAACTGATACTAAGAGTTACAGATAGCCGGATCCCTGTGTTTATACCTGGCGGATCCAGGTACTCAGAAATATTTCTGAGACATATTTCAGCTTATTTTCTGCAAAATTTCATACTATATGCTTAAATTCTAACCATTGTTTTGTAGATTATCAAAATTCACTTGGAGTACTTGACACTCTCAATAAGAGGGAGCTTTCGTCAAAAGAAAGCATTGCTATTTAGCAATACTCCATTCTAAAGTTCTCCAAATTACTTGACGCCCTCACCAAGAGGGAGCAAACTAGAAAATACCTTTGGTCATTTTCTATTTTAAGCTTTATTTATCTCATCTTACTCGATTAGTTTCTTTTCGACACTCTTTTTTTTCGAAAAAAAAGCGGGAGAAAAGAGTAAAAACTTAACTCAAAACATTTTTTACAAATTCGTGTTTTTACTTAAAATAATTTTATGTTTTGTCATCAACAAAAAGGGGGAGGTTGTTAATACAAATAAACCGTAAAAACGATTATTTATATCTTATGATCTTTTTATGTTTTGTTGATAAAATACCTAAGTTTTGAGCCAATATTTTTCTAACTTATTTCACTAAACAATAAATCATCAAACATGTATAGTTAAATAGTTTATACAAAGCTAAAACCATATTTATAAAACACTTAATAAGTAACATTTGTTACTTACACTTTTATTAAAATACATAGTTAAATAAACATGTAACTAAATAGTTTGGGCTATCCATAACCCAAAACACATGAACCATGACCCACAACCCATGACCCATGTGCATTACATCATGCATGACATTAAGTTGGGTAAAGTTCATGACCCATGACCCGAAGTCCTTAACCCATAACCCAAAGTATGTTTTGCATCATGCATGATATCATGTTGGGTACCCATGACCCATAGTCCATAACCCACGACCCAAAACCCGGAAGTATAACCCAAAATCTGGATTGGAATTACCCAGGTGTCGGATCCCTTGGATTACACAGGCCGGATCCCTTTGGGAAGGGATCCGGTTGATCAAAGCACTTTTTGCCTATAAATAGTGAGCCATTTCTTCATTTCTCTTCACCCATTTTTAGATATATCTTCACTCTATATTCTAACCCTCTAACCTCAAATCTAAGGATCATCCATGTAGCCTTCATCTTATTGATTCTCTAGGTTCATCTTAAAGGCGATATCACGATCATTTGCATAGAAGACCCGCAAGCTCAAATACATGGTTTGCTAGGATTCATCATCATCAAAAGACCACAGAAGTGAATCTTGGAATTGATTCTATTTATCATGTTATAGATGTGTTGTGTTAATGTTGTTGGGATTGGTTCCTCCATATTAAAGGAACCCGGTATTTAGATTTGTAACAGATAAAGTGAAAGCGATGTAAGTTTGGTTCTACCTTGTGGAAGAACTCAGCATCTAGCCTTGTACCGAATAAAGTATAGGCAACTTAGGTTTGGTTCTACTTTGTGGAAGAACCCGGTATCTAGCTTTGTAGCGAATAAATTGTAAGCAACGTTGTGAAGGCTTCTCCGCTAAGATTAGGATATTGTGGTGTAGTGTTTACGAACTCTCGAGTTGGGTACTCGGGAAGTGGAGTAGGGCAAGGAAAGTGACTTTGTAGCCGAACCACTATAAATAATTGTGTCGACGGTTTTATCTTTCTTTACTCTAACTAGCATTTCACTTTTATCTTATCTAACTATCAATATCTACACATCAAAATAGATTGACATAAGTCGATTTAAATATTTTAAAAATAAATTTTTAATCGGTAAAACTATTCAACCCCCCCCCCCCTTCTAGTTTTCTACATAATGCATGCTATGTTTGTGCTTATGATTGATCACCCCAAAAATGAAATACTTAGATTAGAGTGCGTATGAGTGTTTTTGTTCCCTATTCCGTGAGGTGTTCGGCTTTGATGTTCTAGCATAGTTAGTTTTTAAACTCATACCTTCCAAGTTAAGCTGGGAGTTGTCTTTTTAATAATGAGTCTAATAAAGTCTACTTGAGGGCAAGTAGAGTTCAAGTGGTGGGATATTTGATAACATCAAATAATCTTGATATTTTAGTGTTAATTTCCCCCTAATATGCTCATTATTTATGTTGTTCTGCATGAATATATACTCTTATCACTTATTATTTCATTTTAAGGGTATAGTTGAGCATTGGAGCGAAGAAAAGCGGATTTGGAAAGGAGACTAACAAAGCTATACATAGACTTGCTGACCAGAAGAGAGTTACGGCATAGGAACTATGTAAAACCTACGTCGTAACTACTAATATCACTCGAAGACTAAAGTCAATGCAGCTCAAGGTTACAGCATAACTCCATCGACTAGGTTACGGGGTAAAAATTCAAAGACTTAGCCAAGTTCAGTAATCAAGAAGGTTACGCCGTAACTTTATCACATGGTTACGACGTAGATATTAAGAAAATATTAACGAGAGTTCTACGGGCGTAAAATGTTCTTAAGGTTACGCCGTAGAGATTATTAAATGATAAGATCGTCCAGTTATATGGATATTACGGTGTAACCCTTTACTTAAGGTTACACCGTAACTTAGTCGAGACTACAAATACAAGCCCCAATTTTGCATTTTATGAACATTCGCCCACCACATCAGAAGAAGGACAAATTAGGGCAATTGGGAGGACAAAATTCAGCAGCTCTACATCACTTTCCAAGCGAGAAATCATTCCATTTCATTCATAGTTTTAGCATCCATTCAAGTATTTGTATCGAATCCAATGTTTACTTCTTATTTGATTATAAACATTTTATTTTCTACATTATTTAATATGAGAGGCTAAACACTTTATGTGTTAGCCTGGTTATAATTTATCTATGCATTGATTTATGTTTTCGTCTATTTATAGCTTTATGTAGATATCTTTCTAGTCTATCGTTGTTTTCCGTGTTTTGGTAGCATTTAAGCTAGGGTAGTGCCTATTATGCTTGTTAGTATTGACCATAGAAAGCTAGCTTATTAGGTTGTGCGGGATGTGACCATCGCCCTTGTGTAGGAATTAACCATTGACTTACCTACACTAGTTGAAATGCATAAGAAGTGCGGGAACCCTTAGTGCACCAAGCAAGAGTTTAATGATAAAAATAACTAAGATATGTATAGAAGGTAGTTGGTGCGTAATGACTAATACTAGACTTCGGCAATGTGACCATCGGAGCTGGGTCTAGGATTATATAGGTTAGGTTGTATTGAACATTTATTCCTAAAGACATAGAACCACTACATAAGGCGAGAGTAGACATTTTAAGGAAATTAGATCATGGCATGATAATAGTATTAACTATGCCAGCACATTCTTCTCCCACTGATTAATTCCATTTGATTTTCATAAATTTTAGCAGCTAATTACAATTCCACTTATAAACCAGCTTTGTGACAATAGAGAACTTAAATTAGCTTCCGCCTCATAGCTCATGGGACGAACCAATACTAAACTACTCACGACCGGGTACACTGCCCATTAGTGCTCACGTAGATCATAGGTAATCGAGAACTTATAAATATAAATGTGATCTAAGAAATATAGCGTCACTCTATCTCAAGAAGTCATGTTCTCTTTCAAACTAAAGAGAAAACAATTCCATGTGCGCCTTAGCTTTGCGATGAAAATCAATAAAGCTCGGGGCCTGACAATTCCAAATGTAGGTGCCTATTTCCCAGATAATGTTTTCTCGCATATATGTCCAGCTTTAGGGTCTTGCTGTCTAGATTGATATCACGTAGAACTACAAAGATATTAATTAAGCTTGTCCAAGAGTTCGATTAATGAGGAATCTACACACCTCAAATTTCTTGTGTCAAGAAGTTTAACGTGACGAATAACATGCATTGTTAGTTATTTCATAAATGATGTTATGTTTTATTTTCATTTTCACTAAATGTTTTAATATATTTTTAATTTGATTCATTTTCAGATTTTTTTTAATTGAATTATTGCATGTTACAATAATTTTCAATTACATTTTAATTATTTTACGTTTTATGTATAATTGTTACATGAAAGATTTAACCACAATATCGAAACTACAATTATTTGCCGTTAAAAAGTCATGTTGCTAAGTACGGGTCGGTGCTCGCCTAGTAAATTATAATTGGTGTAAGAAAGAAAATATTTTAGTCATTGACTCAAGGAGTTTAAGATCCTTAAGTCATAAAAACACTTCTACTTTGAAATGGAGAAAGCAAGCAAAGCAGAAGGGGAAAAAAATGTTAGAACCTTTGTGAAGGAAGATGCTTCTAATATATTTACAAGACAAAGAATTATTTTTTTATATAATATGGTAAGGGATCAACCTGAACGTATTAAACCCGTATTAAAGTAATGCTCATTTGTCAACGCTAATTATAATTTCAAAAGAAGTCGTGTATAGGACCTCCATTAGCAAAGGTCCAATAAAGAAGCATCTGATCTAATTAAGTACGGTATAAATCTACATAAGAACTCATGCTTTAAGATGCTCTTGTCCTCTAATACGATCATTATTCTTCCACACTAGTTAGTGTGTTTGACCAACAAAAGACTTGGACACCGAATTTTATACTTCTTCCCTTTAAATAAATGTTTTGTGTTGATTTTTTAATATTTATTTTTCAACTTTAACTTTAAATATTTTATTTATGTTATATAATACATGATAAAAATTACACAAATAAAAGTATATTTAAAACTCAATAAATTCATATATTTTGTATCAAATATTATATAACACAAAAAATTTAAAAGTTATAGTTGAAAAATAAAAACTTTAAAAAATCAAACAAGACATTTATTTAAAGATGGAAGAAGTAATAACTAAGGACTATTAACTTATGTGTCCGAGCGGGGCATGGGGTGAGTAGCTCGTTCGTTTTGGAGAAAACAACTCTATAAAAGATACTCATGTAAATTAATTGTATCACGTATAAATTTTTCAAGGTTGTAAAAATCGCTAGGCGCTAGTGAGGCGGTCGGGTAGGGCTTAGCGATTAATCGGTTAGGCAGGGATTAATCGGATTGAAATTTTTATGCACAAAATTGTAATTTTATATATTATATTATATTATATGTATGAGATAAGCATTAGCATCAAAGTTCAATTATTTTAAGTGTTCAAATATAAACATAATAAATAATTCTTGAAAGTTCAAATTCAAACATAGATATTACTCAATTTGTTGACCATTTTTAAAAGATCTTTGACCGATTAATCATTTTGATGACCGATTTATAAGCGATTTTGTTCGATTTTTAAACGATTTTGTTAACCGATTTTTAAGCGATTTTGTCCGATTAGACCGATTTTGTCAGATTAATCGATTTGTTGACCGATTTTTAAGCGATCTTTGACCAAACCGATTAAATAGGCCAATTATGATAAATCAAGGCGCTTAGTGAGCGATCAACGATTATGCGAGGATTAATCGGCCGCCTAGGCCGATTTTTACAACAGAGATAAATTTATCGGGGTAACTGATTATCAATGTTTGGAAAGACTATAAATCAATGTTTAAAAAAAGACTACACCAATTAATCGCTGCTTAGGCGCTACTAGGCAACCAGATTTTCCGATTTATGTAAATCGGTCAAACAAATCGGTAAACAATGGTCAACGCCTGTCATACTTGCCCGAAACTTGCAAATCTTGCCGAAAATACCCAAAAATCACCGTAAACTAGTTTTAATCACTTATGATCGCCGTTTATATCTATTATTAGATGCTTTTTAAGAAAACTCTTGTCGGGAATACCTAAAACTCGCCGGAAATACTCAAAACTTGCCAAAAATGCAATCCAATTAATCACCGATTAATCATGCCTAGACCAATTATAAGCTACAAGAAGGTCGATCGCCCGACTACCAACTCACGATTTTTGCAATCTTCCTCTAAATATTCGTATATCTATCTGGACCATTTACGTAAATTACACATGCATCATATTGAGCGCGCGTCTCAATCATGTTCATCCTATAAATACCCCAAATCTTGCTCCACCATGCATATTCACATCTTTCATGTATTTCAATTGATTCATAACGAGCCACCATCACTACAAACACACCCTCTATTTCGCATACATATTAATTCTAGCTTAAATTCACTATATAACATCTATAAGAACAGTTAAAAATGATGATGTGCAAACAAGCTCATGCACCAGTCATGCAAATACCTACCGGAGGACTAGACTTATCAGTCCTCCGATGTCTTCCCAAGAAGGAAAAAGTAGTGGTTATAATGGGTGCCACGGGCACTGGAAAATCAAGACTTTCTATTGACCTTGCCAAGCGGTTCCCAGCCGAGATAATAAACTCTGATAAAGTACAAGTGTATGTGGGAGCCGAGGTAATAAACTCTGATAAAATGCAAGTCTATGAAGGATTAAATATTGTTACGAATAAAATTTCTGAAGAAGAATGTGAGGGCGTACCTCATCATCTTCTTGGAATAGTTGATCCTGATGCAGATTTCACAGCTGGAAACTTCGTTAGTACGGCTTCACTTGCCATGAAATCGATTGTTGGGCGAGGGAAGCTGCCTATAATAGCTGGTGGGTCGAATTCGTTTATTGAAGCATTGGTTGATTATGAGAACTATGAGTTCCAATCAAGGTACTATTTTGCCTAAATATTATTTTTGGGCGTATGAACCTTTTAATTATTTCCGTACTTGCACTTGCATAAGTTTATGTACATATTTGTAAATGTGATATTGTACTAAGATAATTTTCATTATGTCAACAGGTACGATGTTTGCTTCTTGTGGGTTGACGTCGCAACAATGGTACTCAACAAATTCGTGTCTGATCGTGTTGACCAGATGGTAGCCGCGGGGATGGTAGAAGAAGCTAGAAACATGTATAACCCTAACGGTGACTATTCAAAAGGCATTCGCAGAGCCATTGGAGTGCCAGAATTTGACTCATATTTTCGCGCTGAATATTCATCTTCCACTGATGAAAAAACTCGCGCCAAGTTATTAGAAGCAGCTATTAACGAAACAAAGATTAATACATGCAAGTTGGCACGCCGGCAACTAGATAAGATACATCGGCTAAAATATGATAAAGGGTGGCAAATTCACCGGTTAGATGCCACCAAAGTCTTTCAGAAAAAGGGTAGAGAAGCTGATGATGCATGGGCCGAGTTGGTATCTCAACCAGCATCAAAGATTGTAAAGGAGTTTCTACCCTTTGACAATTCTCGGGCTTTTGCCACCACGACAGACATTGGTGGGAGAGGCATTAGAGAGACGGAAATGGGAGCAGTGATGGCAACCGCGACTTATTAGGCATCAAAACAATCAGAGTTAACATATTGATGACTTCATTGAACAAAATATTATCAAGCAGTCTAGCAGATGGAGTAATGTAACAGAATGAAACGCACTGCTTATAGTTATAAGTTAAATTTGATATAGGCAAAATTTTGAATAGACAAGATCACAAGAATATAAAGAAATCAAGTGAGTTTAGCTACTTTTTAACCCCTTGAACTAATAGTTTAGATGGCTTAGGAAATAATATGTTGTATAATACTTGCACTTCTTTATTTCATATACTTGTAGTAGTAACTTAACTTCTTGTAACAAATTAAATAATTCTAGATTAAATGAATAAAGTGCACTTGTATTTTTAATATGGTGTTACTATACACACTTTTTTGTTGACATTCTGTTCTTTTTTTTATTTTTATTTTTATTTTTATTTATTTTTTTTAATGCAACTAGTTGGCTATTATTTTAACAGACCAAAGTTTAAGAAGAAAGATTCACTTGATATAAAATAATACTACTCTGATTTTAAGATGTCTAGGTTCACCCATTTGGTTAAATTTTCTCGAACTTTTGATTATTTCAAGTAGTGATTAATTTTGTTACCCGCAAGTGTACATTTACTAGCTTAAAAAAAAACCCATTGTAAGACCAGGTAGCAGATATGGCCTCTTTATCTGAGACATAATCAGTTATGAAACTTAAGATATCAAGGAATTGGTTTCACAGCAGCAAACAGCCATATAGGAAGTACGAATACAAATCACACTTGGAGAAACAAGTATCCGGATAAAATGATCCTATGAATCCCAGTGCCAAGATCAGGTGGAAAGATGAAATCTGAGATATCCAGTAACATGGTTATACGCGAGTCAAAACATGTATATAATTTGCAGGGGAAACCAGCCTTGACCTACGAGTACGTGACTAAAATAGAGCGGAAATTGTGTTGCACCATGATTAAAGGGATACGAGGGAAAGATTTGAACAAGTGACTTCTGTTTTGAGATAATATGTATAACACAGCCATCGATTCTCTTCTATGCAACAGTCTTAACAAAAAATGTATTAAACAGGTCTTCGTAAACCAAAAAGGTCCAAATTCAGTCATACTATTCTGATCCAGCGCTACTATCAATTTTCTTGCAATCATTGTGAATGTGATTGTTTTTCCAGTGATCTCTTGGAAAACGAATTTTAGCCTCTGCTTTTAAAACCGAGAAACAATTGGTAAAATACAAGACAAATATGCTTGCCCCGGCAGTTAGCAGCTGTAAATATACAAATGAGATGTCAAATTCAAGGCTGGACGACAACTTCTTCACTTCGAGAGCATTGTAATTTAGCCAAATAGATGGTTGATAAAGGCGCCCAAGACAGAGCAATGCTAACAGTTCGACATAACATTGGATCATTCAACCACAACCGTTACATCAATTGCACCATAGTCAAGATTCCAATTTAGCTGTACAAAAAGGGCGTTGGAATCCCTTCTTACAAAGGTAATGTGGATGATGGTCTTTACCCATCAATGCCATAATCAAGATTCTAATATCTCTATATGAAAACGATGTTAAATTTCATAGATAATGGGTTTAACCTATAAAATTCAGCCAAGAAACAATGATTCCTTTCTTGAAGTAACCTAACAGATACCCTTTGAGGAACCCATTCCAGTGATCACAATAGTCAAAAGCTAAACAGAATATTTGCATCCACTTTTGCAAATGAGAAAAAGTGGATTATTGGTCCAATGGGTCGCGATCATGACATCCACTCTGAACGAGGCTTTAAACAGACCTTCCGAAAAGCCCCGTACTATACTTTGTCTACTAAGAATTTAGCTATGCAAAACTGATCGGAATCCGTTTTGAAAAAGGTTGTGGGTTTGACTTATCAATTCCAAAGTGGACCAATGTTTTGATCCATGACCCTGACCTTCCACCCTTCCAGAAAACCCCACCTAAACTACAAAACTGATTCTTGCATCTTTTTATACAGCTAGATGAAGAATCAAGAATCTAGACAACATACCAAGAACAGTCCTTTCGGTCGTTTTCCAAGCCTTGCAAAACGAATCGAACAAATGAACACCAGCTATAGTTGCATACAAGACGACACAATCAGTGGCGGACCTAGCACCAAACTTAATGTGGTTCCTTTACTTAGTCGGGACGTCAAACAAACGGGTCAAAAAGTCAACTGGTAAACGGGTCGGGTTATATTATGTCTTGTCGGGTAAAACATAACATAAGTAACTAGAGGAAAAAAATGTGTCGTGTCGCATACTAGTCTATTACAGTACATGTTAAAATGTGAATCTTTTACTAAAACAAATTGCATTATACTAATCATTATGAACTGAGAAAATGTAAATCAAAGTTTCAATTTTTTTTCCCTTAATTACTGACGACATATTTGTAACTGTCAACTAATAAAAATTCAATGAAGTCTTTAAATATTCGTTTACAACTTATTACCATGCTACTCTACAATATACCAAAAGTATAAGACAAGTTAAAGAAACTCAAAGAGTGAAATAAAAAACTTAATTACTGTACTACATAAAATATTAACCAATAAAGTGAAAGTACAACACAGATATAGGCAGTCTGACTATAAAAGAGAAAAAGACTATACCACAACCTAACATTGCTATTTCCAAAACAAAAGTAATCTAAAAAAAATTAACAAAAGTGATTTTCAAAATTGATTTCTGACACACTTTTCCCAAATTTTTTCCCCAAAGAGCGTCTTTCAGTCTTTCGACTCATTTCACTCTCTTTTGTGTGCGTGTCATACAAAATACAATCTGAGTTAGGTAGACATGCTTTTTACTTTTTCTTAAATGACAAATTTACCCTTTATTATATTTTTATTAATTATCCCACACCTTTCACTCCATCCACCACCTCAGCCCACCACCACCACCCTTGCTCAGTACCATTCGACTTCTGTGCTCAATGCCCCGCTCACCACGCACCAATCCATAACCACCACCACCACCACCGCAGCATTTCAATTTGCTTTCGACCACCATTTGCTCAACCAGCGCTTGAAATTATCTAAACTTACAAGATTACTTATTTCATTACTCGATCCACTCATTCAATAAATTCATCTCCAACATAACTTTACTTAATTAACCACAATTTTATTAAAAAATTACCCGCATCCACCGGTCGAAAATAGATGTATATGAGAATCATAAAATATTGACCAAAAAAATTGAATTGATGCTAATCTATACCTTATCGGTAGTACCCAAGACCAGTGAATTGATGCACACATAAATTAGCCAACTATTGTTGACAATCTATGAATATAAAACAATAAAAGAAAAAAAAATTATTGATACAAATTTTACAATACATCAACAATACACGTGGGGAGTCTCAACAAATGCCTTGAAATCATCACAAGAGATAAACAAAAACAATTAACAATTTCAAGATCTGCAAACCTCGAGCCGAAATTACGAAGCGATCCGTTCAACTTCGCGGTTTGGATCGTGACAATGGCGAATCATGCGGCGAGATGTAAACCGGGGGTGGGAGGGTGACAATGGCGGATCACGGCGGATCATCGGAAGATGTAAACCATGGTTTCGGATATGTGATTGGTTTTAAGAAGTATAGATCATCTTCATCTTTTTGTATGAGTCTTAAATCCACAAACCATCTAACGCTCCAAGATCAAAAACCAGATCTGTTGAAAATCTCTGCCTTGGTAATCACCTTATTTGCAAGATATGTGGTATTTGATTATGGTTGGGTGGTGGGAGGGTTTTTGATGGTGGTGGGGTGGCCGGAAAGTGAGGTGGAGGTGAAGCGAATAAGGATGTCATGGAGGAGGAGGCGGAAAGTGAGGGGTGTTTGGTTGATGTGAGGGAGAGATGAAAGAGAAAGGGGTATTTATATGTGGGTATATTTGTCATTTAACCAAAAATTAAAAGCATGTTCACTAACTCTGTATCTGTATGGACACGTGTCACAAAAGGCGTCGAGTAGAAGTTGACGTAGCTCTTTTGGGAAAGAGATGAGAAAAGTCTAAGAAAATGGACCAGAAAAATTGAGTCTTTTGGTAATACCATCTTAAAATTTGAATTACTATTTCCACACTAATCTTAATTGCTACATCCATAAAACAAAATTAACCCTACTTGTGTTTCTTACGTCTTCCTGCTAACTCCGACTGATATCTCCGACCTCCGACCGGACTTCTCTTTTTTATACGTTTTCATACTTTAACTTTTGAAATATTCAATCCAAGGTGGTTCCCAAGTAATTTCTAAGGTAGGTCCTAGAAAGAAATCCTATATCGCTTCTAAAAGAATTTTTCGTCCAAGGTGGTTCCCGGGCACCACCTATGCAAGGCATAGGTCCGCCTCTGGACACAATCCAAACTTTATTTTAATAAGCCACGCTCCACATAAAAGATGGAAATTCGTCAATATTAAGGTTTTGATTGGAGGCAAACACAAAGAACGCAAGTCTAACTAAAAAAAAATTGCAGCAACTGGTCCAATAGACAAATGCATTTCAAGTGAACCCCATTGCATCAAAAAAGATGAGCATAGAACAAAACCTATCTAGCTTCCTCTATCAGAAAGAATAAAAACGACACTGGAAAGCTATGTGCTTTGAATCAATCCCATTTTTCTAATCTTTTACGGTTAAATTGTACAGATTCCTTAACAGGAAAACATTTAGATATTGCCAGAGATATTGCACTCTGCAGAATAAATAATAGGGTAGTAAACAAAGTTTTATTTTGAAAGACTATAAAAGAAGAGAAAGAAACTATGGAAACTAAGAAACATGAAAATTATGAACTATTCTTCATAGATATTCAAATGCATTACAATGAGAAGAAAAAACATAGGACTAAAATTTAAAGCCTTAATTGTGCTCCACAAGTATAAGTGGTATTGCAAGAACCAGCAACTCTAACAGTATATTCATGAATAGGTCTAGCAAGGAAAGGCGGTAAATGAGCAAGCAGCTCACAAACACACTCATCGTCCACCTGAGCTAACCACTTGCAACATTGTTGTTCGACAGGTGACAGTCTATGATGATGATGATGACCATGAACATGCTTATGATGTTCATGTCTTTGATGATTATGACCATGTTCAGGCACATGAGTTTCATTATCCCCAAGATCAGTTCCTAGTTCATTATGACCATGTTGATGTTTGTGATTGTGACTGTGACCGTGACCATGACCGTGACTGTGACTGTGTATCTGCGGACGTACAGGTGGCGGTGGTGGGTTCAAATGAACGGGTGCAAAAGGTGATGGAGGTGAAGGAGGAATTCGTGATGATGGAAGATATGCACAGGCTTGATTTGCAAGGGCTAACTGGAAATTACAGAGTGGCCGAGGGGCAAAAGGGGGGATTGGGACTGTGGTGACTAAAGGAAATAATGTGAAAACTAACCATTTTAGAAAATTGACAGTGACCATTGTATTTTGTATGAAAAGCGTTTGTTGCATAATGATTTGCTTCTGGTTGTATATATTGCTAATGCATGGTACATGTTATTATAAAATTTTATTCATATAGTTCGTGTGATCTTGGTAGGTGGGTAAGTGCCTTTTGGTGTAAGAAATAAACAAACACAACAGGAATAAATGTGTAAATAAAACAAAGCATGTCACCTTCATTTTATTCGCATGAGGATTGAGTAGACTGTGTTTGTAAACTGCAACATGTATAAACTTGAACTGAAGCAAGGTGTGTCACCTTCACTGCATTTGCATGATGATTGAATAGATCAAGTTTGGTGTATTACTGTTTGCTGCAATTTCTTTTCTTCTACATTCTGTAGCAAAATATGTCAAAAAAAAGTTTTCACCAAACTAGAGGAAACAAATAGATATGCAAAAGTTATCAGAAAGATTTTAGGTATGTAAAACTTTTGGCGGGGTTGTTTAAGTCCATATTAAGGGACTTGTGGTTGAGATTCAGACGACCATAAAAAAGAGAAAAATAGATAATCCATGTGAGACAAAAATTTAAATGCTTGACTTCAAACCACTGTTGCAAACAGTGACCTAAGGGGCCAACTAATTGGCACCTAGACGCTAGGCGGGCACTTTCCAACGCGTTTTGGATGTAATCGGCTATATTGGTCTGAATCGGTCGAAGTCGGTTAAAAAAGGGTCAAATCGGACAAAGTGGGTCAAACAGTCAACGTTAATTTTTCTTTGAAGATAAGGTTTTTTTTGTTCGGTTCGGTTCAAGAGCAAACACCACAAGAACACCACCAATTTCAGATTTACATACTCCAATGGCAGGTATGTTCATTATTCCCTTCGATTTCACAATCAATTTCATATTTATTTAATTTTAAAATCAGTTTTCAAATCGAATTACACAATAATTTTGAACCTTGAAGTATTTGAACTTTGAAGCATTATGTTTATGTCATATATATAATTTCTAAAGTTACTATTTTATATTTAAAAAATTCCAATCCGATTTACCCCTATCCCTGGCTAGCAGATTACTAGCTACAAGGTACCCGACCACATGGCTAGCGCAGTAGCGCCTAACAACTTTTACAACATTGCTTCAGACGAAACTAAATGGAAATGTGTCACTTTCACTATTACTCAAGTCCCAAAAATACCTAAAACCAAGCAAATTGAAAAGAAAAAAAATTGTAAACCGAATGCAACTGTTTGTGAGGTCACCAATTCAGCAAATAGGCAAATTGACCTTAAAAGTTCATCAAGGAACGGAATTGCTATTTGTACATCAGATAACAGAACTTCCTATCCCTTAAGAGAGAAGTAGCTTGCTAGTTCAATGGCAAGTACTCACAATATTCAACAATTGAACACTAAGGGGCAATTTCATACTCACCTGTTGGAGGCTGAAATCTGGAACCAAGACTGAAGGTTAGAAATACAGGGTTGAGTATTCCCATATAAAATTTATCGGGTAATCATATTTTTGATGGATATAGGTGACTATAGGGAACTGGGACTTGTGAGTCTGCACGTGTAAATTACATTATCTGGAATATGAATAATAAAAAGTTAAACACTCGCGGGGAAAACCTCATCCATTTACAGGGTAACCTATTTAAGGCTAGAATCCGAAAACCAAATGAGGCAGTGTCTATAGTACGACACATAACCATATAGACTGTTTAAAGAGTAAACTTTATATGTCTGAAAATAAGATTATCCATGTACTTTACAAAACCAACACCCCCTTAGTGTCTCCTTAATATTCGAACACAAACAATGCCATTTTAGGATAAATATCGATTTCTATTGATGTTAAATCTTAGCATCTGCTATATGGTACTCAAATTCAACATGTAATGAACCTTATACAAGTTTAATCAACATATATGATTAGATGAAGAAACATATACCCTGTTGCTTCTGCCAATAAGATGCAAAATTAAAACATAATAGTATCGGTGCACATGCATAACTAAGGTAGGGCGAGACTCACCGAGCAATTTCAAGAGCTGTAAAGCTCTTCAGATTCACTAACTTGGACATCATCCGACGAACTATTTCCCATTTCCATATCATTCTGAACCGCTTGTTTCTGCTGCTTCAATTGCTCATCCTTCAGCTTATATCCTTCAGATAATAACTCAATATAATTATCATTAATGGCCAATAACGGATCCCGATCAATCAACTCATCACCCTTATAAGCTTCCCTCAACATCGCCGTCTTAATCCCACCTTTCAACGACATATAAAAGATCCCGGAATGCCTAGTAAACACACTCGAAAAGGCATTCGAAAACCTGTACTCCTCACAAAACTTCCCCAATATCGGAACCGGAATTCTCTTATACAAAGACAACGACAACAGCTCATGAAACACCCCAACCGTCCTCTTCTCCATCTCCAACGACGCTTGATCCAAATTCGACACATCCTCATACGGCGACACATAAGGCCGTTCCATCCAATCCCTAATCCACTCTCTCATCTCCTTCCTAATAAAAAAACCACTCGGCAACTTCCAATCAAACCCCGGCCTAACCCTTATCCACGTTTTCGCACTTTCCTCATCCGCCCTTTTCTCAATCACAGATTTCGCAAAAACCTCATTCCAACTCACCAGCTCCAAAAACGTCCTCCCCTCACCACTCCCAACAACCTTAAAATACTCGGGATACCTCGGAACTAAACTCTCCATAAAATCATTAGGAAAACCAAACTCCCTCTTAACATGAACCAACTTATCCGCACTAACTACATTATTTTTCGACATCATCAACAACTTACACAGTTTCGCAACTATCAAATCCTCATTTTCTAAATAAACCCTTTCATTTCTATCTAATACGCGCTTAAGGGTATCGCTAATTCTCAAAAACTTAACAAGATCACTCTTGGGTCTAATCCTATCATAATAAACATCGAAAAGAGTCGGGTTTCGCCTAATAAAGGTTTCGACTTTAACGGGCAATCTTAATCTTTTTCGACGCTTTTCTAAGTATCTTAAAGGGATGATTTGGTTAGGTTCATTTAGTACTTCTTTAATAACTTTTAAAGATTGTTTAAAAATCTTGTCTTTTTCAATTGCTTGGTCTAGTTTTTGGTCTTTTCGCCAGATTACTTTGAGGCTTGAGATTGAGTGTTTGGATTGGGTGAAAAGATGGATGATTGGGGAGTGTTTGGATGTGAGGATAAGAGTGTGGGTGTGTGGGTACATACCTGTGAGTTGGAGATGTGTTGATGTTACATTGATGGTGAATCAAGTTTAGGGTTTTGAGGGTTTTGGGGAGGAGGGTGATGAGGGGGTGTTTTGGATGTGAATTGTGAAGTGAGTTTGAGCAGGTGGAAATGACAGGGAAGTGTTATTGACTTTTTTGGTTTGACTTGTTGAATTTTGTAGGTTGATGGTAGTAGTCTATCAAAGACAAAGTTGTTGAATTTTAACATGTCTATTCAACAATTTTAGAAGTTACTCAAGTAGACTCATGAAGTGGAGTGTATTGACGAACTTTGAGTTTGTAATATGTTGTGGTGATTAAGGCTTCACTTTAAAAACTTTTTCAAAGAACTGACGGTTTAATATTTTAGATGAGTTTTTTTAGTAGATTTGGGTTGGGTTAATACGGAACACAAGTTTCCCGATCACTATAAACAGGGAAAATGAAATCGTAATATCGAGCAATTCAATCGCAAATTATGACATATGTCTACCTCATACGTATTAAATTTGCGTTGGGTTTGCAATAGGATCGTAATTGATCAAACTTGACTTTTCACTTCGAAATAATCTAATAGATGGAAAAATGTTAGATTTGGTAACTTATGGCTACATGGTGAGTAGTTAGACCACAGACAAAACAAACGTATTTAATACATTAAAGTACACAATGCCAAGGGTAATCTTGGTATTTAGAAAAAAAATTCTTAATTTTAGCAATATGCCACAAAGTGGAGTCAAGTTGAAAATAAATATTAGACAAAAATACATTGTTGGTCCATAAACATGCAAAAAATCATCGTCTAGGCCCGAAACTTGAGAAAATCCTCGCCGTGAGTCCAAACCTTGGGTTTTTTAGGCCGATTGCGTCCTTTGACCCATTTTGTCTCAGTCAACGTCAGTTTTGAGTTATATATTCAATGGCATAATAGACCAATCACTTTTATGACTACACCTTAGTTAATCCAACCCAACCCGTTACCCTTTTATTATTTTCCTTTGTGATAAAACTCTAATCAACAGCAACACACCCTATTTTCACACAACCCTAATCACTAACAATGACACGAAACGGTATGGGGAGGTTTTGTACATTAGATCAGATGAAGAGGAGTGGACAAAAGTTTTAGACAACTATTTTCTCTCTGATTTAGTTCTTGAGGGATTTGGCGATGAATCAATTGTTGAATATGGTTTATACAGGAAGATACCTAAGGAGTTGAGAGACAAGATTCTGAATTGGTTGAGGGAAAAAAGTACTACTATGAAGAGATTTTGGGTGTTCTGAGAGGAGAAGCAAGAGGTTGCCGATACCGGGTTATCAGAGATTGATGATTTGGAAAAGAGGATTAAAATTCTTGAGGCTGTGTTTAAACATATAAAGGATAGGAAGGAAAGGAAGAAAAGGGTGTTGGTTTATGGATATATTTAATATGTGTATGACCGGATTCGAACTCGAGACCACGGGATTGCACACTTTACGTATGAGACTCGATGTTTAAATAATTAATATAAAATATTATGTTTAATTATTAAATTCACAATAAACGACTAAACGAGCGATAAACACTTATCGAAAGTGACTATCGGTCGTTAAATGTCAACGGGATATGAAGAAAAGTAAACAAGCCAAGAGACGGTTTTAGGAACCCTCTTTTGGGCTTGTTTTTGGCCGAAACTATGGAATCCCACATCGGAAACCATAGTAAACTTGACATCTACCATAAGGCTATAAATACATTCCCTTGTATTCATCCTTTGGTACACTTGATTTCATGAAAAGGCCAAACTTCTTCTTTTCTTCCCTCTTGTTCTTGGTCGACGAGTGAATCCCCATTGTAAGGGATTTACGAGTGACCTTGAGCATAACAAAGGTGTTTGGTTATTCTATTGTGATCAAGAACTAGCATTCGCATCGAATCGCTAATAGTACGTGTGTACAAAAACGTGGTGTAACACATTATTGTTACATCAATTGGTTTGAATTGAAAACCGGTAAGGGTCAATTCGTCCACATAAACCCTAATTAGGGTTCTTGAATTGAAGAGATCTACCAATTGTAAGAGGTACGTTACGCATCTTTCAGTTAATTATTTATTTGTTATGATCTTAAGTCTTCCGCTGTGTACTCTGTGGTGTCTACATGTTTTTATTGTTTTCATGTATCCTAAACTCAACAGTGGCATCACGAGCCTTGTATAACAAGTAATTAATTACTGAAACACATAAATAAAATAAACATGATTGTGTTATTAATTGTATGCGTAGATCTAGGGTTTGCAAAACGTAAACCCTAATTTTTTTGGGGGGCGTTTTTTGGTGCCCAAATTAGGGTTTTGTAAACTTCAGTTTTAATTGGATTAGAAACCCTATGTTGCATGCAATTTTATGTGTATTGCGTAACTCTGTTTAATTGCATTAATTGTTAAGTGTGATTTACATCCATGATAATTACATGCATGTTTTATCATGGATCTGCTTTTATTGTATGTTTTACTTGGTTAAGTGATATACACTAAATATTATGATAGATCTAAAATTAGGGAAGACCTCAATTATGTGCTATGTGGTATGTGTTTGATTTCGACTTACGCAATCGATGAATCGATGCATGTGGCTCACATTCTTGAAAACGGGTGAAAGTCTTAATTAAACATGTACATATTGACAAATCTGGAATTGATTATTAATAAGATTTATCAAAAGGTTTGCATGTGGCTATTTGATATACATGACTAATTATTATGTTATGCATTCATTGTTTATTTGTTTATTTTTTAAATACTTGCTTGTTTGTTATATGTAACAAGGGTATTTTTATAAGAAAAATAAATTGGCCTAAACAATGGTGAAACATGTATTTTAAGCATAGTAATCGTGTCGTTTAATTGATTGATATTTTTGCACAAAATAGTTAGAACGGCTCACCCATTAATGACAAACTGTGTGATGGGTATAAGGTTGGTACGCATTAAATTGTGACCTTAAAGATGAGGGTATGTAATATGTTTCGCGCTGACCTAATTCTCCGCTCGTTTGTGCGTCTTAATGGAGCTACCAAGTATTCCTATATGTGTGCATAAAATCTTAAGGGTGATTTACTTTAAATTCTATGCGCCACTTTTGTGGTGATTATCCGAATAACTTGGGGCTTATGACTCATGCAGCAGTAGGATATAGTGGGATTAAAGGTAATTCTTTAATTGGTTTACCAATACCTCGATTAAAGTTTGATGATGAAAAGCTTAAACATTAAAACAAGAATATAAATGTTTTAATAAAACCTATGCTACGAAGATAAATGCATGATATCTTTGTACATATTTGATTTGACATCAAAATTATTACCCTTAATTTAAGTTGTATGCCATCCAACGAAACGGAAACACCTGAGATTACCTTTTATTTGCGTGAGATCGTGATTTAGATCGTAATCAAAGGGTAAAATATCCACGTGACGTGAGAACGGGCATGGATGATTTTGCAGTTTCTTAAGTTGGACAACTTAATTGAGCTTTGTAGTGAGAACTGACAACTCAAGACATAAGATGGGGATAAAACATGTTTACATGGCAATTGAAATTGGCTAAATGTAAATCCCATAAATTCAGGAATTGCAATTTGAAAATTAGCAATTGAGGTTCGACTCGTACCATCTTGAATAATTTCATTACTAGCAGATCAACTGATGTGATGAAACTATGTCAATTTGGATCCTAGTTTTCAAGTGAAAATTAAATAGTTATATGTTTATGAACCATGGGTATTTAATTTTCTTGAAAAGGTTAATTATCGAAAATACTAAAATTGAATTTTGTAATTCTTTTGAATGTATAACTGCAACATTTAACCGTAACGTGGTTTGGTCTTTGATTAGTAAATTGAACCATTCTGCTTTCAAACAAATGTTTGATCGAGAATAATTTACCGGAAAGACAAACAAAGGCTCTTTTCCATGGGAAAAGAATGAGGCTCAATCCTATTCCTTTTCATGAATGAGAAAGGTATTATAGGAACATTTGAATTGTCTAAATTCTAATGTAACTCATAGCAATGAATTGCATATCATATTTTCCAAAAAGATTTCATTACCCTCATTTGGTGAATGAATCCTTTTGTAACAACATGAATGTTGGTTAAGTGGAAAACATGTATATAAGTTACTAAATTAGAAGTTGGATTATTTACCGCGAAAATTGGTAAAAGGCAAACTAGCATTATTTATCTAGTTGTTTTGCTTTAACCTTTAAAGGTGCTACATACCTTTATGGGCATGGTAGGCCTGTTAAGGAAGAAATTGCATACCCAATTTCAAGTTAATAACATTGATGGATAACCTATCATTCACAGAGTAGAATACACCTTTTAGTACCTAAGTAATGATTACGTATGGTTCTTCAAAGGTGTAGGAAAGTAAAAAGCAAGCAAGTTGTTTTCACTGGTTATGCAACACTTACAATGTTGTTAGATTCAGTGGGAGCATTTGTGTTGCATTACTGAATAAGAAGTTGTTTTATTGATTTCTAATTCAGTGGGAGCTACTAGCCTTATTTCCTGTGTAGTAACCCAAATTATCTTCAAAGATAATTACTTTCCAATTGTAGGCACTTATGTTTTAAGGAGAGTCATGTGCATTTCCTTACTAATCAATATAGTCCTACATCTACTTGTTATATCTATGACACAAATCATATTAATCAAATAAACGAACGTGTATCGTGTTGTTTATCTGCTACATGATGTTGTTCCATGCACAAGTGGGAGAAATCTTTATTGTGTGCAAGGTACAACACATATAAATATGATTTAAATGGATTCTCTTGACCGCAAGGTAAGAGAGTAACGTTCCAATAGGAATTATACATTTAAATGCGTATGATTGCCCCATTAAGAACATGTGTCAAGATGATAACAAATATTACTTTAAATATTTATGTCATTTAATATTTAAGAAACACTTGTAGTTACAATTTATGTTACGTGAACTAGATTGTAGCCCAAGGTAAAATATTGTGTGAGAGCGAGCATGGATGAATTTCTTACATTAAACATTTCATAGAATGACATAATTAAATGAAGTAATCTAATACTACTTTGAATTTGAGTATTTGTTGAATGACTTAAATAGGTAAATATTAACTTGCCAAATGGTGTTCATAATTATTTTTATTATAAATGTTTATGATTTTGTAAAGTCACAAACATGAAGTCTTTTAATACAAGACTTACAATATAAAGGAAGACGTTAACTTGCTATGTTTTAAGACATATGCATGAAGTCAATGAGTTGATCAATGACTACATATAGTATTATATATGTCTTTTGACTTGGTCAAAATACTTGTGTTATAATGCATGCAATTGATTTGGTAATTTTATTGTACCATTAAGTTTTACTTTGTTGGTAAATAGGTAAGCCAAATAGTAGATGGTTATCTTAAATATTGTTAGATTATCTTACAATATTAATGAAATACCATAGACTTATGGTATGTTCAGTTAGAAGAATCAAAATCTATTGGCATGTTTGATTCAAGATAACTATAGTTTCTTCCACATGTTATCAAGGTTAGTAGATTGAGTATAGATTGAATATACTCAATAAGACTCCAACCTAGAAGATTGATAAGACCCCATTTGTTTATGGAATGTGATGAATCACATTAAGTCTTATAATGAAGTTCTGAATTTGTTAAACTACTTGTAGAGTGGGTTGTAACAAACTAAAGTCAAGAACTGTCAATGTTTTTTGTAATATCCCAAAAGAGAACAATGTATTGTTGCTCTACTTGCTAAACTATTTAGAGGTAATCTTTAAAGTGTTAAAGGCAAGTGGGAGTTTTGGTTTAGATCTTGAAAGATTAAAGTTACAAAATACATAATCTTCTAAAATGCATTAGCAAATATCATGATGAGGCTAAACATGTAAATGATAGACCTCAATATGATGGAATTGTCATTCATAGATCCGTAAGGATATCTCGAGATATTTAATATGCTGAGGATTATGAGTTACAGGATCATGGTAAGCTTGTTAATCATAATGATGAAATTACCAAATGTTGAATTGTGGTAAATCAATCATACTATGAATGTTGAGATGATGTCCATAAAGATAATCAATTTTAGATACTTGGTTTATCTAAATGAAGATGATTTTCTTCAAAGGATGAAAACCCTAGTGGTTTAAATCTTTGTGTAGAAATCATATGGACAATATTGTACACGTATTTAATGTATGTCTAGTGATAATAATATTAATCATACTTAAGCAATTAACTATGATTGAATATTCTTTCTTAGATACATTAAATAGAAGTATAAATATTATAATTTTCATACTTAGTTTCATTGATATGAAATTTTGACAATGAATATCAAAACTCTTTGTTTTGGAATTACTTTTGCGAGGACGATAAGTAATGCAAAGGAGTTTTTATGAATTCAAATAATCTTTGAATATGTACAAACTGCAAGAATCCATGAATGGATATATGCATGTATCTAGGAGATGATTCTTATGTTTAATATTAAATATATGTTTGATTTAATAATTAAAATAAGACAGCTCATAAGTATTCCTGAAAGCTAGTGGGAGTATTATTTTTTATTTTCTTAAATCTTATATGTTGTATGGGCAACTACATTCCACCTAAATTAAGTTTTAGTTGGGAATGAAACTTCGTTTGTAAGATTTGGAAATAAGACATACAACCTTGGAATATATGTTTATTGTTATAAACATATGCGGTAAATAAATGAGTCTAATAGAATATGATGCATACATATCTTTGACAAGATAAAATATGAATGAGATCCTAAAGTCTAACTTGAAGATTCATTTTGTACACATCATATTGTGTATAAGGTTGTTGTATCATGCTTGATTACAAGATGATTTAACAACATTGTAATATTTATGTTTGGATTTAGAATTGCATTCCTCAGCCTGGAGTTGCTCCCAGATTCTATACAACAATTGTTATGTAATTGTTATAGTCAAGAAACTTGAAGTTTGAATGGCACAAAACAAATAATATTCAAAGTTTACAGATGTTTAAAGAGCATATTGTTGTACACAATTATGCTGGTATAATTGAGATGACACTCAATTCTAGTCATGGTATCCTTGATAATGACCATGTTGACTAGTTATGCTCATCTAAGAGCGTAGTTGCATTATATATTAAAGAATAAAGAATACTTTTAAACTTTAAAGTTTTGGAAGATGATTGTCATAAAAGGGTGGTTCAGGTTATCACGCACCTTATGGAATGATATGACAATATCAAGATATATGTAAACACATACAAGAAATTCACTTATTGAATTCTTGAAATAAGTATTCTCAAAATTCCTATAGATCAAAGTTAGTTGAAATTATGCCTTGTCAACAAGTATGATTATCATGACTTGAGGCAAAATTCATTAACTAAGAATTATCATGCATTGATCTATTTAGTATTTGGATAAAGGATATTATAAACATTATTATTCAAATGAAATAAAGTATTTTGTTATGTTTATTATTCATTTATTATGATGTTATCCTGTATTTGCATGTTTAAATCCTTGAATAACTTATGTTATTCTAAATAGTCCGTTGTCGATCAATAACATGGGAATGATATTGAATTAAGACAAATCTGAGTATTAGTTAGAATATACTTGAAAGTATATTGATGCGTAGCATGACTAATTTCAGATGATATTCAATGGATTGAGTATAAGACTTATCCCAACCACATGATGGTACTTTGTGGATCTTAGTCATTAAGTACATCATGAATATTTATCCTCTGACTTGAGATACCTAAGAAATGTCATGGATGTAGTGCATTTCTGTGAGGCAATCTAACGCTATACGTAACTGGTAGTTATAAGGGTTGTTTTCAGAAGTGTTGCGAAATTTATGAATTACTGCCAGTAGTCAAAACGGGATTTGTTTCCTTCAAATTTATTTTGAAGTATAATATTCTTGGGCCCTCGTAGGGTTGTCAAGATGTTTGCATAGCCATGCCAAAGGTCTTCTGGAATATGTTCAGAAGAATTGGTAATCTTGATCAATCATATAAAGCGAGAAACAGAATAGTTAATCAAGAAATGAGTGAGATCCATATTCTTATTAACATGGTATTAGAAACAAAAAGATAAGTATGATGATGAATGATCAAAAGGTTTTTCCAGGAAACCATACTCGAGTTGTTCTGGGGTCATTGGCGTGTTGCTAGATGCTAACCAATGTCATTACGCATACTAAGATATCTCCAAGTGGGAGCTGTTGGTTTATGGATATATTTAATATGTGTATGACCGGATTCGAACTCGAGACCACGGGATTGCACACTTTACGTATGAGACTCGATGTTTAAATAATTAATATAAAATATTATGTTTAATTATTAAATTCACAATAAACGACTAAACGAGCGATAAACACTTATCGAAAGTGACTATCGGTCGTTAAATGTCAACGGGATATGAAGAAAAGTAAACAAGCCAAGAGACGGTTTTAGGAACCCTCTTTTGGGCTTGTTTTTGGCCGAAACTATGGAATCCCACATCGGAAACCATAGTAAACTTGACATATACCATAAGGTTATAAATACATTCCCTTGTATTCATCCTTTGGTACACTTGATTTCATGAGAAGGCCAAACTTCTTCTTTTCTTCCCTCTTGTTCTTGGTCGACGAGTGAATCCCCATTGTAAGGGATTTACGAGTGACCTTGAGCATAACAAAGGTGTTTGGTTATTCTATTGTGATCAAGAACTAGCATTCGCATCGAATCACTAATAGTACGTGTGTACAAAAACGTGGTGTAACACATTATTGTTACATCAATTGGTTTGAATTGAAAACCTGTAAGGGTCAATTCGTTAAACCACATAAACCCTAATTAGGGTTCTTGAATTGAAGAGATCTACCAATTGCAAGAGGTACGTTACGCATCTTTCAGTTAATTATTTATTTGTTATGATCTTAAGTCTTCCGCTGTGTACTCTGTGGTGTCTACATGTTTTTATTGTTTTCATGTATCCTAAACTCAACAAAGGGATGATGCGGAAAGTAGCGATTCTTTCTAAGTTTGTGTTTAGTTGATAGGGAAATTTGTAATGGTTGTCAACATGTAATCGATCAATAAAAATTTTGGTTGTTATTATAACTGCTAGTGTTTCGTTATGCATTACTAAATATGTTTGATTTAAGGAAGTCAAACATATTGTAAGACAGTGTTTGACTTAGGGAAGTCAAACATATGTTAAGTGAAATCGATCAATAAAAAGCTCTTGCTTTTAATAATGGCATACTCTGAATATAAAATTAGGTTGTTATTATATATGATAGTGTTTGGTTGTGCATTTCTAAATAGGCTTGACTTAGGGAAGTCAAAAAACAAGAAGTTATAATTTGTGGTATTTGCTAAATAGGTTTGACTTAAAGAAGTCAAAAATTAAGAAGTTACAATTTGTGCTATTTGGTTGTTCAGTGCCACTGTCAACACTAACAACATACTATTTTTTTCCTAAACAATACACCATTGTCAATACAATAAGATTTAATGCTAAAACCTTTGCATTTTTAACACATATAACATTATAACCACTGTGTTTGTTTTTGCTGATAGAAACAGTACACCAAATAGCACAATATAAGATGATTATATGCTAAAAATTAGATTTATATTTCACCATAATTAGAGTAGATTACAAGAACAACAGGAAATAGATCAAACCATCATCAACAACCAAACAAAAGATCCATTTACATACCCCAGTTAACAACCTAATAATCGAAAACAAGCAACCAAAAGATCCTATTTACCTACCCCCATCAAATACCTAAAAGTCACTAATTATTTTCAGCCATTTTCGCAACATAACCTTCCTGCTTACGAATACCATCATCAGTTTCACCATAAATCTTTATCAAACGAGCAAGTAGGTTGGTGTCCCAGGCCTGGGTTTCTCTCAGCAAATCCAAACTGTCAAGCACCGCACCACATGGTCCCAAAGCTTCATTCTCCATAATCAGCTCCATAGGCTTGATGATCATCCTCTTGAGATGATCAATGCATGCACGAATTACGTTTTTAAAAACCCTTCTTCTGTAGTATCTTGCCCAAACCACAATCCCATACGATCATGTAAGTGTGATGAACCATCAAACTTCATTAGTTCATTCAACATAGGGATCTTCCATTGGAAAATGTGTGAGGAAAAGGTTGTAGATGGGTTTATTGGTTCGCGCGCAAAAGTAAATGGCGTCTTAGGGAAGAGACGGTCAAGGGGTTTAGTAATGATTTTTTTTTCACACTTGGTCCCTGAATTTGTTTATGTTGTCGTTGTCATACATAAAACTCCCGCCCATTAATAACTTGATTGTTTACATTTGGTCCCTCAATTTGACAACTTTATCTTTTCTATAATTAATCCCAACCCATTAAATCCTTACCCACCCGATCAAACATAAACACACACATTAAATCCTCTAATTCAAGCAGTTCTGATTCAAGCACTGCTGGTATAGGAATCCCACCTCAATTTCTTGCTTGGTATTATCTACAACCAGATTCTTCAAGCTCTGAATATCTAATTGGAGATTACAGTACTGATGATGAGCAAATTGATCCTGTCCCAGTTCCTAAGCCTCACAAACTCAAATTTAACCAGGATATAGTGTTAGGACTGGCAGCTAAGAAAACTTGGACCGCCATTGTTGACAAGACATTTGGGACTAAAAAACCTAAAGGTTTTGGAGCACCTGAATGCAGCCAAGGGAAAGGCAAGAGGAAGATGGTGTATGATCTCTAATAACAGCTTTTGTGGTAGTATTATTTCTAGAACTGGTAATCTCTTGGAATGATGAAACATTTGATTGTACTGTAGTTTAAATGGATGTAGTTTCAAACTTTAAATGGTAGCATTTGGTTGGTTATATTGTCTTTTTCAAAAAAATTGTTATTGATTTTTGTAGCAGTTTGGTTGACTCTTATTGAGTCTTGTAAATCATATCCAAACACCCTTCATAAATATTGTGTAATTCCTTTGTATTTGAGTCTTGTGTCATTTTTATGTATAATGTTTTTGGACCATATTTGACTACCATTTAGCATTTGCAAGATTGACTTTACAAAGTTAAACTGGAAATTGGTAACTCATGGACCACAATTTGACTCATGGATTTGCAATCTTGACTTTAGAAAGTCAAACTGCAAATGGAAAAGGAATTTACCATGTGACTTATGGATTGCAGTTTTACTTTCTAAAGTTAAATTGGAATGCTAAATTTTTGACTCATGGATTGCAATTTTACTTTCTATAGTCAAATGGAAATGTTATATGGAAGTTTGACTTTCTGTCAAACTTGCAAATCCATAACAAACACAGCCTTTTCCAAAGTTGGCAAAAATCCCATTTACCACAATTTGGCAACCAACATATGCACAACCTAAATTAGACATTTGCATCACCAACATATGCAGAAGCTAAATTTAATCAAACCATATACAGAAATAGCAAAATACTTTATATAAGATTAATTGTCATAGGGTATTCAACCCATACATAAACTACAACCACTAAAAGAATTCTACTAAGGCTGTGAGGGAAGCTCGGTGGAGTTTCTACAGCTTCCTAGCCAACTCCCAATTTATCTTGATATTTTCAGACTCGTCATCACTCAAATCGCTCGCCCTGATATAAATCATCTTCAGCAAGGGGGAACACGCAATTACGAGCTTTATTAAAGCTAACTCATTCTCTGATCTAGGAAAAGATCGAAACACCACACTCTCAAGCTGCCCCGGCCTTATTGTGTTGCTATCTAAATCTAATGAATAAAATTCCAAAGGTAGAACACTAAGCGTGTATGAAGCCTGCAAAATGAGATAGTATTGAGATGCACAACCATGGCAATTTAAGATGATTTATTTGATACATATGCATTCCACTTACTCTGGTTTCTAGCATTTGCAAATTTAGAGATCTACGAAACATTTGAATGATGAATGATACCATTACATTATTCCTAAAATCCACTCCGGATAGCTCAAGAGTCTTGAGGGATACAAAGGCCATAGGGACATTCATCCATGAGTTAGCTTCGGCCAACAACTACAAAAGGTCGACTTTTGGTAAGTTTTAAAGTTTACATTTCATAAGTATTAGAGATTACTTAACATTCTGTAATTTTTAGTGTAAAACTCAAATTGGTCTTACCTTGCAATCGTAAAAATCCAATGTAAGGGTCTTAAGGTTTGGAAGACTTGTCAGGTGAAAGATATTGGAAGTTGTGATTGTCGTCGCATGGTTCCAAAAATATAACTTCTTCATATTCCTAAATTTTGCAATATCCAATAGTCTCATCTCATTTGTAGTAGCACGATTCATTTTAAGAGACTCAAGTAAGGGACAACCAGCAACAAAATCCCAAATTGTACCGCTTTGAAAATTGACATAACACAATTTTAAACTTAATAGATTTAAAAAACTACTAAAAAAATACAAAAGTAGGAAAAGTACAATAATGAAGCTCCAAATGTTTCAACTCCATACGAGAGTAAAGTTGGGTTAGCAACGTAACTGGTTCACCATACCAGTTTCTAATTGTGAGCTCCTCAATTCTTTGTCGAGCCAAAAACAAAAGCGAATCATGAATCTATTCATAATTTAAGTCATCTTGTCCAAACAACGTTTTGGGCTCTATGGAGAAGACAAACGTTCTTATGGGACCTTTCAACTGAAGTAACAATCTAGTTACATGCCTTCCATCAAACTTATTTGTTAAATAATAAAAGAAATCCTCATCAACTCTGACATCGGTGAGCAAAGTCCACTTAAACCTCCAGTTTCTCGCTAAACTATCGGTCCTCACTGCATGTTTTATTGGCAAACGATTCATAATATTAGTGATCACGTTATTTAGCATGTTGCTAATATAATCTGCCATATTAGTGATAATATTAGCTCCAAACGATATGGTATTGTTGGAATTTGAGTTGGTTTTTTGAGTTCTGGAAATGAGAGTTTGGATTTGGTGTTTGATTTTCAGGTGATGGTCTGGATAAGGGTTTGTGTAATTATGGTGTGTATATGGATTTGGTGTGTGAGTTTATTGGTTTGTGCACAAAATTAAATAGCGTATCAGGGAAGATATTCTCAAGTTGCACAGCCAAATTCATGATTGGTCTCTAACGTTTACTATTGGGTTACATTGAATAACTAAGGTATAGTATAAATGTGAGTTGTCTATTATACCCTCGTTACTATAACTCAAAACGGACATTGACCGAGACAAAACGGATCAAGGGACGCAATCAGCCTCAAAAACCCAAGGTTTGGACTCACGGCGACGATTTTCTCAAGTTTCAGGCCAGGCGATTATTTTTGACAAGTTTAAGAACCAACGGTGTATTTTTGTCTAGATATTATCTTGAGTGTTATAAATGCAAGTTTCCCAAAATATATGCATAGATCACTAGATTTATAAAATACGATATTTGGGTTACTTAACTTATCGATATATATGTGTTTATGTCACTTATATTAACACTGAAGTTGTTGAATAATGATTTATGTATTACTCCTATTCCTTATAAGTTGAGTAAGCCAAGTGAATAAAAATACAGTTCAATAACTTAATCAACTAGTCAGTTAGCAACGTGTTGCGGTGACAGGTACCCATGCAATTTAATATTATGGCGAGCAAATGCATTTATGTTATATGTTTTCTTAAGAATAAATTTATTGATGACATTGCTAAAATTATGCATAATGATGAATAGATGAAGGAGACTTTGTATTTATAATTGATAATTGTATTCTTTGTATTATGCTTTTGTAATATTGGTCTCAATAAAACCTATGTAGTAGACACTCTCGTGGTTGAAATTGAGAAATTATAAACAAATATTGCGAGTTAGTTGAAAAATATTAATGAAATTAAATATAGTTTGACAGGAAATATTGAATGGTAATGGAAATTCAACAATGTAATTCGCTTTTTATACGTAGGATATATAAAAGCAAAATAACATCTCTATATTAACTCATAGTTTGTTTATTTTCACTTAAAAAATAGTTATGATACGTAATTAACTATACAAAAAATGGCGGCCCCGGTAAGTCCTCTGTTTTGGAGTACAATTAAGAAGAGAACCGCGCACTGAGACAAGAAACACGTTTGTTATCCTCCTGTGGGATTGCAGTGAGGAGTAATCGGTTTTAATCCTCGGCGTGAGGAGTTTTGGGTTATGAGTGTCTTAAACGAGGGATATATCCCCTATATAACGAATTTGTTGGTTCCGGTGTTCCCAAGTTTTATTAAATCGTCCTAACGGAGGGATATATCTATTACGCATAGATATGGGCTTGGGCCTTGTTGGTTCGTGTTCCAAACGCTATTGCCGACCCAGTATCCCGCCCGGGCTTGTGAAGTTTGGGATGTATCGGGTTTATCCCTTATTTTAGAAGAGATCGGATATCTACGTCCTCATTAAACTATGTAAGTAGGAAGATTTTGTTTCAGCCCAAACGCTTTGAATCCGACCCAGTTAAACTTGTGAGTATTGGTACCATATATATAACCTAAGTTTTTTATAAATAAACTTGATGCATATACTTTAAAATTTTATAATTTTTTCTACTATTATTACATTTTAAAAAAACATATATGAACACCATACTGTGTTGCGCAATTACTTAAATAGGTTTTTTATTTAAAAATTATTAGTTATAAGTGCACTTGGTATGATGAATCGAAAAAATAGTAATGTCATCCAATCTATGTGAGCACAACATTAATAATAACACCGAATCACATTTTACTCGCACTCGTAACACTAAAAACTAAAAATATACATACACATCTAAAACACACACTAAATAGCAACATCGTTCAAATGATGTTGTCATCGATACCTAGCTGAGGATGAACTAAACTGAGGGTGCCGGATGACATTCGGTGTCCTCATTGTCGTACTGCTCTCAAGTATAATAAGAGAAGATGAGCAATCCTAAACAACATCTCATACATAACCATACCTTGGATTTGACATAAGCCACTCTTAATTTTTTGATTTGGCATAGGTCATCTACTCTTCTTGTTGCTAGACATATTTTTATGGGAGAATTGCATATATACCCACTAAAACTTAAAAACTTGCATATTTTCCCAAAATACAAGTTTTCAATGCATGATGTACAATGCAAGTTAAACATGTTTTGGGTATATATACAAATATGCAAGTTTTAATGGGTATATATGCAATTGCCCATATTTTTATTAACCATTAAAGCATCATCTTGTCAAATCATTAGCAATAAAAAAATGATATTTTTGTCCTTTATAGGCATTTTACCACTTGACAACCGCTGTATCATGTTCATAACATCTTTTTTCATATATGGACTTACCAAAAACTAAATTGACAGAATTGAGTGAGACTTGATTGTGCTTCCAACACGTCAAACTACAAAACCCCTCTACTAATTTTGAAAACCCCCAACATTGAGATGAACCCTAATTTTGTGAAATTTAGTGTGTGAAAAACCCAATTCTATTTATAGTGAAACAAGAGGAAGGCCTTGAATCCTCTTCCCCTCTCGGTTGTGGTGTGAGACTCCTCCTAGCTCATTTTGTCGTGACAATTGTTGTAGATAACTATTTATGGTGTGTGGGAAGATGGAACTACTCGAGGTTTTTCCATTGATTTTCTTGATCTCACTTTTTCTTTTGTTGTTTACATTTGACAAAGGGGATAGGTATGGAAATCGAGTTATAAGAGGTAAAATGCTATAAAGAACCAAATAGCCAAAAGGGCTACATTTTTTTGTTGCTACGTCGAATTTTTTGTACAAGTCACAAGTTAAACATATAAATCATTATTGATATTAATCAGGCTTTATAGAGTGTTTACCTTTTATCATGCTATGAGTCCTCAACTCACTAAGATCATTTTTTAGAGCAATTAGGAGATACGAGGTTATAATTCAATAGATTTTATCATTTGTCATCATATTAGAGTTAGGAGGATAATTCAAAACATCAAATACGAGGTTGTGGCATTTCCTTTTTACATATATAGCAAATTTAATTTTGATTCTTAGTTGACGCTATTATAATTAACTTAGCCCGACGTGTACAAATCATTTATCCTCTTTTGGTTTTCATTCGATAAACACATGATCCATCTAATGAAAATACAATTACATAGAGCAATAAGCTGAAATGCTTAGATTACAAACTCATAGAGGTTGCTAAAGCCTCATGATCTCATTATACATACCAACAATTAATTATTTCTACATACATACAAACATCGTTAACATCTAAAACTAAACATATGAAAGCATCTTGTAGTTTTAAGTAATAGTTAATCGTGGGAGCAAATAAGAAACTTTGTACACCTCCATATGATATAAAGTCGTGCCTTTTGTTCCCGGATTTGCTTGGAACATTTTAGTAGTGGCCGGTTTTTCAATGCCTTGAAGGTTGATGTACTTGCTGCTCCCATGAGATGACAATACCCGAAAACTTGTTGAAATTTTTCAAGGAGGACCTCCACACATATATAGTGATATATCTTACATCTCTCTATATATAGACGTCCACCTAAACCAATGCTTCTCGAGCTTAAATCGAAAAATATAGAGGAATTTACAACTTTGGCTACAAATGGTACACGTTAGTCTAGCGTTTTGTTTGTAATTTAGATATTTTAGCTTTTAAAATTTGACTAATGTTAGTATGTGGTATACATGCATAGTCCTAATCCTTCATATTCTCTGTTTTGTGGGGGCTCGTTTAGATAATGGCCAAACAAACTCTTCTTGACATTGACATGTCATCAACCTCTGAGAATAGTAATGTTAAATGCTCCTAATTCATGTTTTCAGTAGACATTAGGTGTGTTCACATTAATGATCATTAGTCAAACAATGTTACAAAAACAATGGTCCAAGACTTCAAGTTCATGACAATGGCATCCATACATAAGCTTCATTAATCATAAGCACATTCATTGATTCATTTGGTTACTTCCATTTTGTAGTCATTGCATTACATAGGCAATATGAGATGAATTGATAATTGACTTTACTTGGGTGTTTGTATATGTGGCTAAGAGATGAAGAATCAAGAAACCCACACTTTTTAATCATGCACATTTTCATATTTATTCGACAATGTCATGTGCTTCCATGTGTCCATTAGGTATAAATCAAAACAATCATCTAACTAATATTTGTCTGCTTAAACCATTCAAGATAATTATGGTAATTATGCAATGCATGTACACCATTTTGTGGCTCATGACCTTTGTAAGCTAGCATATAGTCCACAAGGGAATATAAATGCATTGAACTATTGAAGGGTACATATTAATTTTGTTGTTTGTTGTGACTCGTTAGGTATTCCGTCATCGGGCTTTGATTTCAACTTCATTTCGATTTCAAAACGTGTAAAATGGATGAGGTTTTCTGTTTAAGTTATTCGGTGAAAATGATTCTTTACTTTAACTCAGTCGCACAATTTTTTTATTTTATTTTTTTTTTGGAGAGAATTTCATACATGTCATAAAGGTGAATAATTACATATAATTGCAAAGATAAATATTTAATCTAACTTGAAACCACCTTAAGAAACAAAATATCTCCAAGAATCGTATGAAAGCTGTGTTTCACAAAACTAGAAGGAAACAACAACAGGAAACAACATCGTTTATATTTCAAATGTCCTCGAGTATTTTTTTTAATATACAATCGTTTATTAGCCCTAAAATGAAATCTAAAACACCAAGCAATCTATATTAAACGCTAATTGTTTTAAAATACTCTAAAATGTAATATGTCCGGAGTGACAACTTTCACTACAAGAAAAGGGGCGTGTTAGTGTCCTATAAAAATAGTTTATAGGACATTTAACCTAATAGGATCAAAATAAAAGTGTCCCATAGGAAGGGGTTGTAATAGATATTTAGGACACTTATTGGCGTCCTAATAAACTCGAACATTTTAAAACTAATTATTTGGTCCCATAAAAATGTTTACGCGACCAAAATGGCGTCCTAATAGACCAAATTATAAGATGCTATTCGGTGTTCTAATATATGCTTACCCATTTGTTTTGTTTTGGGCACTTTTATGGGGTCCTAATACACATTTTCATAGGACAAAAACATAATGGATAAAGTCTTATTTTAGTACCAAGAAAATGGTTCTAATATATAAGTGTTTTTTTAGAACCAAATTTGATGTTATAAAAGACATTTTTTCCCGTGTTTAGTTAAATCATGTACCAAATGTAATATTGATTAATGTCATTTTGCTCACAAATATTATGCAATAATCACTACAAATAAATCAAGAAATCATTATCATTCAAATTAATCACTTACTATACAAAAGTTGCAACATATATCTACAGCATATATTGTCATTCAGAAGAAATGATCTAACAATTGTACATAAATCCGGAAGAATAATCAGCTAAGTCATTGTACAAAAATTCCTATGAAATAAGAAAAATAGCATTGTTTGCCGAGTGAACATCTTTGAAGATATCCTTGCCTTATGATCCGAATCCACCTATGGTCAAAAATACATATACTAGTATAAGTAAAGAGTGTTGGTAAAATCAATGGTTTCATAGGCAATATCATGTTTACAAAATAATTACATTACCAAAATGATAGGACCTTACCATGGATTACTCCTGTAGCTAGGCGCGCCAATATTATTGGCCAAATCGTATAGTCTCACATCTCATCTAATGATGTTCCCAATCCACTTAACACACATTTTGCCACCTCTAACATTCATACAATGGAGCATAAGGTCAAATTATACCTTTCCGTTGGTTTTTTCTTGAGCTTTGAGAATGGTGTGAGCAAAATGGCTTCTCAAATGAGCTACACGGTAAAGCTTATCGGGAGAGACTTGCTTCTCGGGTGGAGCACTCTCCCCTAAAATATATTTTATAGCACATTAGGGGTGTGAGAAGAAGCCGCAAAACTAACAACACACAACTATTTCAATGCTTACCCTTCTTGATGCCCATCAACTTCACCAGATACAGGGGATAGAGTGAGATTTCACTCATCAACTTGGCCCACCCCATCTACAAAATCTGAAAAATACACAAATAATCTTTAAAATTTCCCATGATTATTATAATACCAGAGAGTATTAAAAATATAGAACCTAGATGCTCACCTTGGGGAACAGTTGTTATTTGCTCCATATCAACTTCAATGTCTTATTATGCTATGCAACAGCAAGTCAGCAATACACGTCAATCTTGTTACACGTCGTAGGTAAAAATAATAAACCATAGTACTTTCACTTCTTTGTTATTACTTTTGTTCAATTTGCATGTGTCGGTTTGTTTTATGAAGTTGTAGTCTGGTAGTATTTTCCAGGATTTAACTGTAAAAAATGTTGCAATTTTGCTTTCGGCACAATGTTTGTAGGAGACTTTTCAAAATATGTAAACTTAGTTTATCTTTTAAAAAAGCGATGACATTCTTATTATTTTAGCCCACACTGTAACTAAAAAGTAACACAGATAGACCATGAATCGACCCACTCATAAGTAATGGGTTATAATTGCCATTCTAGCGACAATTAGTCAAAAATATTAACCTTGATCCCATCCCCCACATACGCACACTCACATATCTTTGAAAAATAAATACCTATATAAGAGCATGATACATTCAGTTGAATCTTTATGTGAAGTTAAAGAGGTGACGACCTGTGACAAAATTAAAATGTGAAAAGACGATTGCAGAGAAGCCACATTATCATCTAGGCAGAACTGAAGAAATGTGAAACTTCACTAAAGAAATTAGCATTTGCTAGAAAAAATGAAAGTAAACTGGTAAACTAAGCTTCAATCTACCTCAACGAGTGCGGTCAATCCAATCATTTTGCACCATGAAAAAACAACAAACTGGTAAAAAAATCTATCCATGTCTTCACACATAAATTAAAGATAAAATGTACCAGATCTTCCTATGAGTAAAAACTACTCACCAATTCATATAAGAACGAGTCGGTCAAACATGAAAAAGAAGCCAAATGTCATTGCAAAAGCTAATGGAAGCTTGCCAATTCTCATAACTCCAACCGCAGCCTAGATGTTCTTCTGTAAAGGATAAAGCCAAACACCATGAATTGTTTTCTCATATAAATAAGATATGCCATAAACAAAACACAAATTTGTTCTTGTGAAACATGCCACGCCAAAGTGGATCCCAACACCAAAGATGAACAAGTTGTAGCAAAGATATATCAACAATATATAGACGACGTGAATTTTCGATGGTAATAATACAAGCAAAAGTGATCGTGAACAGACAACAACTGAAAAGCCCAAATCAAAACACCAACGACCGTAAAATCAAAACCGCAATAACCATTGTATATGCATATCTATAGTCACCAGAAAAATTAATAGTTTTATACAATCTCAATTGTTATTCACAAGGGGCACTTATATTTTTGTTTTAGCCACCCACATAATCGCACTTCATGTGTAATTAGACGAAGATTCATTACCTTTTTTTATGTAGGTTGATACATAAAAATTGCCCCTTTCATATGATTTGGGCTGCAAACACGAAATACAATTAATTGTAGCCGATATCGACAATTAAAAAATTAATTTCATTGTAATTAGACAAAGATTCATTACCTTTATGAATGATAAGTCTCTTAATTGTTAATATATTTTTGGAACAGTTGCATATGTGACAGAAGGAGACATGCGGTTCTAATGGAGATCGATGGCATTAAAAGTTTAGATCTTATTTTTGGAGGTAGTTAAAAAATAAAAGATTAGATCTTATTTTTGGAGGTAGTTAAAAAATAGGAGGGAACTAGCGGGAAATAAAATTTTAGGCAGGAGGGAAATAATTAAAAAAACTAAAACCACTTTATCACAATTAGAGGTGTCATAAAAGCCGATCCGACCCGAACCACTTTGAATATGGCTTTTCGGGTCGGGTTATTCGGGTCAATTTGGTCAACCCGAATTGACGTGAGTTCTAAACAAGGTCGGGTTCGAGTATAATATATATCTCTTACTTGGGTTCGGGTCAACCTGATTGACCCGAGTTTTATTTTTTTCTTTCAAATTTGTATGTAAACACCAAAATTGTATAATTTTTAAACTACCTAGACTCGAACCCGAGCTGACCTGACCCGAATTAACCCGACCCGAGTTTACCCGAATCCGAATTAACCCGACCCAAATGACCCGAGGTCTAAACAAGGCCGGGTTCGGGTATGTTTTTGAGCCTTGACCCGACTCGAATTGACCCGAACCCGACTAGGTCAACCTGAATAACACTCATGATCACAATTCACAAAAGATAATGGGTATTTCATTGATAGAGGATTAAAAATAAGAAAATAATCTAGAGAGTATAAATAATTGAGTCTTAAAAATATTAAAATATAGATGTAGAAACATTTTTTTTTTTTTTAATAATAGGTGTATAAGTTTGCATGTGTGTAGAAGGTTTTCTCGTAAATTTGGTGATACTAAAGGTTGGGTATGGTGGCGTGGGTCCTGTCATCCCGACGCAGACTATGCTTTGGTGCCGCTAGTACCAAGCCATGAAACCGAGTTGAGTTTGTGTCAGTCCTTGAACCAGTGGTCTGTCTTGCGTGAGTGGATGGAAACAAAAAAAAAGGGATATTGCCGTTAATAACGACTAGTTTTGAAACTATTTTTTAAATTTCAAATTAACTTTTTAAACACTATAAATAATAATTCATTTTAACCAATTTTCACACAACTTCTCTACAAAAACACAATCTCTTTACCAAAAATATCATGGATTGTTCTCTTCCACATATAAAAAACAAAATAAAAGGAAATCAAAGTAGTTTTAGAAACAAATTGATGAGGATAGCATTCTTCAACAAACGATTATCGACACAATTGTGCAGTTTGACAATGCGAGCACAACTAAAGATGATCTGAGGAAAGCATACATAGAATGCAAAGACATTTCGCAAGATAAATTAATTTTGATTGATACTTTTTCTAAATGAAGAATATTGGAAATATTGGGAGATTTATAATCCTTTGTTTAAAATGGCGGAAAAAATACAAGATCAAATCAGTACTAAAATTATTTGAATGCATGTAAAATGGCGGGAAAAATACAAGAACAAATCGTATTGTAATTTGTATTTTTATTTGATAAATGAATGAAATTTAGTTTATTTGAGAATATGGAAAAGAAAAAAAAATGGTGGGTGGGGCCCTTATGAGAAGCTATCATTTAGGGAGGGGGTATTTTGGTGTGTGAGTGAGTTTAGTGAGTTGCTAATGTGGCGTTGAGGTAGCAAACTAGCTCAAGCCATTTTGAGCCACGGTACCCGGTGCTTTAATAAACATTGTCTGATACACCGTTCTTGATTGTGGCTTAAAAACCAAATCATAAACAGGACCGGGTTTTCAAACGGTTGTTAGTTTTTTCCATTTTAGTCTATCGGTTCCAACCGACGGTTTCCCGATTCAACCAATCGAACAGGTAATGTCTGGTTTCAAAACAATGCTCTTGATATCTACCGGTATCATTCGAAGTGGTTTATTTGTATAAACTGTTAGATGACTATGTTGGTTGGTCCGATCTAATGGTCCAAAGCACAATTAGGTTAGTGCCAGCTAACCTGGTTATAATTACATACTGATGATTACATGTATATTTATAGTAAAGGCATAGCTTTATGAACAAGCAATCTTAATCCTAAACCTAATGGTCTAAAGCCCACAATTAAGCTTTGGCCAACTGACCTAGTCATTTAGCATAAACAATACATATGTTTTTAGTTTATCTCCAAAAGGCATAATAATAACACTGCCACAATTGTCTCACAAGAATTTTAGTTTGAATCACGTTGGGTTAACATTTAGGATAATTATAAAAGAAAATAATTAAAAAAAAATCCAAAAACGGTTGCTAAAGCAGCGGTTATGTTGCATATATCAAAGCTAAAAAATACTTAGACATTTTTTAGTAGCCAGAATAAGGATCTCTCTCCATCTACCCATATGTGTGTTTGTATGGGGATGTTGTATGTATCCGGCATATATTTATGATCCATATGTGTGCGTGTTTATGCATACACGGTTACGAACAAGGCAAGCCTTATCGAACAATTTTTTAGGGTTATGTCAGGGTTATTCGGGCTTATGTATTTTTGACACCCCTACATATTGATAGGTCAAAATTCGTTATGTGGTCCACATTTTGGTTAAAAGTGAATCCAAGTCTCTTAATTTAAACTTTTTGTTAAATGAGAAAGCCGGATGTATTCTCGTATCAAAAAATAACATGTAGGAATGTCCTCCGACGCTACACTAAGAATTTGGTTATCGGTCTTTGTTTAGTGTAACATTTGAAAGCATGAAAATGTAGCGGCTAATATAACCACATGTGTACCAAGTGTCCTCTAAAGCTTAATTTAATAGGACATATATATCAACTGACTTATTAGTTTCTCTCAAAATAGGACCTTATCGATAAAAGTCCTATAAAACTAAGTGTTACAGGACCTACATATCGAGTGTCCTATTAGGTTTTATTTTAATAGGACCCCGACGAACAAACGTCCTATAAACTCGATGTAATAGGACATAGAAGTAAAGTGTCATATTAAGATCTATTATATAAGACCTTAGCAAATAAGGGTCCTAAAAATATTTTCTAATAGAACCAATTTATTAAGTGGATCATTAATTTGATCGTAAAAAGGACTAAAACTAGAGCGCCCTAAAAGTTTGTTATTAGGACCCTCAAGTAAAAAGGGTCCTATGGAAAGGTCCCAATAGCCCTGTTTTGTTGTAGTGTTTGTAAGAGATGGATACAAGGATAAAGGTAACATGATAAATTTATGAAAGGGGTGCAAAGTAAAACATTCTGTAAGCTCAAGGTGGTATGCTTTGCCAAACTAGCAAAACGTAAAACTTGGGCTACAAGGTTCATGAACCGACTATTGTGTGTTTAATCGTATTATTTTTCCTTATAAATATGTTTTATGGCCTTGGCATAATATTTTATAAGATTTTCCCCATATTGTTGCTTGTTCGATAAGTTAGAGGTACGTTCCTTACTTTAAGTTCTAAATCGATCATTATCGTATTATCACAAATTAGATTTAGAATTTTAGTCGACAGGTTAAACCTTGATTAATTTTTTGATCTATTCAGATGGAAGCTTTTGTTCAGATGGATTCATTCGGAAGTACGAAGCTCGTTTATGCTGATGAAGTTGTTGACAATACTATCGAAGACACGATTAATAAGAAGGTAATTTGAATTTCAACTATATATATCATTGTGCTAGCTAACACTGCAAATCTTTTGAATGAACAATAAATGTGAATGATAACTTTTTATAAAACCATAGTACACAATTAAGTCACATCATCATGATTTGGTTTACCGTTGCAGGAGTTCAGCGAGGACGTGAATTTGCTAAAAGAAGAGCTTGAAGTTTATCAGGATCCAAGCGAAATTTTGGAACCAATAATACAAGAAACTGAATGGGGCGAGGAGGACTGCGACTGGTACAAGTACATGACGTGGTACCAGACAAAAAGAAAAAGAAGAAGTTACAATGCTCTTAAAAAACATTCAAAGAAAAAGACGACTAGGAAATTAATCGAGGAACTGATCACTGGCGCGTTTAAAGAATACGAACAAGATGGTTTTGGTGCAACCCATGGAATACCATACTGGAGTTACAAAACATACAAATGCAAGTAGAATGTGAACTTTATGGTTCCTTTAATTTTGTATGAAGAATTTGCTTGACATAAATTGATTGATTTCTAGTTTTATAGTGTAACAATGTCTTAAAATCTTCTAGATGACTTTGTTATGTAATTGTAAGCACGGAATCTTATTGCATTATGTTTTTATTTTCTCAACATGAACAATTTTATAAAATTTTACAGCTTTTGTATGTTAACGAACAATCTTGGTTATTCTTGCTATTTTAACTTCTGTTTTTACTTTTTCTGTTTCAGAATGGCTTGTAATCCATAGACACAATAAGAAAACTCACTATATATGTATACGCCAAAAAAACCACATAATTGAAATAGTAGACCATACTCTTTAAGAAAACTCAAATAATGTAGTGCATTGAAAACATAAGACGACTGGAATATTAGTCAAGAAAAGAAGTGTAAAATGGTGAAAAAGGTTCCACTAATACGCTATACAGTTATTTGTAAGAGTTTGGATGCACATTTTTATTTTTATTTATTATTATTTTTTTACTAATGTCCCTTACTCAAAGATGGGGACTGGGTGTTAGTCCTATGTTTGTTATAGGCCGAGTGTATTTTGTACGGGTTAAGGCCCGATTATTATTTGTTAGGGTTTACACTTTATATATTTAGTGATATCAATATACACGAAACACTTTATCATACTATATGGTATCAGGCCTTAACACCCGTCGATCCATCCTAGAGATGGCAAAAAACTCCGAACCCGATGGAGAATCCGATACCCGACCCCGATTTGACCGGGTAATCCCCGAGTTGACCGGGTATGGGGATGGGGGCGGGGAATCCCCGATACTAAAAAGCGGGTATGGAGGCGGGTATGGTAATACCCTCGGATCCCCGAACCCGGCCCCGAACCTGTCCCCGAATATATTTTCTATACAAAATACATTATATGTTTATACTATTTTGTTCGGTTTGTATTTCGTTTAATTAGCTTGTTTAGTTATTCAGATATACGTATGTTAAGGGGGTGTTTGTTTCGACTTATATGTGGCTTAATACAATAAACGTATCCAAAATTACCAATTTCGTGATCTGAAACTGATTTTAATACGAGTTGAGCACCTTACACAACATTGTTTTGGTAGTGGTCAGTGGTATCTATAATTATAGTATGCTTTAATGCTTTCATCAGAAGTATAAAAATAATGGACTAAATGTACCTGTCAAATGCTAAAAACATCATAAATGTACCTAACAAATGCTAAATGTAACGGGGAAAAATCCCCGATTCTCCATCGGGGACGGGGATGGGGACGTAATTGTGACCTCGACGGGGATGGGGACGGGGATGGGGATAGCTATTTAACTTCAGGGATGGGGATGGTATCAACCATTCCCCGCATACCCGACCCCGTTGCCATCATCCAAACCCTATTATCGAATCGTCCTTCATTCTCCACTGATCTCTTTGTTTTGTTTGTCGATCATTCCTTCATCCAAACTTGTGGACTTCCCCAATTCCAAAGTCTTTCCGATTTTAAATACTATGTTTTATTTTTGGATCATTATTCGCAATATGCTTGGGTTTATCCGCCAGTTATTAAATTTGATGTTTTGTTTAAATTTGTGTTGTTTCGTAACTTTGTTCACACTCAATTTAAGTGTGAAATAAAGTCATTTCAGTATGATCATAGTGGTGAATTTGACAACCACGCCTTTCATAAGTTATTTGCTGATAATGAGATTCAGTTTCGGTTCTTTTGTCCACACACTTCACAACAAATGAGAAATCTGAAAGGATGATCTGCACCATCAACAACCTTATTCGCACCTTATTATTTCAGGCTCATCTACCTCCTAATTGTTGGACTGAAGCTCTTAATATGACCATTTACTTATTAAATATTTTACCCTCACGCACCATAGACAATGAAATCCCTTTTACCTGACTTTTTGGAGCCACACCCGACTATAGTATTTTACGTACTTTTGGGTGTCTTTGTTACCCTTACCTTGATACCACTCACAAACTTAAACCCTGAGCTACACCTTCTATATTTTTGGAACATGCTACCAATCATCGTGGCTATCGTTGCCTTAATCTTAACACCAATAAAATTATCATTTCATGACATGTTACATTTGATGAGACGATTTTTTCGTTTTGATCAATGACACCCACCGTGAGTCCCTCATATGATTTTTTGAATGACTCGTCTAATGTCATTTCTAATATCATAAGATCGTCACCCACAATTTTGTAGAAACTGATACCCAAGATGTTCCTACAAATACCACACCAACTGATCCACACAATGATCCTGATACGCTTACACAACGCGTTCGGGGTCAAAGGAACTTCCTTTTCGTCGAGCAAGTTTTTCAACACCCTAGGCAGTGAACCTAATCGTTGTAGTGTAGTATTAGGGTAAGCCACGGGTATTGATATCGTTCTCTAGGGGAATAGGAATGCTTGTGAGAAGTTACTACGCTAAGGTTGGGGTTGAGGAAGATTATTTTTTTATCTTTTTATATTTTTTTTAGGAAATGGAAGGGTACGAATCTCGGGGTTTGGATTTGGGGGGTTGGTATTTCTACCGATTACTCTACTATCTAATTATCTAATTAACTAAGCTAGGAGTAGTCTATGTCTATTGTTGTGTGCTCGTATGATGATTAAAAATGTGTTTACTTAGATTTTATTACTCCCTAGTTATCTCTTATTGATGGTTGAATTGTCACGTCCTTATTCTTAGCGTTGTGTTTCTAAGGTCGTAGGGTATGCGTTTATCCCTAACTCTTTGAAGCTACCAAAGGTTAATGACTACGAAATCTCTAGGATTCATAAACTTAACACTAAGGTTATCTTTGGATGTTTAGCCTACAATTCCACTAGTAACTATATGCTAAGGTTCAACAAAGATTAATCAAGCATTAATAACACAACGAATGACCTATCACAATACTAGGTCAATCACAATTAAGATAAGAGACAACCAATCAATATTCAATAACTAGGTTTCATATTACCTAAGCAAACACACAAGTAAATTAGCCGGACATGAAGAACATGCAAGCATACACACAATCAATTGAAGACATAATTGAATTAATGAAGTAAAACACTTATCTTGATGTAAAATAGGGTATGGAACTTAAAAATACTGTACAAGACAGCCTTGGTTCGGTTTAGGTTTTTACTTCACAAAACTACCTCTCTAAAACTGAAAAATTCGGATTCTATGTATAGTGTTACAAACTGCGACGGCGTCACTCTTTAATTGTGACGCCGTCATTAGGTTTTCGTCTTGGCACGTTATCATTGTGGCGGCGTCACCTTATGCCTGTAACGCCGTCGCCTTGATCTCGGACGCCGTCCGGATCAAATCTAGGCCGTCGAGTGCGACGCCCTACTTTAAAACGATGCGCACTTGTAAATAAGAAATTTGGCTACTGAGTCGTCACAAAACATGTTCCGACGGCGTCACAAATAGAACCTAATGTCGTCCCCTTCAGTTCCAGCAGCTTGAGTGTCTCGATTCTTGACTTTGGCCATTTTCTTCGTATATTCGCGCCTTTTCATCCGAATAAGTGTCATTCCAGCAATTTGCCTTCAAGAGACCTAAAAAGTGAAAAGGAACGAAATTAAGTAGTAACGGATACAAAAGTGATCAATTAAGGGCTTAAATGACCCCTCAAAAAGGTACCTTTTAAATCCTTATCAGAGCCCATAAATATCGAGCCTTTCATTGTTGTCGGCCAAACTCCACCAGCACAACTGCATCCAGATAATACCGGCCTACCTACACGTCATGTTCAAAGCCCAAGTCCACCAAATGATACCGATCCAACTCCACCACAATCCGCTTATGTTTCCGTTTCCTAAAATCAATCCACGAAACCTTTTAACCCGAACCCGATTTCGGTTCACCCTATGGTTACACGCTTTGGTGTCGGGTCTAATCGTCCCACTCAAAGTCTAAGTCTTCATGTGTCTTATATCTCTCCTTTTACCTAAACCATATAACGATGTGTTTAATGATCCTAACTGGAAAAATGATATGTGTGATGAGTATAATGCTCTTATTAAAAATAACACTTGGACTCTTGTGCTCGACCCGTGGATACCAATATTGTTCATTGTATGTGGTTATTTCACCATAAGTATTTAGCATATGGTACTCTTAGTCGCTACAAGGCTCCTCTTATAGGAAATGGCAATACACAAATAGAGTGTGTAGATGTTGACGAGACTTTTAGCTTAGTTGTTAAATTGGGTACTATTCAGGCGGTTCTTAGTTTGGCTACTTCTCGACATTGGCCGGTTCATCAGCTTGATGTCAAGAATGCCTTTTTACATGGTGATTTAGCTGAGACAATTTATATGCATCAGCTTCATGGGTTTCAGGATTTTGCACATCCAGATTATGTTTCTTTATTACAGATGTCTCTTTATGGTCTTAAGCAGGCCCCTCGGGCTTGTTTTTAGCGTTTTTCCGCTTATATTACTCGGATTGGGTTTAGTCATAGTCGTTGTGACTCATCCTTAATTATCTATAGACAGGGGACTGACACTGCTTATTTGTTACTATATGTTGATGATATGGTTCTCACTACTTCATATGAGATTTTGTTACAGCGGATTATTGCTTCTCTACATCAGGAGTTTTCTATGACGGATTTGGGTTCTCTTAATTATTTTTTAGGTATGGCTGTTACGCGTGACTTTTCAGGGTTATTTTTATCTCAACGTAAGTATGCTACTGAGATTCTTGAGTGGGCTCATATGGTTGGTTGTAACTCCACTCGGACTTCTGTTGATACTGAGTCTAACTAGGTGATGATGGTGATCTCATTTCTGATTCAACGTTATATAGGAGTCTTGCGGGTTCTCTTTAGTATCTTACTTTTACTCGCCCTGATATATTTCTTATGGTGCAGCAGGTGTGTCTTTATATGTATGATCCTCGGGAGCCTTACTTCTCGGCTCTTAAGCGGATTTTGAGGTATGTTCAGGGTACTTTAGCCTATGAGTTACAATTATTTTCATCTTTTACTTCCTCATTGGTTGCTTATTCGGATGCGGATTGGGGTTGATTTCCCTAATACTCGGAGATCGAATTTTGGCTATTGTGTATTTCTTGGCAACAACTAACTCTCGTGGTCCTGTAAGCGTCAACCGATGCTTTCTCCTTCTAGTGCAGAGGCAGTGCATCGTGGTGTTGTTAAGCTATTACTAAGACATGTTGGTTGAGGAATTTGTTACGTGAGTTGCATACTCCTTTGTCTTCAGCTACACTTGTTTACTGTGATAATGTCAGTGATGTGTATTTATCTTCTAATCCGGTTCAGCATCAACATACGAAGTATATAGAGATTGATATTCACTTTTCCGGGATTTGGTTGCTGCTAGTCAGGTTCAAGTTCTTCATGTTCCCTCACGTTATCAATATGCAGATATTTTACTAAAGGCTTACCTTCAGCTTTGTTTGAGGAGTTTCGTACCAGTTTGAGTGTTCGGTGTCCTCACACTCAAACTGCGTGAGAGTGTTAGTTGTATGTTTGTTATAGCCTGAGTGTATTTTGTATGAGCTAAGGATCGAGTGTTATTTGTTAGGGTTTACACTCTATATATGTTCTATTCGGTGATATCAATATACACGAAACACTTTATCATTCTACACAGGTACATTGTGGTTCTTAATATAATCAATTTTTCAATTTACATGGAGATGGAAGGCAAACAAGCAACAAACTGCGTCGCTGGCCCTTTTTATATTGCAAAACTAATTCTTTTGAAAATAACATTTTTGGATCTAGGTGTCATAATATTACTATGCATAACTCGTTGGACTCTGTTGAGGAACTCCACTGTCTCAAGTGCAAGGAAACCAAAAGTATCAAATTCGAAAGGAATAAAATCATGTTGATTTTAAAGCGTGCTTTCTCGTGTTTTGTTACATGGGCTGTATTTGGAGAATAGTTTTAAGAGCATTTAGGAGCGATGAGCATTAAATGTTGTGATTTTTAACGCTGGCAAGTAATAAGTACCTTTATCTATTTTTTCAGAAGGCCCATTTTCCAACGTTCCATAAAGTAACATTTAGGAGCTTTGAGCATTTAACCAATGTTTTACACATTATAATTAAACTGCATCTACGTTACCAAATATTTTTATAAAAAAATGCAGTTACTGCTCATAGGATCAAGTTTACAACTACTACTCACTAATATTGCTCACTGCGACTATTTGCCAAATACACCCATACACTGGCACATATGTTTGGTTGCAAGCATTTAGGAGCATTTTTAAGTAACTAGCAAGTAGCGGTTAACCTTTTCACAAAATGCTTGTTTGAAAACAAGCAACTAACATTCCTAGTTTTTCTGAACACTCCAAATCAAAATGCTACTTATAGCAGCATTTATGAGCAACTAGTATTTTCATTTACGGTTAGCATTTAATATAAAGTTGGTATATTTGTTTTTTATTTATATTTTTGTTTTAAATAATTTCTATTGTTATTTGAATGAATGAAAAATTAGTTGGTTTGAAAAAATAAAAAAAAATAAAATAAAAAGGCGTGTTTTGACTTAAGTGATGAGTGATGAGATATTTTTATGTGTGTTTTGAAAATGGGGAATAATGAGGTGACATTGATGTGGAAAAATGATTCAACCCATAATACATGATGCTCTAAGTTGGCCCTCAAAAATAATGAAGAACACAAGCCACTAAACTCATAACCAAACCCTTGGTGATTTATTTCGACTAAAATTCTTGTTGTGGGTTTATTGTGGTTTCAAACCAGGTAGGTGATATTTTGTTTTATTTTGTTCTTGGTTGTTTTTAATGTAAAGATCAATGAAGGGTGTTTTTTGTAAGATTTTGTATTATCTGTTCAGAAATCTTTAACAACTCGAGTTTTTCTTTGTATTTTGAGTCTCAGATAGATCGATGATGGGTATTCCTTGATCTGTAAAGATCTATCACAAATAAAGAAATCTGATATCTTTATTTGTTGTTCTTTTGTTTTACGAATTTTGTTAGTTGTTTAGAGATGAAGATTTTAATGTTGGCAGTTGGTGATTTAGTTGATTTAGAGTTGGAATGAATATTGTAGTTGTTTATTTGTTGAACTCTTATTGGCTTGTTGTAGTTGGTTGAAGTCGTTGGCTTTCTTGATTCATTTGGTCGATGATGCATAAAGTGAGATAATGGGAAAGCAGTTTGTGATACATTGTTTGTACTATAGGTTTAATAATTTGTATTTTTAACTTAAGGGGTGTTTTAAGAATTACATTAATGGTATTTGTTGACCAGTTAATTTATATATGTAGTTATGCAAAAGTTAATTGTACACAATGCTTTGATAGGTTATTTTCTTAAAAACTATTCATAGAAATCTTAAAAATTTAATAAGAAGAAAGTGTCAATTTTTGTTATAAAGTGGTATAGATAAAAAAAAATTCACTATTTGCGCTAAATAAAAACTCATGTTATTCCTTTTTATATTTTAACCCATACGTACACGGGTTGCAATTTTAATAAGGTTAAATCATTATTAATGTGAATATAAATATCAAATATAAAGTTACTGTGATATGAAAATAAGCATACGCGATTGTACTTATAATAACAACTCATGTAATTCTTATTTAAAGTTTATATAAGGATTTCTGAAAAAATATTTTAAAAACTTTATATTAATTATAACTTCATCAACTGTAATTATGTGCTATTAAACTAACATATTGTGTACAACATGATATCAATATCTTTTTTTTGAATGGCAGAAATATATAAAAAATAGCTACTAGTAAGGCACTAGAAGCTAAAAAGTACCAATACAAATCTAGAAATAAAACAATGCTACACAATCTAGATTCCTCCCGAGGCTTTAACTGCGAGGACTACAAAAAGAATGAAAAAACTCTTGCCAATTACAGATAACCAAGACAAGAGAAAAATCCCCACTCACGGAGGCCAAGCCACCAGTTTTCACTCCGCGGTAACAATAACATCAACCTCAACACCCATGTCACTTAAACAAAGTTAAATCTTTCATCCAACATATATCTTTACAAAATATTAATCGATATTAATACATAATAAAAAGGTTTATGTAAAAACAATGCATAATTATTAGTTGTACTTATATCATAATTACAAAACATTAAATACGCGCAAATTTTTATATATCCATATATTAAACTAAAAATTTTAAAAATAAATTTGATTTATGTATAAACTCGTGCGTTCATGAGACTTATGACTAGTTTGTGAAAACACAAATTTCATTAGATATGCAATATCACGATGGGAAGATAATCACAGTGTTTCCTAGGGTGCAGAACTAGGGTTTCACCCAAAAAACCGAACCGAATTTGTAACCAAACAAATTTGCCAAAACTGAATTCACACACACACATATATATATATTCAAAAAAAATAAACATTAAAACTCTTTTTCATAGTATAAATATAATATTGTTTAAGCTTTAATATATTTTTGATGCAATTTTTTTTATAATTACATAAATAAATAATTAAAATTATGTAATTCAGGCTATTTAGTTTGGTTTAATTCAATTTGAATTTGGTTTGATTCGTTTTTCAATTTTACACAAGAAATAAAAATTAACCAAAATAACCAAACCAAATAAATCAAACAATCCAGTAACAAAAACAGAACTGATAAACACCCGTATTTCCAACAACAAAAAACACAACAGTGAATTTTTATCAAGGCCCTGAGACTTCAGGCCATATACGTAAGTATTAGATTTAACTTAAAACCTCAAAAATACAATAGTCAGCATCTTGCCATTCTGCCTAAGTATGAACATCCATGCTTTTTATGCTTTCAATAAAATTTGAATATAATTTTGTAAGATTCTTTCCTTTTGTGAATTTTATACGACTAAATGATACAATGGTAAAATGATAAAAGTAAAAATTTCTATAAGTTAAGGGGTCTAATTTACCAAACTAACAAATCTTAAAAACTTGACTCCTACGATTACTGTATCCTAAACCGACTAAAACTCAAATTACGTGTTTATCTCATTAATCATTCCTATAAATATGAACTTTGGCATTCGCATCATAACCCTAAAAACTTCGATACCAAATTATACGATTTAAGGCGACTACTTGAACAACATATTAAAGGTACATTACGACTTTATCTTCTGTTACATTATTGAATAACGCATTGGAGCTAGTTTATGTTCATTAGCTTGTAAATGGTTGTATGGAGATTTAACAGCTTTTAGAGGAAGTTAATAAACATAATCAATAAAACTTTTTCTAGGATGTTTTTTGAGGATGATTTTTGTATGAAAAGTGTTTAAGGTAACTTAAAAAGGTCGGGTGAAGGTGACGACTATATAAAAGTCAGTCCTGGAAGTATATATTTGTTTGCGATGAACTTGTGTAATCTTTGAATTATTTAATTCATTTGAATTTGCATATGTGTAGATAAAATTTTCATAATTTGAAGGGATGATTAATATTTCTAATCGTAATTGATTTGTGTAAGACATGATTTTGTATAACTTTTGCCCCAAGACACATCAGTTTCCTTTGTAATTCTAATAAAAAGGAAAAGTTAATACACATGTAAAAGCCCTTGGTTTTGAAGTGACATTAAGGTGTTGCTAATGATCTATATCAAATTCCCTCGAAAAGTGTTGCTAAGTAAGCAACAAATTTCCAATGAATTTTCGTCAATACGTTTGAATCTTACGCGAAGGATTTCCTAAGCGTCACTAAGGGGCTTTTAAGCATAATTTTCGTTAAGAGTTTTTTCGGTCATAAATTGTCGTCCCTAGGTAAAAGCCCTTAGTTTAGTAGTAGATATGTAGAGGACTTTAAAGTCTAGCAAAAAGTATATGAACCATGCGATAATAGTTCGTTTATGTTTGTTTAACAAATGTATCTTTCGTTTATCTATGGTTAAGAATGTCCAATTATGCGTTTGTTGATGTTCATTTATCTTAATTTAATTGTTTGTGATCGTATATCGTATTTTTTTCTACTATATACTTTTAAAATTGGTTTAGTTAAACAAAATAACACTTATATAATACAATATTATGTATATTTGGAATTTTTTGTGTTTATTTCTCTACTTTCATTTATATTCATTTGTTTTATGTCTTGGTAAACGAACATCAACAACCTCGATATCTTAATAAACAAACGTAGACAAGAAAATTCTCCCGTTTAAGCATCTGTGTCTGTTCATTTGTCCGGTTAAAGTTGAATGAACACGCACAAGGCTTTGTCCGTGTTCGTTTGATCCATTTTTCCTTAATTTGAATGTATATTTGAGTTCATAAAATATATTATGTTGCATTCAAATTAGACAAAATGCTAATTATAATGTGCACGAATGTTAGATGGATTGTTGACCAATTTGTGTACTTGAAATCTATTCAGATACATGGATAATTCCATTCAGATGGATTCAGGGGACCAACTTTTTAGAGCTGTAGCTCTTGACAGTGCTATTCAAGATGCTAGAAATAAGAAGGTATTTTGAATTTCAACTAAATATCATTAACAGTGCTCAAACTACAAATAAAAATCATAATCTATAAATGTGATAGATCAAAATGTTTTTAAGGATCAACGCCACTTGATTATTCAACTTTAGATATTTCCCAAGAAGTAAACCAATATTGTAATTAAGTTCATTTACATTGAACGTGGTTCAAATGACAAGACCTTCCTAACTTTATTAATTAGTTGGGTGTCCTGTTATTCCTTGTGTTATGGGGGTATACATGACATCTATTGTGCAAAAGATGCTCACATGAAGTTTGAATTTATAGCTTTTGAAAAAAAAACTTTGTAGTTTTCCGTAGTAGCCGAGTACTTGCTTTATTAGTGATAGATCTAACATTAGAGGGTTTTTTCAGAAAACCTTAGACGCAAATGTGCAATCAATCATCAACCTTAGGAAAGAAGTGGAACGTCATGAAAAAGCTGCAGAAAAAGCAAAAAAAGAAGCTGACGAGTGTAGCTTATATCTTTGTGCAAAGATGGAGGAACTTAAACAGATGGAGCAACGTGCAAAGGAAACAAATGAAATGGTTTGTATATTCATTTCTGTTTATGGTCTATTTTATGCATTTTGTTTATAATTGTTGTATATGGAGTTAATGAATAATGATAGCATATGCCACATTTTGTTTCTATGTTTCTATGTTATCATGTTTACATATCTATTATCTATATTTGCAGCATGCTAAAATAGTGTATGCACAAAAGGCTGCTTTAGCTACTGAAATGGAGGATCTTCAATTTCGTGCGTCGGGTATGTTGGATGTAGGAGATGAATCTCTTGCAGCTCTTGGCGAGGTACTACTTTTTTTTACCTCTAAAGATTAGTTAGTTCTTGTATTGAGGTTTGGTGATCAGTGTTATATACTATGAGATTTTCTTATCTAGATACGTTATTCCCTGGAGAAAAGATTAGCTTCAACCATCATAAAAAAGGAAGCGGCAGATACGGAAAAGTTAGAGAAAGAAGTAGCTTTTGCGTACCAAAAAAGCCAGATGGTAAAGATGTTAGAAGAGTCAAAGAGACTAGAACAAGAAGCAATGGAGAATTTAAAGGTGCAGGAGTTCCTCAAGGATAGGCGTGATGTAGTCCATATGTTACAGTAAGTTATTTTATTCAATTCACATAGGTTACTATGTGGACTTGAAATTCTTGTTTTACAAACATAAGTTGGATCTTTGCAGAATAGAGATATCTTGTAAATGTTTGGATGTGAACCGGCTAAAAATCGAGCTTGAAGATTATCAGGAAACAAGTGAACTTTTGAGGCCTATTCCACAAAAAGGTGTAGATTGGCGAGAACACTTTGACCCCCTTTTGTGGCATATAACACAAGAAACTACACATAGCCAGGACTGCAAAGAGCGTTTGCTAAAAGCGGAGCTTGAAGATTATTATGAGGATGCAACTGAAGTGTTGGAGCCAATAATACAAGAAACTGAATATGGCCCAGATGACCGTTGTTGTGTACGGTACAAGTTTAAAGCAGACACAAGTTTCAAGTCTTTCCAAAAACATCATAAGAAAAAGGCTACGAGGAAACTGAACGAGGAAATGATCACAGAAGCTGTTAAAGAGTATGAAGAACATGGTTGTGATGCATTACATGGAATACCGTATACGAGTTATAAAATCATGTGAAATGAAAAGTCTACGCTTCCTTCGGTATGAAGAAATTGGCTGCAGAAACACCTTGATTTCTAGTTTCTAGTGCAAGGACTTCTAAAAAAAATTCATTTTTATAGGTGTGAGCAACTTTTTTAAGTACGGAATCTTGTGACTTTTTTTTTTTTTTTTTTTTTGTTCTTAAGCTATAGATCAAGTTTTATAAAATTATATCTTCAGTTTGTATATTCGCATGATCAGGTGGTAGTGTTTCTAAACTTTTCTTCATTTTGGTAGTTATCCTTGTTTTAAATTTTGTTTACTGCATTTTTTTGTTGACGTTCTGTTAGTTATATTACGCTTTGTTACATTCTTGGTGCAAAACAACCTTGATGTAACAACGCGAACCTTATTATAAAAGGGAGTATTTTAGTTGATTTGTATGTTGTGGTGTGCTCAAATCCCGTGAATTAGTATAACTATAAGTTTTCGTTATTCTGTTATTTTCCACACTTTTAATTGCGTCCATATCTATTACCACATAAAATCATGCACTTCAAATGTGAAGATAAATATGGTCACCGAATACAACATTTATATAGTCAACTAACAAAATAACACTCGAAACGGAATCTAGTTACCTTAGTGGTATCATAAGGGCAAAAGTTAAGAAAACGTAATATACTCTTTCCAGAGTACCAAAGTAAATAACAGAGTCATAAATGTCTCATTGCTTGCCATACACACTCAAATTACGAGAATTATAAGTAGTTTTTTGACATGTGACTTGTTTAACCAGTACCCTTATATTCTTAATCTTCATCTTCCTCATATTTAAACTTTTCCGGCTACAAACCCATATTTCACAAACTAAATTTCTTTAGTTTTACAAAATCAGTTATAAACTTATAAATCGTGATTCTCTGTTTACAATTTATCAAGCTTTAAATGAACTTTAATTTTTGGTTTGAATCGTTTTGATTTATAAGCTTTAATTCCACTCTTTCAGTGAACCTTCTTTGTCATATCCCTCATCTGAATAAAACACACTTTGTCCCATTCAAACTTTGAACAAATTTCAAGATCTAATATCTGTTTCAAAGCAGGCTGGCTTTATGATCAGAACACCAACAAATCATTCGCTGATTATTATATATTTCTGACGTACAAGACATTAAATGGTGAGTTTTAGTTTAATTTGGGTACATTATGTAAGAAACGAGTTTTAGTTGGGGTGGGTCTTTTCAACATATGCACATTAGATGGTGGTAGTTACAATATGTAATAAACGAGGTTTAGTTTAATTTGGGCACAGGCGGACCTCTTTGAGGGCAGGGGAGGGTCCCGGCCCTCCCAAAATTTTCGGCACCTAGTGTAAATATTATAGGTTTTAGGGGTAATTTAGTTGAGGTTACAAACAAACCCCCGATTCGGCCCCCCAAAATAAGTTGTCAAGTTCCGCCACTGAATTTGGGTTCAATATGGGTAAGTTAGACATTAAACTTGGGTCGAATATGGGTAGGCGCGCCATTGCTACAGATAAAATCAAAGCTTATCTAACTTAATTACTTTTTGATCAAATGAGATTAGCAAGTCAAATTTTTGGATTTGCAATGATAAAGTAAAGTCACAATAATATTGAAAGTAGGACTAAGGATCAAATGAGAAGAATCTTTAAAATAAGAAGAATGAGAAATAGTTATAACTACACATTACAGATGCATCAATTTGATTTAAATGCATCCCTAATCTTTTAGATGCATCACAATATATTTTCTAGCTAAAAATTAGATGCATATACATATATTAGATGCATTTCATCAAGTTATACAAATCCTATGTATTTTTCATCCTCTGCGAGTCAAATTTGTTGCTAGTACTACTTTGCATCGTTTGCACTTCAAAATCACTTTCGAAACTAATTGTGATGCATCTAAATGAATAGAGATGCATCTCATTCAAGTCGATGCATCTCAAATATGCGGTTATAGTTATTTCTCATTCTTTTCATTTTAAGTTTTCTTCTCACCGGTGTGCACTTATTCCCTTTCTAAAAAGATGGCTGACTTTTCCTCTCAAAAGTCAGAAGAGAGAGAAAACAACAACCACGATGGTGTTCGCAACGACGACAACAACGGGTGGACGTGGGTTATTGGCAAACGCAACAAACACCTCAGACACACGATCCCAAAAACCCCAGACCTGCAACATATCACCTACTACTTCACCAACTTCCCTGAAAACTGGAACAGAGATGTCATGCTTGAGGTTTTCAAGCGTTATGGGCGTGTTCTTGACGTGTACATTGCACGGAAAAGAAATAAACAGGGGAACAGATTCGGATTCTCAAGGTTTGCAGATGTGGTTAATATCTCTGCGTTTGAACGAAAACTCTGCTCCATTTGCATTGGAACCCAACATCTACGCTGTAACATCGCCCGTTACCAACGTTCGGGGGACCGACCGGTAAACAACATTCCACCAGTGAGGAATTATGTCCCCAACAATCACCATTCACGTCACCCTCCCACCACCACACCCACTTCAAAAACCACTACTACCATACCAGAACTTCTACGCCGCCATGCTTAATGGAACCTCACCACAACCATTAAAAATTAACCCCATTCTACCACCACCTCCCTCTGAGCAATCTGCATCCTCTATCATCACTGAGCTACGCTCACTCGAGAGTGCTCCAAACACCCATAACATTATTCTAGACGAAGGGTTTTCTGATTTCTCCATAAAATACTTAGGGGGCCTCCATCTCCTCATCTAATTTAATAATGCTAAAACAGCAGCTAAAGCCCTCACAAATCCAAACCTTCGCTCCCACTTTAAAACCATCAAACCTTGGAGCAACAATATTCATATCTCTGACCGCGTAACTTGGGTCTCCATCTCAGGTCTTCCACCCCACTTGTGGAATACCGGTGTCTTTTCTGCTATCACTTGAAACTTGGGGACAAGTCCTATTACCTGAAGAGTGTAGTGCAAGACAATTCAACCGTTCCGTTGGTAAGGTTTGTATCCTCACCAAACGTATGGACTTTATTAGAGAATCAGTTCTCGCACCTATAGGCACCGAAAACCACATCATTCGTGTTTCAGAATTTGATGGGGAGATTGACTCACTCTTCAATGGGTATACATTAACTTCGTCTGTTTTCGGAGGTTCAGTTGATGAATCTGGTGATCTTTCTGGTGACGATGGGGATGACGATGGTGATGACGGCATAGACGGCGACGGTTCCGACGAAGATGGTAACTTGGAAGTGGATACAAATAATGCGGGACCCATTGTGGATTCTAATATGGAAAATGCGGGTGGGAACACATATTCAGAAAATATTGCAGACATCAATTTTGAGGAAGGGTCAACATCTAACTCGGGACATGGAGACAGGGACAAAAACCCCTTACATGGTTGTGACAGCATGCCTGCAACGACTCCCCAGTTGGATTGTGACAGTTTGAGTAAGTCAACCGCTCCTTTTTCTATTCAAACTCCACCTGGTGACTATAAGCCCAACTCCTCCAATATATCACAAGTGGGCTTTTTTGACACTACCCAATGTCCTACACCTAAATCAGCCCACCAAGCCACACCTTTAGACAACCACATCAAGTCCACTACTAAAACTAAATCTAAAACCAAAACCAAACTTAAACACAGTAAACGTCCCAGCTCTGTCCCACCATGTACTTCCTCCATCCACCAACCACGTTTAACCAGGAGGAAGAGATTTGCATCACTTCGTCTTATTGATCCTCTGAATGGCCTTGCTTCTCAACCAAGAATAAAACCCACCAATACCCAAAAACACAAAACAAAGGAAATTCCTCAGCCCATCAAACCCACATCCTTTCCTTCCAATACCGTGATTTCAGACTCCTTTTCTTTAATTAATAGGTGCAACTTGAGAATCCTTAAGAAACACGACACCACTGCTTCTTCGGATACGGGGTCCCTTGAAGTTAATAAGACAATTAATGTTGGGAATGATCTGGGTTTTGATATGGCTGGGAAAGAATCAGACGTATCCAATGCTTTGGATATCGGAGTTAAAAATGGTTTCCAATGAATATTCTCTCACTAAATGTTAGGGGGATCGGGGAAGATCATAAATGAAGTTGGGTTAGAAGACTTTGTTATGATAATAAAATTCACTTCCTAGGCTTGCAAGAAACTATGTCTGGTGTTGATAGTCGTCTTATTGTTCAGTCTATGTGGGGTCACTCGTTTAATTTTCTGGTGAAAAAATCAGACGGAAAGTCGGGCGGAATTATGGCAATCTGGGACCCGTCAAAATTCACCATGTCCGACTCCACAATAGGTGAAGGTTTTCTTGCTCTATCAGGAAAATGGATTCCTTATGATGCTCATTGTATCTTTGTTGTTGTATATGCCCCACAAGAGTTAAGTAGGAAAAAGAAGTTGTGGATGGATATTAAGGCCCTTGTTGATTCGGCTAATTCAATTTCTGTCGTTATGGGTGACTTCAATGAAGTTCGTTCTGCTACGGAACGAATGGGATCACACTTTTGTCATAGGAATGCTTCATTCTTTAACGACTTCATCTCCTCTTCAGGTCTTCTTGACATTCCCATGGGAGGTATGAGATTCACTCGTATGAATACTTTGGGTTCTAAGTTGAGCAAGATAGACCGTATCTTGGTCTCTAAACACTTCCTTGATAGATGGCCGAATTCACACATTTTAGCTCTAACTAGGGAGTTCTCGGATCATTCGCCACTCCTACTTCTTAATTCGGTAAACGATTTTGGTCCTATCCCATTTAAGTTTTACAACTCTTGGTTGCTTCATGAGGATTTTACCAATGTTATCACCAACTGTTGGTCTTCTCCCATTGATTGTCACTCGAATATATCGGCTGTCATATTTAATGCCAAGTTTAAAAAGCTCAAACTTGCTATTAAACTTTGGAGAACCACAGTGATTGCCACTAAAAGAGCGGCTACCATGGAATTGCGGGAAAAAATAATGGAGATTGATCTAAGAGCCGAACACTCCCCCCTCTCTGCAACAGACATCTTCAACAGAACCGACAATGTTAAATCCTTAACAGCCTTGGAACACAAAAATCTCAAAGATCTAAGACAAAAAGCCAAAGTCAAATGGACCCTAGAGGGTGATGAAAACTCCAGCTTCTTTCACGGATACATTAACAGCTGAAGAGACCGATCGAGAATAAATGGTCTTGCAAGTGATGGCTCCTAGATTACAGACCCCCCAACCATTAAATCACATATCTTTCATACCTTTGACTCAAAATTCAAAGAAACAAATCATAACAGACCCACATTTTGTAGTAACCTTTTCAAGAAAATATCTCCAGAAGACAACCTTCTTCTTGAAAACCCCTTCACCCCTGAAGAAATAAAAGAAGCTGTGTGGGATTGTGGTGGAGATAAGGCTCCCGGCCCAGATGGGTTTTCTTTCAAGCTTATCAAAAAATATTAGGATTTACTTAGTATTGACATTGTTAACTATGTGAATGATTTCCATCGTTCGCCTCATATCCCGCGTGGTTGTAACTCTTCATTCATTACCCTCATTCCAAAAGTTGATGACCCGATTACTATTGGTGACTTTCGACCAATTAGTCTCATAGGTTGCCAATATAAAATCATTGCAAAAATACTTGCAAACCGCCTTGCCTTAGTTATCCCGTCTGTTATTGGAGAGGTGCAAATGGCCTTTCTGAAAGGCCGCCAAATTACTGATGGCCCACTTTTGGTTAACGAAATCTTATCATGGGTGAAGAAACGCAAGAAAAAGCTTCTTCTTTTCAAAGTCGATTTCGAAAAGGCATTTGATACTCTGAGTTGGTCTTTCTTAGACTCAATTATGGATCAAATGGGTTTTAGTGCAAAATGGAGAACTTGGATCCGCGTTTGTCTTGATTCGGCATATGCTTCTGTCCTAATCAATGGGTCTCCAACTAAGGAATTTAAGATTGAGAAAGGTCTTCGTCAAGGTGACCCTCTATCTCCTTTTTTGTTCATTTTAGCGGTTGAGGCTCTAAATGTTATTTTCTTAGAAGCTAGAAATAAGAATATTTTCATTGGTGCTGAAATTGGTGTCGACAAAGTCCCCATTTCTCATCTGCAATTTGCAGATGACGCCATTTTTATTGGTCAATGGTCACTCCTAAATGCAAGAAATTTGTCTAGAATTCTTACATGCTTCCATCTCGCATCCGGGCTTAAAGTGAACTTCAATAAAAGCAAATTATTTGGTATTGGAGTTCATTCTAACGAAGTCAGTTATGTTGCAAACACCATTGGGTGTCTATCATCTCAACTTCCTTGTATTTACCTAGGCTTACCAATTGGTGCTAACATGTCAAGGTGTGCCAACTGGTATCCCCTGATTGATCGATTCCATAATCGACTTTCCAAATGGAAATGCAAGACACTCTCTTATGGGGGGCGACTAACTCTCATCAAGTCCGTCCTTGGTGGCCTAGGAACTTACTATTTTTCATCCTTTAAAGTTCCTACAACTATCATCAATAAGCTTGAAAGTATTCGTAGGAATTTTTTTTTGGGTGGTAATTCGGATGAAAGGAAGATGGCTTGGATTGCTTGGGATAAAGTAATTGCTCCGCTTGATCAAGGTGGTCTTAATATTGGAAGCCTTAAGGTGTTTAACCAAGCTTTGTTATCGAAATGGTGGTGGCGTTTCTTAAATGAAGAAAATGCCTTTTGGAGGAAAATCATTGTATCTATACATGGTCATCAAGGAGGTCTCTCAACTGGTTCCTCTTCATCATATAAATTGGGACCTTGGTATCAAATTATGAAGTTGAAAGATTATCTTTTAGCATATGGAATCACCCTCCCATCATTATTTAAAAAGAAGGTTGGCAACGGTTTAACAACAAAATTCTGGTTAGACTCATGGATCGGTGGCCCACCTATTTGCAACATCTTCCCGAGGCTTTTTCGTTTGGAAAAGAACACAGATTGTCATGTTTGTGATCGAGCACCACAACCTACTAACAGATCCTTGTCCACTGCATCTGTTCTGTATACTCAGCTTAGCTCTCACCAGTCATACCCTTTGCCCATGGGCCTCTCTTTCACTTGGGATTGGATCAGACCCCTTCGTTCAGCAGCAGAACACCAAGAACTTCAAGAGCTTTGTTCCCTGATATCCAACTTATGCCTCTCAAATGATCAAGACATGTGGGAATGCACGGTTAGTGAGGACAGAAAATTCACTGTTAAGAGTATGCGGACTTACATAAATAATCTCCTCCACCCTCTCGAACCACAACCATTCAAATGGAACAAAATCCTTCCAATCAAAATCAACATTTCATCTTGGCGGATCCTTCATAAGAGACTTCCAACACGCTACAACCTTGATCGAAGAGGAATTGACCTCGACTATATACGTTGTCCCGTTTGTGATGAAGATATAGAGACAGAAGAACATCTTTTTAATTCGTGCAGAATTGCTAAAGACACTTGGTTCAAGGTTCTCGTATGGTGGAAGATCAATAATGTCACAATCTCTTCTCTTTCTGACGCTATCAACTTAGCCGAAAGAGTCAACATTCCTGTTAACCTTAAAGCCTCTTTTGATGTTGTTGTTCAAACAACTCTTTGGTTTTTATGGCGGTTTAGGAATGAGATGTGTTTCTCGCTTAAACGACCCTCTAAGGATCTAATCCTTAATGATATCAAGCTCGCGTCGTTTAAATGGATCTCATGTAGGTTTAGGAAGGCTCGTTTAAATTGGATTAGTTGGTTCGATAACCCATGTAATGCCCATTGTATTTAACTGTTGTATTTTCGGCTCCTAATGTCTTATTAGGTGGCCCGTTTTATATATATTCTCCTCTTGCTGTTCAAAAAAAAAAGTTTTCTTCTCACCGGATCCTTACCCTTGAAAGTAGCTCAAAAAAAATGATAAAGAAACATATGCTATAACATTTAAAATTCAAAAGAAATACCCAATGCGAAAACCAAAATCATAGTCATAGACTTGGTTGTGACCAATAGCCATCAGTAAAATTAAACTCAATACAAGAAATCTTATGCTCCAAAACTGAACTAAACCCTAGTCTCTCATTCTCCAAATCAAATTGCAACATATTATCCTCCATTTGCTTACCACCAATCACCACAGAAGTCCTTGCCTCATCACCACCATCAACAAACCCTAAACACCACAAACCTTCTCCATATTCACCTTCAAGTTTCACCATTGAATTTGAACCATAAACCTTCCAAAACACAACTTCACTATGCATCACAAGATCAATAACCGGGACCTTAGGTCCAAACCACGTTTCATGCATTCCACTTGCATTAAAGCACACCTCAAACGGGCTCACTGGGTTGGCTGATATAGTTAAGTTACGTGTCATTGATTCGTTTATGAATAACTGGATAAAGGGTCTGTAGATTGAGGTGTGTAAAGTGGTGTAAGGTGTGATTGTGCTTAATCTTGTCCCTCCAAAGCCATTGTTGTCGATTGTTAAAAGGGACGGGTTGATATCGACTTGTTTGCTGTCAATTTTGATGGATGTAAGTCCTATGAAGTATTCGGCTGAAGGGTAGTTGAAGTAGGTAATTAGGGTGAATCCAATAGGGTTTATGATGAGTGGAGTGTACCTAAGGTGACTGGATAGGTCGCCTCCTGATGTGAAATTGTATGGACCGCGTGTGTTGAAGAAGGCTGCACCGGAATATTCTGTGGTATTTGGACAACTAGGAAGACATAACGCGAACACTCGGGGTGAATTAATGACCTTACTAACCTGCACAAGAAGGAATCAAAGGTTATGTGTTAATGCATGTGTTGTAGATATTAGCAGATACCAAACTCAGTAATCAATTGATGTACATTTTTCTTGCTCTTATTCCAAGAAACTTGGTTTTCAACTAATTACGTTCAATGTTGAAGCATAGTATACATTTGATATATAAGATTACTTATGTACTAAAAAATCAAACACTCTTAAATTTATAAAGTTTTATGAGGGTCGCTATAACAAGAAATCATAGCAACAAAAATCGTCTAATATGACAGATACATAAGACAAGATACAGTTGTAAAAGATCGATTATACGGATCAGTACAATATTCTATAATCATGTTGTAAAAGATCGATTATACGGATCAATACAATATTCTATAATCATGTGGCATTGTTTATTTGTTGGATCGTAAAACTTATAATATCATCTACAAAACGTGTATCGTATAAAGGGGCGGTACCACAATGGGGGCAGTGTGGGCAACTGCCCCACAAAGTTCACTCGAATAATGTCGATTTTCTTGAGATGATAAGTGATTTCGATTTTGCCCTCATAAATGAGTAAATATAAATGAGTAAATAATGGTAAAAATTTATCCATTGGTTGTATCATACTCAAGTGGTTAAGGACATTTGCAATTTTGTGAAGATATAATGTTTGATTTTTGTGCTACTTTATAGATTTTTGTAAATTTTTGTTATCCAACTTTTTATGCTTCAACTACTTGTGTTAATATCGATTAGAAAAAGTAAGTATGTGCTAAATGTCGGGCATGTCATCACTAATTTTTAGTTTTGGTTTTCACATGCAAACATGTACCAAAAAGGTTCATTTTCATTCAAGGTAAAATCAATTTCAATATAGCAACAAAGGTCGAGTTACTGACATGACCCAACTTGGTCCGCACTTTTGATTTTTGCCCCCTTTTAAAAGTTTTTTTTGGTACCGCCCCTGATCGTATATAGAATTTGGAGAAGTTGATTTTTCTTGCTCACGTTAATTTGGATTGATTATATCCTTTTAGGCATATATAGCGTTTCAGATTATTTTATTTTCATGGCAAAGGTCAAAAATAACAATGACATATTGTTAGGTTTGGGTGTGTAAGGTGAGCCGCTCAGGGCCTCAGGATTTTTAGGGCCCCAAATTTGTCCCGTTAATATTTATATTTGTAGGCATATTTTTCACGAAGAAAAAAATATTTAAATGGGAAATATCTTAAATGACTAATATATTAGAACGTTTAGATAATTAATTTTATTATATTTTATAAACGGTGACACATTATATATAATATTACTTAACAAAATGCATCATTATATAACTAGCAGGGTACCCGCGCGTTGCAGCAGTGGGTACCATGAAATAAAAAATTTCGATAAATAATGTATTTTAGTTTATTATGTTCTTTTTAACAATAAATTTACGGATATCAAGAATTTCGTATAGCCCGTGCCCGTTCGGGCTCGAACCCGTTGGCCCGTGTCTGCTCGGGCTCGAGCCCGTTTGGTCCGCGCCTGTTCGGGCTCAAGCCCATTTGGCCCGTTGCCCGTTCGGGCTTGAATATTTGTATAATGTGCTTTATTATTTGTAGTAGTGAAATTTAATGCATGAATTGTGTTTAATTTGGTTGTACAATATGCTTGATAATTTGTATTTCTTATGTAAGGGGTGTTTTAATAACTGTATTAATTGTATTTATTGACCAGTTAAATAATTGACTATATTAAATAGCATTAATGTGGTGTTTTGTTGTACACTATGCTTCTTGTCTTTTACGTCTGAAAATTATGTGTATTAAAGTGGTGTACACTATGTTTCTTTTCTTGTAAGTAGTAATCATTATAGTCATTAATAACATTGACCACTTTAATAGCATTAATGTTGTAAGTCTGAAAATTACATCATGCTTATTTTGTTGTACACTATGCTTATTATGTAGTAAATCTGAAATTTGGTTGCAGATATTGTACATTGTGCTTAAATGGTTGTAATTTTTGGTGAAAGGGTGTTTTTAATAGCATTAATGTTGTTTGATAGACTTTTGGTCTTAAAATGACACCACGCTTTATTTTGTTGTACAATATGCTTACTTTGTTGTAATTCTGAAAATTGTGTGCATTAAAGTGTTGTAAACCATGCTTAATTTCTTGTACGTCTTAAAATTAAGAGTGATGTGCCTTCGTGCATTATAAGTAGTATAGATTTTATAGAGAGCTCTCAAAAATTTCGACGATTCCTAAGACGGCCCTTCAAATAGAGGCGCCTATCAAAAAATACTCCAAAGGCTTCGGGATCGAGGTCTCATTAGCCGAAGAAGACCCTAGCCATTTTTCAAGAATTATCAAGGTATTTTTTTAAAACAATATTTTTCCAAAAGATCTTTCATAGTGACCCCAAACATCAATCCTTTTGAAGTCAATGGTAACATGTATTCATCGTAAATCATGAACACATGGACGCCAATACCAAAAGACTTTTTAGTTTAATATCACAAATTACAAAGTTTCATGTAAATACGGTTGTCAACATGCATTATGCATGTATGTCACGATATTTATAAAAGAAATTATATAATAGTTCAAAAACAGTACTTATCAAAAAACGAATTTGTATCTCTTTTATATTTCTGTACCGCTAAGTAAAGCCTAAACAAATTTTTTATAAAAGTTGATGGATAAAATAGTGCAAACAATAAAAGTGTATGGACTAAAACTTCCATCTTAGCAACAATAATTCAAAACGTAAAGAAGATAATTAACATACAACTAACATCTGCGATGGTAACGAATAGTTAAACCGTCCTAAACCTGCCAAACCCGATACACCATCAGGCAAACCTCGTAACAAAGAAGTATCCGAGCATGACAACACGAAGTTAGGAACAATACCAACTTTACCAGTCACACTATATCCATCAGTGACACTCAAACCAACCGTATCAACTAATGCTTGTGCAAGAACTGTGTTCTTAATAACCAGGTTCTCAGGAAACAACCCACATGAGTTGTTGTGACAACCTGGACCAGGTTGATCGAAGCAGTTGAAGCATGCTAGTGAAGTGAGCGAAGTGCATTGATGTGATTTGCATGGGATGTAATGGTGGGTTGAGGAGATGTATGCTCCTGCACTGCAATCTATCCAGCTATATTTGCTTGATAGGCCGAGCAGGAGAGTTGCGGGTTGGAGAGGGGTTTTTATGGAGAGTAGCAGGGTGTAGAGGGAAGTGGATTCGTCGCGGGATACTTTGGCGACGAATGAGGTTGATGAGTTTATGATCGTGAAGTGATTGATGATGAGGAATACGGTTAAGAGAGTAAATTTGAGTAATGACATTGAATTTGATTACACGAAAAGAAAAGTTTTTAAAGTTGTTAGGTGTCGAAAAAGGGAGTGAATGATGATGCTGAATATAATCAACGAATATAGAAGAAAAAAAAGGATTAAGAAGCAAGTATTTATAGTGAATGATTAATCCTATTCCTTATACAAGTCTATTAGGTTTATATAATAATTCTAATTCTATTCTAATTTTGATACTTGCAAATTTACTCCGACTTTTACTTGAGGTTTTGAACCCAAGAACTTTATGCCATGTCCACTTGAAGATAAACTGATTGAAATCAAGTGTTAGTAATAGTATATCAGTAAGTCACTCTTGTTACCTTGTGTTAAGATTGTGTTAGAGCATAAGGTGTCTTAACCTTGTGTTAAGATTTAACTCATTGTCATGCAGCGTCACATCAGCTCTAACATTTCAACTTAAATAAAAAAAATAAAAAAACACTTATTATCATAACTCAACCTTTTCAAATTCAACCCCTAAACTAAAACTAATACTTTATTTATTAAAAAAAACATAACATTAATTCTTAAACATAATACAATACGAGGAGAGTTATTTTACATACTAAACTTTTCTCACATACCAAGGGACTCATCTCCACCATCCATCTAAAAAAAATCAATAGCTGATATTTAAAAGCATTTTATTGTTTCACCCATTTTTTATAATATAAATATCTCTTAAATCGTTTATCATTAAGCGAAAATATTTACACCGTCGCGACGAGCATTTAATTATCTTTTTATAGACGGACACTTTAATATACTTTCGAAAAAAGAAAAAAAATTCATTTTTTTCACGTTTTTTGTCTTTTTTTCATTTATTTTACGTTACTGAAATTTGCATGAAAAAAATCATATGTGATAAAACACTAAATTGAATATCACACGTGATATTAGTGTTAAATCATATATGATATGTAATATCACATGTGATATCATATGTGATTTTACACTAATATCACATATGATATTACATATCATATATGATTTTACACTAATATCAAATTAGTGTTATATCGTATATGATTTTTTAATGCAAATTTCAGTAACGTAAAAAAAACGAAAAAAGCTTTAAAAAAATGTGAAAAATACGAAAAAAAATTTTTTGTCGAAAGTATATCAAAGTGCCTATCTGTAGAAAGATAATTAAATGCTCGTCGCAATGATATATTTTTTTTCGCTCTACGATTAACGGTTTAAAAGATATTAATATTTAAAAAAAAATGATGAAGTTGGTTTTTATATTGTTGGGATTAATCTCATCCATTAGATCAAATAAAAATGAAGGGTGGAGATTGATCCCTATGTATGTAAATAATCTTTTGTCCTCAAATGATCTTATATCATACAATACGGAATTATAAAAAAAAAAGGTTTCCAAAAAAAAAGAAAAAGAAAAAAAATACGAAATAAAAAAAAAACACAACACAAAGCAAACTACAACATAAAGGAAATTATGAAAATATAATTGAATCTAGTGACGAGGTTGCAAGTTATATTTTTTTATGATTCGGTCATTTTCTTCATTGATCCAAGCCACAACGTTTGGATCCTTGCCATCAGTGTCAATCATCAAAAATTTCATCTCTTCCAACCTTGTTATCGTTTCATCTTTTACTTGAGCCGCCCGATACGCCACTTGGGCGGTTTCCCGTTTTATACGATACTCGGTTGTCATAGTCTCTGTGAATTGGCTTGACGAGCTCGTTCCTCCGGTGCTCGCTCCTCCGGTACTTGTCGTGCTCTAGGATTTGGCTTTCTTCGAAGCACGCTTTTTTCCCATGAGACATGGTTGTTCATCATGACCAAACAAAGCCTCGTTTGTTTGGCTTGGGACATTGCCGATTAAATCAAGCTGATTCGGCGCGTCCCATTTCTTATGACCACGCAAAACCTCCCAAGCCTCCTCGTTGCCAAAACGGCGTAGTTTTGTGCTCGTCAAGATACATTTGTTTCGCCGGTTTGAGGATATCCATCGCACTTTCCCCACTTTTCTCTTCTCGTTTCGAACGTTTGTAATACGCGTTGAACTTTGTGCAATCATGGTTCAACGTTTTCCACTTTTGCGTGGTTGAAAATTTAGTCTATTGAACTCATTTTTTCCCGTTGCCAAAACGTATCGAGATCTTGTGCACGCCCGACAAGTGGATCCTCCATAGCGGTTACATAACAGATGGCAAATAATTTTTCCTCATTTAGTTGCCAACGTGTAGGGACGAAGTTGGGAATTTCTTCATCCTCATCAATTGGTTCGCGATATTTGGATTTTTTGGCCTTTCGCTTACCACGAATTTTGGGTTTTGGAGGAGACGTAGGTGTTTCGGGAACCTCATGTGTTTCGGTTTGTGAATGTTGTGAGAATTGTAGATTTTGAAAATTGGTGTTTAATGTGTTCTGTTGGCTTTGTTCCCAATATAGAAATCGTTGATGTTGTAGGTAAAGTTCTTGGCTCGACAAGCCGAGTGGGTTAGGAAAAGAGATGTTGGGTGATGATGAACCCGCTTTCGGGTTTGAAGATGAACCCGCGTTCGGGTTTGAGTTATTCCACCCACCGAAGAGATTCAAGAAAGAATCATCGTTGTTGTTGACTCCCGACATTCTTTTTTAGCAAATGGAAGTATATGATTGATTAGATTGAGTTGTGGAAGAGTGAAAAAAATTGTGTGTTAATTGGGTATTTATGGTGGTGGGAAAATGGTTTTTTTTTAAAGGAAAACAAGTTGTTTGTTTTGAGGGGGTGTAACTGATTTTTTTTAAACCCAACGGCTAGTATGCCCGTTTTAGGGGGTGAAAGTGATTTTTTTTAATTAAAACTTGCCTTAATGTCGCGTTAAGGGCTTAACGCACCTTTAACTCACCCCGACAATATGGTTAACGCACCCTTAATGCGAGCGAGTTAAGCTTTAACTCGGGTGGTGCGTTACCACACCGAGTGCTCTTATAAACTTAAGTTAAATAAGTTATATCATTTTTCATGTAACTTGGTGTATGTCTAAAGCACTTATAGCAATATATAATACTTAAAGCTAGCAATTTAAAAAATAAACACAACAAAGTTTTTTAACGTTTAAAATCTTATTAAAAAAATCAAACAATTCATTAACTTAAACATTAACCAAAATATGTATTTTAGTAATAATCATGCTAACATTCTGACTTTATTGAGGGACTTAGTTTCATGCAGAAGTAAATGCTCTCTTGAATACGTATCACATTAATTGCAAGATATAACATTTACTCTTTTGAGAAATTCTCTTTTATAGGCGGTATACATAGTGATTACATGTGGGGTAACATGGACGTGTCGATGATCTAACTATAAGGTACACTTCTACCATACTACATTAAATGCTTCTATCTATACTACATATAAAGTAAAAATAATCAATGTTGAAATGTTAAAATGTTGAAAAATGGTCAAACTTTTAGCACATTTGAAAAATAATGAAATTAAGCTATGCATTTGGAAAGTATTGAAGTGTTTGAAAAGATTGCTATTAATACACATCAAAAACCGGGTTGAGCCGGTTTAATTTGGCCCGTTTTTTGACCCAACCCGTCGGGATGACCTAGTTAAATTGACCCGCTTTTTCGATCGGAACGGTTCAACCAGTTGAACCACCCGGGTCGAACCGGGTTTCAAAACAATATGTTTAATCCTAATATCCTCAAAGTTTTATTATTTTTTGTTTATAACCCATAAACTTTTTTATCACTAAAATCGACCGCTCTAAAATCCCGTTTTTCGACCCAACCCGTCGGAATGACCCGGTTCAATTAACCCGTTTTTCGACCGAAACGGTTCAACAGGTTGAACCACCCGGGTCGAACCGGGTTTCAAAACATTATGTTTAATCTTAAAATCCTCAAAGTTTTAATATTTTTCGTTTATAACCCATAAACTTTTTCTATCAATAAAACTATATGCCGTTATAAAATCTCGTTGCTATGCACGGGTACCTGATAAGGATTTAAAACGTACGCTTTTATGGGGTCATTTAAGCCCTAAATCGATCACTTTTATATCCGTTACTGCTTAATTTCGTTCCTTTTCACTTTTTAGGTCTCTTTAGGGATGGCAAAAAAATCCAAATCCTACGGGGAAACCCGAACTTATTGGGGCGGGGCGGGGCGTGGCATGCTTATCGGGTTTTCGGGCCTTAACGGGGATTCTTATTGGGTTTGGGGCGGGGACGGGGCACACCATTCCCGCCCCGCCCCGCCCCGAAACATATACATATACATATATCTATATACAAAAAATATTGTGTTAGTATTTACGTACTAAATATAATTCTCTAATTTTTGTTAGTTTTTATCTTTGTGATATTTCAAATTTGATCATGGAAGCTTGTTTTTTGTCATACTATTCTATAAAGTTGTGATTTATTCCAATGATTAATATATTACTAATGGTTTTTCAATTATTCAAGCTATTCTATAAAATCATATTGTTAATAGTGTAGAAATAAGAATAAACATGGAGCGACACGAGTATGATTGAGTAACGCGCACAAAAAGATAACCCGATAAGACCCCAATGGGGAATGGGGCAGGTTTGGGGGAGTATCTCGCCCCAATGGGGATTGGGGCGGGTTTGGGGATGGTTTTTGTTATCGGGTTTGGGGATGGGGATGACCGCCCCGCCTCAAACCCGCCCCATTGCCATTCCTAGGTGCAAAATGCTGGAATGAAGCATATTTGGACGAAAAGGAGAAAATACATGAAGAAAATGGCAAAGTCAAGATCGAAGCCACTCAAAGCTGATCAACAGTACCTGACGGCGTCCCAATCAAAGGGCGACGCCGTCCCTCTATGATGACTTGATCAAAACATGCACGCGACGGCTCAGTGGAAATTTTGGTCACATAACCTGACGGCGTCACGCCCTAATATTGGAGGGCGTCACTCACAGTTTTCAACTCAGACGACCCAGATCTAGAATCAAGAAGACGTCCCAACTGAAGACCGACGACGTCACAACTCTAAGGTGACGCCGTCCCATCGATGACTTGGCCCAGACGAAACCCTAATGACGGCGAGCTGACGGCGTCCCATTTAAAAGGTGACGTCGTCGCATTTGTAAATCTATATATAGAATTCGATTTTTCTGCATTTAAAGAGGTAGACTTATGGAGAATAGACCCTAAATCGTTTGTAGTCCAAATTGGACAGTATCTTAGGGTCCCATACCCTATTTTACACATCGAGATAAGTATTTTAATCTAAAGTAACATTATGTCTATCCCTTACTCGATTGATTGTGTGTATGCTTGCTTGTTTACCATGTCTAGCTAAATTTCTTGTGTGTTTGCTTAGATCTATGAAACCTAGTTATTGATTATTGTTAGGTTGTTTCTTATCTTAATTGTAAATTGGCTTAGGAGTGCAACTAGGCATCATTCGTTGTATTCAATGCTTGAGTATGCTTTATGAGGATATGGTCTATGAATGAAATAGCCAAGGCTTGCTGATTCCGTAGGTTGTATAAAAGAGATAACCTCAAAGAACTAAGGACTACGCATACCCTACGACCTTAGGGATACAACACGCTAAGCTAAGGTGTGACAATTCAACCGACCAATAAAAGATAACTAGGGAGTAATAGTATCTAGGTAAACACATTTTTAATCATCATACGAGCACACATCAAATAGACATAGCTACCCGTAGTAATTAGATAAACTAGATAATTAGATAAATAGAGTAATCGGTAAAAGTACCACCCCCAAACCAATTGCCCCGAGATTTTTACCTTAGCTTTCTAAAAAACCATAAAAAGATAAAAAAGAATCATCCTCAACCCCCACCTTCTCGTCATACATTTCTTACTAGCATTCATATTCCCATAGAGAACGATATCAATCCCCGAGGCTTACCCAATACTACACTACAATGATTAGTTTCACTGCCTAGGAGGTTGAAAAACTTGCTCGACGAAAAGGAAGTTTCCTTTGACCCCGAACGCGCTCCGTATGCGCATCAAGTTTTTGGTGCTACTGCCGGGGAATAGAATAGCTAGTTAGATTTCTATCTCGTTTAGGTTCCTTGCTTGATTCCTATCAAGTGAGATTTTTTCTCATTTTCATTAGCATCCTAGTAGTCAGAGCCGGATTTGGGCCTGTGTAGGATGGGCAACTGCACATGGCCTGATTTCCAAAGAGGGCCTCAAGTTTCTGTCCGTCTGCTGATAACAAAATAGAGATCATTAAAAGCCCAATTCAAGTTTTTTGCCCTTTTTGTTTTGCGAGTATGGAAGCCAGTGTATTGCATTTCACGGTGGAATCAGCTTCCTTTTCACCTTTTCTAACTATAATTAATATCTTATAAATCATTATACTTTATCATCTTAATATAGATGTTATATACCGTAACTTATGTTTGACATGATACTTCAAGACATAACTCAAAGACTACAAGCATCATTAACTCATTAGCCTTTTTTTGTGAACCTGTAAAGTTTTAACATTAAAAAATACGGAGTAATCCAATACTATATGTTTATTTTTTGCTTCCAAAAATGCAAGAAGAATAACATAGTTTAAGCATTCAAGGAATAGTAAACGTATAATGGTGACAAATTTTAAGATGGTAGTGAAATTTTTACATATATACTTGTTAAAAGGGCCAAATTTGTAGTAACGGCACAGGGCCACAAAATATCACGGGACGACCCTGCTAGTAGTCTATCCCCCTTCTTCGTGACTTTGTTCGTAACCTCATCACTTTTCATCATGGAAGGTGATAACCCACCAAGAGGCCGTACTCTTGGTGAATACTCTAGACCGAGCCACCAAGGCTATAGGAACACCATTGAGCTCCCCGATCAAGCTCAAACTACGGTCCTGCGATCTTACACCATCCGGTTGGTGCAAAACGGATGTGCATTCCATGGACTTCGTTCTGAAGATCCTAATCAGCATCTCAAGGACTTCCTTAAAACTGTTGACTCCATCGACCTTGATCCTACCACACGGTAGACCACGCGCTTGCGTGTTAGGTCACAAGGTTTACCACACAAGCTTATATGAGAGATAGAGAGGCGATTGAACAAGAACCAAACACACACACACGATAATATAAGACCGGTTATGCGTAGGTGATGTGTGAAAGGAAATAACTTGAACAACCAACCTTCAAATGAAGGTTTACATAAGGTATTTATAGGCAAGGAGCTAGGGCAACACTCCTACTCCTTCCCTTTCTCCTATGGGCTTGGGCCTAAGCTCATGGGCCTTCTACATAAGCTTAAGGCTAATAACAAACATAAAGGCCATAATAAGCTAACTATTACATATGTGTAACTAACACTTGAATAAGGTTTAGGAGTGATTCCAACAATCTCCCCCTCAAGTGTTATTACATATGAGTAACTAACACTCAAGTGTTGGTGATGAAAAACGGTGAAGGCGTTGATGTAATAGTAGCTTTTGACGTCTTCTGACATTCTTCTTTCTTGCGAGAAGAATTGCCTTGATTTGAACAATCTCCCCAGTGTAGAGAGATAGTTTACTTTGAACGGTTATGCTTTGACGTCATCTTTAACTCTGTTCTTTGATCATTGTTCTTTGTGATGAAAGTGATAGTATGTTGTTGTCTGCATCATGTCTGCCTCAGGTCTGCTTCGCTGCTACAGTGTCTCCAAGTCATTCTTCAACATGCTCACACGCTCTTTGACGTTGGAATTCAGTACTGACGAAGTTCTTTAAGTCTTTAACTTTATAGATTCTTTGAATTGATGAAGAATCATTCTGACTGTTGTGTTGCTCTTGGATAGAACTTCTATTAGTAATGATGTTGGCGTGAGCATGAGAAGAATCTGCAAGATCATTGATGAGTGTGTAAATACTCATCATTTTTGGTCAAATCTGAACTGCAAAACATTTAAAAACACTCAGAAATGCATCAAAATACTGAAAATATCTCAAAATTGTATTTTATATGTTTCAGATGCAAAATGTTTAAAATTAGATGAAAAACGAACAAAGTTTGCATAATTGGCAGTTTCAGTCCCCCAACTTTCAAAAATGGCAAAACAAGTCCCCGGGATTTTCAAAAATGGAAAATATTATTTATGGCCCTTGGTTAATAAAGTTGTCATTTATGGTCCTTATAATAAATTTTGGAAAATGCAGTTTTGGTCCCTCAAGTTTGGTTGAATTGCAACTTTGGTCCTTGTTTACTAATACCAAATCCAACCGGACCCTTTTATAATACCCAACACCAATCCCAGCCCAACCTTATACCCATGGCCCAATTACCAAATATCCAACCCACGGTTTATAATAAAACCGCCCACCCAGCCACCCTTTTCCCTCCATTTTTCCCACCATCTTCACCCACTCTCTGCAACACTCAGACCACCCCTCACCTCCAGCTCACACTCCACTCCATATCACCCTCCACCTCACCTAACAAAACAAGAAACATTTATTACACCCTCCCCTGTCCCAAGTCATCAGGCCCAGTTACAACATTTGGCGCCAAAAACGCAAATCAAGGGCTGTGATCAAACTGACTAAATCAAAGGCTAGGAATGAGAGAGAAGACATGCTGGATGGCTATAAAAGAGAATGAAGACAGAAGTAGCAGTGTCACTGTTTTTAGACCTTTTTCTATTTTTACTTGTAATCGTTTTTAATTTTAATGCAAAGATCTTTCTGGGTTTCATGTTCTAAGTCTTGTACAAGTTAATTCTAGTTTAGTTTCAAAGTTCTTTATCATCAACTGTTAGTTTTCTGCTTGTTCTAGTTTTCCCGCCAAAATCAGTTGTAGCTTGTTCTTAAGTTTTAAGCTGCTAAAATGCTTCATTAAGCTTCTTTTAACTTAATTAAAAGTGTTTTAAGCAAATTGGTAGAGTTTCCTGTCTAATTGCTCAATTTCCCAAAAAAGTCAAAATTAGTCAAACTTGTAAAGTCAATTTCATTTTGAGTGAAATCTGGTTTTGATTTGTTTCTGAAGTTGAGATTTAGATTAGTGATTCATTTCCATTTAGTTCTAGTTACAGTTATTCAAGTTTTCAGTGTTAAATCTCATTTAGTTCTCTTAAGGTATGTTTGGATTTACAAAGTTATAGGAGTTTTAGTAGTTTTGGTTAAGTCAAATTTGTCTCATCATGTTTCTCAACTATTTTAGAACTTAAATCATTCATAGTTTTAAGTTTTGGGAGAGTAAAGTTTGTTTTCAAGTTTTTTATTTTATTTTGTCATCTAGTACCAAAAACATTTTTTATTTTATTCAAGTTTTCAACGAACACAAAAAACCCAAAAAGATTTTATTTCTTATATTTACAACATGTTTTTCAAAAATACCAAAAATATTCCTCTTTACCCTCTTACCCTTTTTGATTCTTTATCCCTTTACCCTCTATCCATTTGATTCTAACTTCTTCTATTCTCATGGAATCGTTTATTCCTTGTGTCGGTTGTGGTGAGCCTCTTTTTGGTTCACCATGTCGCTGGTGTACGTGTGTAAAGTGTGGTAATGATATTCGGAACGGGAGTTGTTTGTTTTGTGGTTCGAGGAATTCATTTGATTATGATCCTAATCCGAACTCATTTAACGACCCCTCAAACTTTTCCAATTACCCACCATAGCCCGACTTATCTTCATATAATCAACATAACTGCTGTGAATTTTGTGGCGGTCCTCACCAAGGATTTGAGTGTCAATCCGGAAACACGTTTGTCTATGAACAGTTTTCTGGTGATGCTCAGAACTTTGGTTATGACCAATATCCATATAATTCACCAGTCCAGACTCAACAGTTTTACTGTTGTGAGTACTGTGGAGGTCCCCACTTCAGCTCTGATTGTCAAATAGGGAATCCATTTCCTTGTAACAATCATGACTCTTACGGGTTTGGCAATTTCCAACCTCCACAGCACCATACGGTTCAAACTCCACCTGAGCCGTTGCCTAAAGGAATTTCCCAAGATTTTGAAACCGCAATGAAAACACTTGATGATATGATTCAAAACTTTAAGAATCAAGTGAGTGGTGAAAAAACCATGGGAGAATTGCTAGCCGAAGAACGAGAGGCTCGCAAATCTAGGGAAGAATTATTAATCCTAGAGCATGCAGCTCTAAGGCGTTCCCAATTTCTTAAGGCAGCTCTATATGATGATGACGAGGAGAGTTTTTATCCTTTTAAAGATAATATTTCTCAACTCCCTCAGTCTGTTGTTATCACACCCGATATTCCCACTCACTCTCTGAACATGGGGGACGAGCTTCTTGACACTGTTCCTGAAAAGGAATCGGACGAATTCATAAAGTCTAGTGATGAGAACCTTGTCCCAATCCCGAGAGAGTCACAGGGAATTTCTGATCATATGTGTGATTCTTCTTCCCCTCTTGAGTGTTCAAACGATCAATTTGAGACTTTCTCCGATGGTAGCGAAGACTGTGCTTCTTATGGAAACATTGAGTATGTTGAGGCATCACTCCCACAGTCTGATCCTCTTCTTGAGGAGTTCACCGATGAACTCGCTCACATCAATCCACTTTCATCAAAAAGTGATGATGATCTCTTTGATTTCGAAGCCGACCTAGGAGAAATTGAAAGTCTCCCTTCTAATGATCGTTCACCCACTTCTTATCCCAACAGTCCAATAGAGAATATTGAGCACTTTGTTCCTGAAGCATTCAAAACAACTCCCACTAATCCTCTATTTGAATTCGACTCTGAATTCACTTTAATTTCTGAGAATCCACTCTTTGATACTCAGATTGAGGATAGTGATGAGTCTACAGTGAAACAAGAATTCACAAATTTACATCTTGTGATTGATTCTCTTCACGAGGAGTTCGCCGGTGAACTCACTCATATCATATCTCCGCCGGAGTATGATAACTTCCACTTTGATCATGACACACCCGGGATTTGTCTTGATCACGTGAGCTTAAATGATGAGATTCATAATACTAAAATTATGGATTCTCCTATGGATGAAGATGAGTTAGTCATGATTTTCATCATGACTTTCTTTCTTTTCTTCACCTATCCCGTGACTTCTTCTCTTCTTCACTCATTCGGGAGTGAAGATACCATCTTTGACCCCGGCATTTCCATGTACCATTTGTGAGCCGAGTCTGTCTATGTATACCTCATCGGTGTGGAACTTTCACGTACTTCAATGTTTATCCAAACATCTTGAATGAAAGTCCGATGGAGATTGTCTCTTCCACTTACTTCCCCATGAACCAATTAATTCGGGGTCGAGTCAAGCTAGCGACTCGGTAATCAAAAACAGTAGTTAAACATGGGTTTTCACCCGTGTGTACCACCCTAGTGTGGGGGAGTTGCCCCCCGCTGTTGTATATAAGTTTTCAAAAAAAAAAAAAAAAAAAAAATTCAAATAATGGCCGTAGTATTTCCCTTTTACGTTCTATGTTTCGGCATAACCGCCGGTACTTTGAATATTGAGGGCAATATTCATTTCTAGTGTGGGGGGGAATTCTCACGAATTTTATCATGTAATTACACCGCCTAATTCCCCCATTTTTGGCCAAAATTTTTTTTTGGAGTAAGTGTTTTGCACTTACTCAGCTTACGGTTATCAGTCCGCCATGTCTAATAAACAAAAGGATTGGCTAATCCAGGAGCAAACGGCTCTTGGTAAAGATATCTCAAATCCGTTGATGGCTTGCAATTTGCCCAAAATTGTATGGTATTCGACTCACCATATCCTTAAAAGTGAAGAGTTGGCTAGCCCGCAAGTTTATGACTTGTGGTAAAGGCAGTTGGAAAACCATAATTGGTAATCAGCTCACCAAAGATAGTATATATTATCTAAGAGTTGGCTAGTCCAGAAGCAAACGGCTTCTGGTAAAGACAAATCAAATCCGTTAGAAGCTGGTGATTTGCTCAAAATCATTTGGTTATCGTTGTACCAAGGTTCTTACTTGAACTGAAACAATTGGCTACTCCAGAAGTAATGGCTTTTGGTAAAGAGATTCAAATCCATTAAGTTTTCTCAAAAGATTGCTAGGGACTAGCAATAGTTTAGTGTGGGGGATTGATGAGTGTGTAAATACTCATCATTTTTTGTCAAATCTGAACTGCAAAACATTTAAAAACACTCAGAAATGCATCAAAATACTGAAAATATCCCAAAATTGTATTTTATATGTTTCAGATGCAAAATGTTTAAAATTAGATGAAAAACGAACAAAGTTTGCATAATTGGCAGTTTCAGTCCCCCAACTTTCAAAAATGGCAAAACAAGTCCCCGGGATTTTCAAAAATGGAAAATATTATTTATGGCCCTTGGTTAATAAAGTTGTCATTTATGGTCCTTATAATAAATTTTGGAAAATGCAGTTTTGGTCCCTCAAGTTTGGTTGAATTGCAACTTTGGTCCTTGTTTACTAATACCAAATCCAACCGGACCCTTTTATAATACCCAACACCAATCCCAGCCCAACCTTATACCCATGGCCCAATTACCAAATATCCAACCCACGGTTTATAATAAAACCGCCCACCCAGCCACCCTTTTCCCTCCATTTTTCCCACCATCTTCACCCATTCTCTGCAACACTCAGACCACCCCTCACCTCCAGCTCACACTCCACTCCATATCACCCTCCACCTCACCTAACAAAACAAGAAACATTTATTACACCCTCCCCTGTCCCAAGTCATCAGGCCCAGTTACAACATTTGGCGCCAAAAACGCAAATCAAGGGCTGTGATCAAACTGACTAAATCAAAGGCTAGGAATGAGAGAGAAGACATGCTGGATGGCTATAAAAGAGAATGAAGACAGAAGTAGCAGTGTCACTATTTTTAGACCTTTTTCTATTTTTACTTGTAATCGTTTTTAATTTTAATGCAAAGATCTTTCTGGGTTTCATGTTCTAAGTCTTGTACAAGTTAATTCTAGTTTAGTTTCAAAGTTCTTTATCATCAACTGTTAGTTTTCTGCTTGTTCTAGTTTTCCCGCCAAAATCAGTTGTAGCTTGTTCTTAAGTTTTAAGCTGCTAAAATGCTTCATTAAGCTTCTTTTAACTTAATTAAAAGTGTTTTAAGCAAATTGGTAGAGTTTCCTGTCTAATTGCTCAATTTCCCAAAAAAGTCAAAATTAGTCAAACTTGTAAAGTCAATTTCGTTTTGAGTGAAATCTAGTTTTGATTTGTTTCTGAAGTTGAGATTTAGATTAGTGATTCATTTCCATTTAGTTCTAGTTACAGTTATTCAAGTTTTCAGTGTTAAATCTCATTTAGTTCTCTTAAGGTATGTTTGGATTTACAAAGTTATAGGAGTTTTAGTAGTTTTGGTTAAGTCAAATTTGTCTCATCATGTTTCTCAACTATTTTAGAACTTAAATCATTCATAGTTTTAAGTTTTGGGAGAGTAAAGTTTGTTTTCAAGTTTTTTTTTATTTTGTCAAAAAGTATTCAAAACAGTTTTTCCCAGTTTTTCTTTAGCATTTAGTGTTAATTGTAGTGGTTATAAAAAATTCTTAAAAATTAAAAATCACAAGTTAGATAGTTGGTTTAAGTTTTCACAAAAGGAAAAAAATTAGAAAATTCATTTACATAAGCTACGGATGGTTTAAAGTGAGTGGTTTTGTGATAACCTCCCCTGCACCAGCAGTTCTGTCCCATGTAAGCACTTTCGTATCTGCTTTCTTGCTTATTCATTCAATGTTATGACTTGATTTTTGTTTCTTTGGTTAGATTGTAGTCCATAGATAATCTGTGTTGCCTTGATTTAGTTTCTAGTGCTTATCAGGTTTTTGTTCCAACTTAGCTAGGATTTATTTAATGCTTTTAATGTATTTAGAATTAGGCTAGTTTACATTTTAGCTTATTTGGTGCTTATATGTAGTTTTTTATTGCTTATTTATCCCTTACATTGTTTATTTCAATTGCTTACATGTGCTTTTTAGACCAAAAACAAGTAAAAGGGTGTTTGGTTGCGCTGTCCCAAACAGACCCTTATGTTTCTTTTTTTTTCCAAGTCTGCTGCTACAAATAAGCAGTCTCAACTGCTTATTCCTTGCTTCTCGTACAAAAGTTTTTCACAAAAAAGTTACCACTTTAATCCCAACTTCGAGTTCCAATAAAAAAATTCAAGAAAAAAAAATAAACAAAAAAGGTGGGGAGGCAGGCTCGAACCTGAGACCTCCCACCTTTATGAGATGATAAGGGTGTACCTGGATACCATGCGCCCTTGGGACTTCTATTGGTTTTAGTTTACCAAGTTTAATACTTAAGGTAGTTTGGTAGTTATAGCTTTAAGCACTTTGTAGCTTACTTTGCAACTTATTTCCAAAACAACCACCTGTTTTCTCATTTTTCATAGATTAAGCATAACTCAAAGTACTTTTAGTGATTTTTCCAGATTTTTCCCAATTAGTTTGGAATTTTTAATTATTTAATTAGTGTAAAATAGTATTAAATTCATAATAAAAGATATAAAAGTCAAAAAAATTATAAATCTTTTTTCTAAAATTTTCTTTTGTCATATAGTAAGTAAGAAAATTGTTTTTACACTCGTAGGACTTTTATTTTACAAATTTTACGTTTGTCCTTGCGCACTCGCGTAATTTTTATATAAAACGCACGTTTTCATTCTAGGTCACGTTTTTAGATAATTTAGGTTTACGCTTTAATTAAAAAAGTTTATTTAAGTTATTTTGTTTTATAAATCACAAAAACATCAACTTTAAAAATAGTGATAGCGTTTATTTAATATAATCTAGCTTTTTAATTTTCTTCCATTTTTCCTTTGTCATCTAGTATCAATCACAAACCTTTTCCCATTCAATATCACTCGATCACAGATTCGTTGTATTACAGATTTCACACCTCGTTGGGACTTAACGACCCGGGGAAACACTAAACTCCTCTGGACTTAATTGCATTCTGTTCTGAGCTGTTTGACTTTTATGGTTGACCATTCACAAGTGGTTGACTAATAAAAGATAGACCGTTCGGAGCGGATCAAATTTTGGCGCCCCGCTCCGGAGCTTCCATAAGAAGAAAACATTTAAACGGTTAGTAATAAGCGGATTCCGGCACTTACAAGTTTGAACTTCGAGAGTGTTAACAGCATAGTGTGAAAACACAACTCTAATTCTTACAAAGGCCGTTCCTGAATCGGAGTCCCACAAGTGAGATAACACGATGTACCGAAGTACACCTACGATTCAGATGAGTCACTGAGGTACACCGAAGCATCACCTCACGACTGGAGACCGTTTGAGACCACTAAGCGCAATCCACGGGGAGTTGCCGAAGCGACCTGCTGTCAGGGCTGTTTGATGTTGACCCTGGCGGGAGTTTCCATTCAATCACTGAGGATCACAAATGTGAACCTCTCATAAATGTTCTCGACAGATTGCTAAGATCTGTGAAGGACTCGATAATGTATCACTTTGAAATTCTTATTGTAGGATGTCAAGTGATGAAATGTCAAGTGTACCTAAGAGATCTTTTGATGAATCTCGTGGCTCTAGACTCAATAGTGCGTTTTGGTTTTCTGGAGCGGAGACTAGGGAGAGGGTCTCCTTCTTCAATACCAGCAATCTCTAAGAGAAAGCCGATAGTTTACGTAGGGTTCCCAGTGAGAATGAAACAAGCTTCGGTTGAGAGAAACTTGAGTGGATAAGAAGGTTTAGTGCATGCGTCACTGGGTCCATGACGACTTTTAATCTTCAATACCGGCGTCACTAAGTGACAACCAAGCATATGAATTGAACCCGGTTATGCGCCTAAGTTGAATAATCGGGAGGCCTATTTCTTTTCACCCTTTTCTTTGCATTTCTTTTTAATTCTTCAACTCCTTCTTTCTCCGATTCTCATTTTCTCCTTTTTACAATCATACCTAAGGACTTCTAAATACTAACTATTTGTGGTGTCCTTGGGTAGATCCCTCCGACTCTGGCGGATCATAGGACGGTTATTCCTAACCTTAGTCACCTTATAACTCCATGACTAACCTATGTTGCCATAAAACCAGCGATGTGAAAAATCTCTCATAGTGTTTATGAATGAAAAACATTTTAGTACCACTGTTGAGATAAGATTTTGCATAAATACTCCCCTCCACATGTGCTTAAGAGTTTTAACGGTTAAAATGCACAGTGAGGAAAAGCGCGCACTTTTGAATTGATTAACTCAAGATAGACATTCCCCGCGAGACACAGTTACGTGGCATAGTTAAAGAGTTGCATTGTCAACTTTTAGGTGACAACTAGCTCTAATAACTACCTTGAAGGTGTAGACAATCCTCGAAGGTTGTCAAACCCGTCAGAGTTCATGTTTATCAAGAGTTTCTCGAATGGTACATTCTACTCAGACAAGTCCTTTGCGAGACACGTTTACATCACTAGCGAACTAGCTTGAAATTATTACCCGTCGGGACAAGTCTTTTCGAGTTACTAACAGTTAAGCATCGTCAATTCGTTGGTTAAGTCAAGCACACAGATTCATTTGCATTTTACACAACATATTTCTTATCACACATTTTCTCCCCCTCAAAACTGGCATATTAAAGTGTTATTTTTGAAACGTTTGAGAATAAATATGACCATTTCGAGTGTTGCGGGAAGAATGACCACTGTGAACAATTTGTGAACAAAGTTTCAAATACTCCCCCTCAACAAGTGATATAAACGGTTGAGGTTTTGAAAATCATAAGGGGAAGTACTTGTTCTTTTGAGCAAAACCTTGAAAATGAAAGGTTTGATAGGTTTTACTCAAAAGTAAGAAGCTTTCGCTCCTTTTCTAAGGATTGTGGCACTGAGGCGTACCACGGGGTCCTTTATTTACAAGTACGGGTTGTACACTGTAATGTGTGCACAAGCCATATACATAATTAATCAAACATCCAAAATTATATGAAGTAAACAATTCAAGGGGTACCGGAAGTGCATGATGTTCCCGGGAGTGTGCACAGGCGTTGAAATCCGGTTATGTTTGGTCGACCACCGACATAACTCTCCAATCGTCTGAACTGATCCCTTCGAAACAACCGTTCATCAATCATTGTGATGATCCGTCTCACATCCCTCCTTTCACGAGAATTCCAGCTTAGGAGACCCAATTTTCTGGCGTATATCCTTCAACCTGTATGCCAATCCATCCCTAACCAGCTTCAAAGTATGATCCCGAACTTGTGGAGTTCGCTACACGCCATTAAGCGGTTTCTTTGAAGTTCACTACGGTAAACAACGCCGAAAGGTTTGCTGATGAGTGTATATTGAGATAGGTGGTTGATATCGGGAAGATCAAGCTTTGGAGGAGTGAAGTTGACACGCGTCGATAAGATTCAACGGCCATGGAGATCTTCTACACATTCCTTGATGACAATGCGTCTTATGAAGATGAGAAGTGACTTGATAAATTCGCGTTATACTGCAGTTGAGAATTGTCTCATGCGACCCCGTACCTTGGCAAGGTACATGTCTTCGATGTCATTGAGAGACAAATTCTCAAAGTCACCTCGAGAAAGCATAGTCCTATTCATCTTGTCGTTTGACTACGATCTTCTTTAGGAATGTGTAGTCCCACTTAGACGAAAGGTCAACGTGTATGATGGCAACGATATCCTTAGAACTATACACAGGCATGTTGAGACTTACGAACTGGCGGCTTCGTAGTAGATTCGGCGGCGTTCAGGCCAGTGATGAATCCCATACAATGCATCTCGGTCGTATGCTTCCACTGTGTTCGAGAACAAGTGATTGGCACGTTCCTCAATGGCTATGCAGTTTGAGTAGACAGCTACGGGGAATGGAAGTGTCAACGATGTAGCGTATTTTCTTGAATCATCGCCACCGTGTAAAAGAAAATCCAAGTCTTTGTTGAAGAAATATCGGAAAGGAATCCTTGGTTCAGCTGGTTGGCCAAGTGTTGGTAGAGGTTTGGTCCAATCGGTGTAGTATGGAGGGTTGTCCCTTTGTGTGAAGTCAATGTTTGCTTCGGGGTTGAGCCAATCCATGTTGTTAGACATAGCTCGAGCAATGTTTTCAAGGTGATATTCGACCTCGAGGGCACTTTCGGAGCTGTCTTTTAGAAGTTGAAACGCTTCATTCTTGATTCGCTTCAACTCAGATTTCGTCATTTTCTTCACATGGAACTTTTCTTGCAGAATTTTAGCATGCTCCAATGTAGAACCGTCTACCAAATCGACCTTCTTCGGGGTAGGGAGTGTTGTTAACAAGATTAGCAAACCATTCAAATTCCTCTGTTTTATCGTCATCTAGCCATGATACGACGTCGGTCTGAGGCGTCTTCTTCTTCTTCTTTTTCGAAGGCCTAGATGATGATACGGTTTCGAACTTGTTTGGGAGAGGAGGGTTGTTGTAGGGGCTCAAGGACCTCTTCATCGTCACCACCCGTATACTCAAAGTGATCATCGGTTTTAGAGTGGGGGTGGTAACTTCGGAATCGTCTGAGGTTTTTTGAGAAGAGCGAGGAGGAGATGTTTGTTGAACAGGAGGCCGTTGTGGAGGAGGTTGCATCAAAGAAGATTCACCGGGCTGCTTCGACGTTTAGGTGCGAGTCTTTATCCTTATCCTTGTCTTCATCGTCTCTAGGGCGTTTAGACTTTTCGACTTAATCTACAAGCTTCTTGAAGTTGGTAGTCCGGCAATGCTTGAAACAACTTTCCTTCATCAGAAGTAAATGTCCCAGATCGTGCGGACATTTGTGTGACAAGCTTGGCCACCAATTCATTATCCGAGAAAACTACCGGATCGGTTGGATTGATTGTGACGGTTAAGGGCGTTGATCGAATAGTTTGCTTGGCGATCTGCATAAGATTTGGATAAAGTTGTTTGGTGAACAACTCCTTTGTGACTTTAGGAGCGTACTCGAAGGTACTTTTAGTGTAGCCTTCGATCATTTCGTTCAGTTCCTCTTGACGGCGATTTTTCATGAATTCTGAACAAACTTCCTTTCTCCTTTCATCTTTTCATGCTCGTCATACATGATCGTATGTGATCGACAAAGAAATTCAGCTTTTGTTGAGCACGTTTTTCTTTCGACTTGTTTGACGCTTTGGTAATCCGTTAATGAGCTTGAGAAATCCAAGATTTAGATGGTTTCTTCACGGATTTGGATGATGATTTGGTTGACTTCTTTGATGGTGGTGGCGAGGAGTGAGAAGGCGAATCTGATGATGAAGAGATATGAGGAGACTCTGGATCCTTTGGAGGTTCAGAGGTTTCTTCCTTTGATCGTGCAGGACTATCTAGAAGAAGCGTATCATAATCAACATCTTTATCTTTTGGACTTCTCGGTTTCCGGTTCCTCAAACTCATATTCGATAGTATCCTCCACAAGCTTTTGTTGTTGCACAAGAGTGGTGGCACCGGCTCCCTTATCGGGTTGATTAACCGCATCGGGGAGATGGTTGAGTGGGCAGCACCACTTGATCCTCGGGACCACCCATTTGGTCTTTAGCAAATTCTTGACTTTGTGTTGGTGTCTAAGGAATTTGATCGTCTTCTTGTAAACATATTCCGGTGGCTCTTTATCACTCTCCGAGCTTTCATCATAAGGTACAAGTACATGAGTCTTCCCTTTTCTGTTCGGCTATTGGCGGACTTGGAGGTTTTGCTGAAGGATTGTCATCCTTTGCGGTTCAGAGTAGGTAATCTCTTCATCGTGTCGTACCTTGAGCTTTCGTCCACAAGCTTTCTTTGCGGTTCGGGTGTGGGAATAGGTTCAGCTTCCTTTACGGGAACAATCCTTTTACGAGGAGGATTCCTTTTGGGAAGCTTCCTATAAATATCTGTACTTGTGACACTTCGGCCTTTGCCTCTTCGGTCCTCCGGTAGGTGTACGAGAAGATCTTTCATCAAGATGACCAACTTTGCCTTCTTTTACGGCTAACCGATACCTTTTATATGTTTCAAGCTTTTTGATTTCGGTAGTTAGAAGGTGATCGGTAATACCGTACCTGTTTCTTTGTTGGCGATTCTTTGATTCGACGGATAGTATGGGTTCATCAATATGTCGTGATTATCTGGGTCATTGAGCCTCATGGGGATATCGGGATGAAGTCCAAGTGCTCTCTGGATCAACAGTTTGGTGTATCTGACATAGGGAATCTTGGAGCCAAGCTTCTTGTGAAATGACATCATGTCCTCCCATATCAGATGCCGATTTCAATGTCCTACTTGTTGATCAACGACCAGAAAATTTGCAGTTCCATGAGCTTGGGATGCTCATAGCCACTGTCACGACCAGAGACCGATTTGGTGATGATCATGTAGAGTGTTCTCCATGGTTGAGGAATATACTTCAACTCCACGTGAGAGTGCTTAGTAATGATTCCTGAAGCTTCATCATAACCAATATCTATCAAGAATTTCAAGTGTCTCTTCAGAGGGGTAGCAAAGAAGTCGGTTGGAGCGATGTCGGGAATGATGAGAACAGCCCGTAAGTCAGCAGGAGTGATAGTGACTTGTTTGTGATTAAGTGTCACATTCATGCACTTTGACCATGATCCTCGCATAGAATCCCGAATTGTTGAATGTAGACCTCGGAACTGTGGCGAGTGTGAGAGCATGTTACGGTAGGGATGATTCACGAGAATATCCACTGCAATGAGACAAGAAGATTCCGAGCATGTGAGGGTGTCAAAGTCAACCCTAAGGTTGTTCTTTCCAATCTTTCTCGGATAACCCTCTGGAAAGATATCAACAATTGTAAGAACTTCGGATGCATCCACATTCATTTGTTCACCATGTCGTGATCGAAATAACATTAGCCATAAGAACCAACATATCGAAAGACATAGTGTTAGTCAACAGAAGGTCTTATTGTCTAGTTATTGAATGTACAGTGTCAATGATTGTTCCGAGTCCTAAGTCACTTGTTTGTCAATAGTCAATGACGCGTCGTGAAATGTTTCATGAGTTAGTTAACTTTAAGTTTTAAAGTTTATGTTATCACTTATTGTTCACAACATATCAAGCGTTTAAGTTTATTAGTGACATTATTGGATTCGTGACGTTATGATTAGTTTATTTACAAGTTTGTACACGTAACAATTCATTATGAAGGTCAATCAAGGCTTAAGCGTAGTTTTGGCAAAGTTAAGCGTAGCGAGAGATGATATACGCGTGCGAAAGCTTAGCGTAGGATCTAACTACGGCGTAGAAATGTTAGCGTAGGAAAAAGGGGTCCTTATGCGTAGGGCTTACGCGTAGGCGTATATATATACCTTACGCGTAAGGCTTAGTCGTAAGAGTAGACCTTATCGCGTGAGGTCACGTTTACGCATATCCTTCACAGGATACGCGTAGTCCCATTGTAGAACCTTACGCGTAATGTTATGCGTAGGATTATTCTTACGCATAACTTGACTACGCGTAGGGTAATCCTTATGCGTAGAGTTTCAAATGACCTTGATTCTGAATATTATGCGTAGCAAAGCCTGAAATAAGTTCATCAAATCATCAATGTTAACACAAAACATCATTTTATCAACAAGTTATGGCATGAACATTCATAACACAGTTATGCGTAGAAAGTCATACGCGTAGGTCAAAACCCTAAGGTTTAAGAATTACGCGTATCATTTCTAGCCATGGGATTTGCACCAAACAAATTCTGGTAGGTCTAGAGTGTTGTTAGAGTCTTTAGGCCAAGTATTAACATCTAATTCGTTGTGAATCAAAATTACCCAAAGTTATGAACTTTAAACCCTAACTTCAAATTGTCAAACAATTAGTGTTTCAGGGTGGTTAACAACCATGGAAATCATCAATTCAACAACATATGACCATAACCCAACAATCTTTTTGACCAAAACACTTCACATTTGAAAATACCCAATTCGACTCATAAACCCTAATTTTCAAAAATCATTAATACGTGTTTCTGGGTGGGTTTTGATGGTTAAAATGGTATACTTGATGTATAAAAAAAGTTTTGACACTATCCATATAACCAAAAACACACACATAATGATTATGTGTTCATACGCTTATGCGTAGAACACATAATCACGCGTAACACACTTTTAGCCGTTGGATTTGCATGAGATTAAAACCTTAGCTTAAGAACATGTTAAGATCATTAAAACACTTACAAAATGATGATCAAAACAACGGATTTCTTGATTCAATCTTAGGCGTAGGATGAATATGGTTGTGTGTATTAAATGTGAAGTAAAAAGTAGGTGGGAGGTGTTTTTATTAAAATAACTTTAACATTTTGACAGTTTTGGTCCCTCCACCTTTTCCTTTTTCAAACAAAGCCATTTAACTTCCATTTTGGTTACCAAACAAAGATTTTAGGAAAGAAACTTTGACGACACTCCCCTCGACTTGAGAAATAATGAAAGGTTATAAATTTAGTCCGAGGAGTGTCATTGTACCAGAAAATTTACCACCATTTGTTAAAAGAAACAACAGAGATAAGATAACATGCAAGTACACGAGATGATTTGAAGCAGTTAAGTTATAATTTTCTCCCCCTCAACACTTGATCGAAAAAATACTGAATTTTGAAAGATTATAGTGTTGAAGGAAGAAATGTACTTGCCATGTTGAAAGAAAATAGATTAGAAGAATATTTTTGTTGTTTTATCGGGTTTTATATTTTTGTATTTTGTTTTTGAAAAATTATTTACAAAAGAGATTTTGGTGTTTGACAGGTTTTTAAGACTGTTTTAGGAGGTCATCCAATTCCTCTTGAGTCAAACACCTCATACCAATCCGGTGGACCAACTCATTAAACCTAGCGGGAGGCAAGGCTTTGGTGAGAAGATCGCCAATTGGTATTCTGTACCCACAAAATATAATTCAACGGTACCACTTTCCACGTGGTCCTTGATGAAATGATATCGAAGATCGATGTGCTTTGATTTCGAGTCTTTGGCGAGTTGCAGAGATGCAATGGCACTCCGATTGTCGCAGATACATCGGGATTACGTCAAATACGTAACCATTGTCTTTGAGTTGTGTTCTCATCCAAATGACTTGAGCACAACACGCAGACATGGCTACATATTACTGCCGGTTGAGACGGCGATGTACAATCCTAATTCTTCGATTGCCATGACACCAGTTTATCACCAAGAAATTGTAAAGCTCTGAAGTACTTTTCCGTGAGTCTAAGCATCCTGCGTGGTCACGTCAAAAGCGATTAGTTCAAAACCAGAATCCTTCGGATACCGGATCCCCAAGTTAATGGTTCCCTTTATGTATCGGAGGATTCTTTTAGCCTCGAGAGAGGTGGGTTTCATTGGTCGCGATAACGGGAGCATAGATAAGCGGCAAAGACAATATCAGTCACGCTAGTACATTAGATACATGAGAGTCCCAATAATACTGCGGTATTTTGTAGGGTCCACCAATTTCCCATGTAAATCAACGTCTAGCTTCTTGGTATGAGCCATTGGTGTGGCATAGGTGTCACAGGTTTTCATTCCAAATTTGTTTAACAATTCAAGGGCATATTTGGGCTGACTCAAGAAAATACCACGGGGTGATTGATGAACTTGCAGTCCTAGAAAGAGCGTAAGTTCACCCATCATGGACATTTCAAAATTTTTCTTCATTAGTTTTGCAAAAGCGATTGAAAACTTTTTATGTGTAGACCCAAAAATGATGTCATCCACGTAAATTTGAACAATTAAGATATGTGCCCGTGATATTGTATAAAAAGAGTTGGGTCACCCGAACCTTTGGTGAAATTATTAGCAATGAGGAAGGATGATAGCTTATCGTACCATGCCCGAGGAGCTTGTTTGAGACCATCTGAGCTTTGTTCGGTTTGTAGACGTGATTCGAGGCTCGGGATCAACGAATCCATCGGTTGGTGACATAAACCGTTTTTTTAAGTTGTCCATTGAGAAACGCGGTTTTGACATCCATCTGATAGACCGTCATATTCATATGAGCTGCGAACGCTAGAAATATCGAACGACCTCAAGGCGAGCAGCGGAGCAAAAGATTCTTCAAAGTCAATACCCTCTTCGGCGATAACCCTTAGCCACCGGGCGTGACTTATTCGGATAACATTTCCTTCAGCATCCAATTTGTTTTTCCAAATCCATTTTAGACCAATGGCGTAGACTCCTGTTGGTCTTTCAACCAGTTCCCATACTTCAAGGCGTTTGAATTGGTTGAGTTCTTCTTGCATGGATTCAATCCGGTTGTCTTTTGTCATTGCGTCTTTGATGTTTTAGGTTGATTGGCTGACGGTGAGTGCATAAATGCAATGTTCACCGTCTGTGTGAAGGCGTTGTCTTGTAACGACTGGTTGATTCGGGTTGCCAATAATGTTTTCCAGAGGATGGTCTTTCGTCCATCTATGTGTGGAGGGTTGATGTTGGTATACATTGTGCGGATTCTGAGGATTCAAATGGTTTGTTGAAGATTCCGCGACATCAGTGCGGCGGTCTCATTAGCAAACAGATTAAAGAACGCATTTGGATCAAAATCTGCAGGTGGGGGTACTTCATTGAGAATATCATCAGCTGGTTCATCATTGTTGGAAGCGGTTTGTTCAACTGTTGTGGTGGAGTCAAGTGGTGTAGGTGCATCTTCAACAAGAGTTGTTGTAGCAGTGTATCGGTATAAGAGTATTATCGGGTTGAGCGTGAAAGCGGCGGATACACAGCACGTTCATCAATATCGTCAGCGAGCAGTGGAGCAAATAACCTTTCCATTTGTTGACGAGTAAGTTGGGGGCTTTGTTCAGGTGATGATGGGGTTTGGGGGAAGTTTAAGCGGTTGTGTCCGGGTTCCAAGCAGTTATACTCAGAAGCCATTTCCGTAAGTTCATCAAAATGAGCATGAATCGTTTCCATCACCGGTTTTGTACGACGATTCCAGATTCGGAAACCTTTGGAATTATCACAGTATCCGATAAAGACTCCAATGTCGGCTTTGGCTTTGAGCTTTCCAAAGTCATCACGATCATTATTCGGATAGCAAAGAGATCCAAATACATGAAAGTGTTTTAGATTCGGTTTTCTGTTATGGACAAGCTCGAAAGGTGTTTTGTTGTGGCGTTTTGTAATCATAGAACGGTTTTGAGTATAGCATGCAGATAGATCGACTTACGCCCATAAGTAATCTGGAAGTTTAGCATTGATTAACATTGTTCTTGCGGCTTCCACTAACGCGTTGGTTTCGATCTTTCGACAACTCCGTTTTGTTCTGGTGTACGTGCAATAGATGTTTGATGTTGAATTCCCACTTTCTCATAGAATTCACGAAGAGTTTGATTAACAAATTCATTGCCTCTATGCATTACGATTATGCGAGCGGTGTTTCGTAGCTGAACTTGTATTTTCGTGAGAAAGGTGATGATCATCTGTGGAGCTTGATCTTTGCTTGGAAGAAAGTAGACCCAAGTCCAGCGTGAATAGTCATCAACAATTACTAAGATGTAGCGTTTGCCATTGATCGTTTGCAGGCGCATCGGGCCACACAAATCCATGTGAAGAAGATGAAGCACATCTTTGAGAGCGTGTTCCACCTTTGAAGGAAAATGAGCACGAGTGCTTTTGCCTTGTTCACAAGGTGAGCAAAGGTGATCTTTAGAATACCGAAACCGTGGGAGTCCTTCAACTAGTTTGTGTCGAGCAAGGTTGGTGATGGTTTGAAAGTTTAGATGTGAGAGACGGCGGTGCCATAGCCAGGATTTTGTTGATGTTGCCTTTGAAAGTAAACATATGGGAGATGAAGCAACCATGTCTTTCATAGAGATAGTGTAGAGACTAGAATTACGCGATCCAGACATAAGGTCATTTCCGCGTAGATCACGAATGAAACAAGTTTTCTCCCGGAAAGCAACCTCCAAATCTCCATCACAAAATGACCTCTGAAAGATTATGACCGAGGCCTTCCACATAGTAAACACTGCTAATTTCGATGTTCCCATTGACATAGTCTCCGTAGCCCATGATAGGTGCGAAGTGATCATTCCGAACCGACAGTGCCAATGAACTTTGCAATAAAGTTTGATAACAGTTTAAGATTGCGTGTCATGTGTCGGGAACATCCGCTATCAACAATCCAGAGAATGATCTGTATCACCTGCATTACACCTGAGGCGACAGGATGGAATAGAAGTAGATGTGGAACCCGAAATGTTAGAGGGTTCCGTAGCGGTTATAGTAGATATACACACATCAATAGCTTTAGGTATCCACTTAAATCCTAGTGTGTTATATATCCATTTATGCCATCTCCAACTAGTATTTGCTTTAGTCTTAGTGAATGCACTAGGTGGTACTACATTCCTAGGAGGTGAAAGCTACTGAGGGACAACAATGCGTTTCTTAGAATCTAAAGATGGCGGTCTACCAAGTACAGACTTAGAAAGATTAGTGGGCCTAGAGGTATTCCGGTTCTTAGGATTCCTTAAGCGAGAGATGATAGCTTTAGCAACACATTTATCATGACAATCAGAATTCATACTTTTACCACAAATAACACAAGGTGCATCGGACTGAATATCAAAAGTACTTAACGGTTTAGCATTCGTTACATCACTATTTCTATTACATTTGCGGGCCTTAATATCTATAGTGGATGCAACGTGAGTCTTATTCATAGTCCTAGGGTGTTCTTCTACTTTAGCATTCTTGATTGATCTTTTCTTAGGTCGCAACTTCCTATTCTTCGATTGAGTGCTCCTAGAACGTGAAGTGCGGACGTTTGGAAAAGGCTCAACTATTCTGTTTGATAGAAGGAAGCACGTTAGCTATTTGTGATTTGGCAGTAGAGATTCTAGGTTCATGAGTACTAAGTGTTATTGGGGCTAATCTCTTAATGATGGTTGGCGGAAGTTGTTCATACTTTCCTAACATTTCTCTTAACTTGAGGATAGTGTGAATCGGATCTTGATTTTCAGACCGAACATTTCGAGCAAAATGCATAACTTCTTTAGTGTGTGCAAGATAATGATCAAGTTCATTTGATGCTTCATCACGAGTCTTTTTGAGTAAATCAAATATGACACCATATTCCTTTTAACTTTTACAAGTTCTTGTTCATATTTTGAGATTTGACACTTAAAAGACGTTTGATCATCCAATTGCTCAATTTTAGGATCAGAAGATTTTGCACGCAACTGGGCGATTTTGTGTTGAAAAGCAATTTGTTGATCGTGAATATCTTTTTGACACCAATTAAGGCGACGTATTGCATTTGAAAGTTCGTTTGACAATCGTTTGTTTTCAACTTTTAAGGACTCGATCTGAAGCACATTATCGGTGTTCTCAACATTTATCCACGAATCAACGATATCGGAGAGGTATGATCAAATGCATATGACAAAGAATTCAATAGCACAACATTATGGACATCGGCCGGATGACATCTTCCAATAGTCGATCAACATCTTTTCTCAACAGTTTCTTTTTACGTTTAGTATTAGAAATAGATGTTTGTTTTCTCAAAACGACCTTCATCACTTCAAGTTCCTTATGAAAATCCTTTTCCCAGGCTAATGCACAATTTTTCAAATTTTTAACATTAGGTAAAAGATTTTTCGGAAAAATGTCTCTTTGTTCTCGCGCCAGAGGCGATTGAAAATGATCAATTTTGATTTCAGAGCGATATTCTATCTCATGTTGTAAAATTTTGAGGTCAACCATGAAAATGTCAAAATATCTAAGAATTTTTCGATTTTCAGGTTTTGAATTTACTTCACGGATGGAAGGTAAAGGACCATAAATTTGTGCATAATCTGGTTGGGGATTAACATTAGAAGACTCGGGTGTTTTGATGATAACCCTTGGTGTGTTAGAAGAATCCGTTGGTGTGGCGAAAGTGACCGCTTTTGAATAGTTAAAAGGTTTGTTGTAAACAACTTTTTCTAATTTTGATCGACTCTCGTCTTATGCATCTAATTCCTCTTGACGATGATATTCAACAACACTCATAACAGAATTATCAACTTTATATTACTGCACTTTGGAAACTTCGGATTTGGTTTGAATGCTTTTGTTGAAAGCTTAGGTTTGTAATCAGCAAGATTAGGTCCATATCCATTTGGATTGGGTTTTAAAGTAAACTTTTCAATGGCTGTGACCGACTCGCCATGTTTGTAAACAACGGTTTTAAACTCTTTAAGTTTGTTTTGCAAGCCGATGATTTCTTCAAGATGATCATCTATTCGTTTAGTTGAATGCTTTTTGTATGCAGAGAAGCTTTTTGACAAGTTAACAGCCTTAGCTTTTTGATTTTCCAAGGTGAGAGCGTTAATTTGCTTTTTATGTTCATGTTTGATTGTTCTATTTCGGACAACAAAGCATTCTTCGAAGCGGCTAGATTATGCATCTGTCTTTCTAAATATTTTTCGTTTTGATAAGATTTGGCAAAGGCGGCTTCAAAACCGTTTTCACGTTTTTCTTGAGTTTTGAAAAAGTTGAGTTGCTTTTGTAAACATTCAAAATCCTTGGTTAACAGTGCATTTTTGCATTTCAAGTCTTGATTAATGGCATGACATTTTTCCACTATGGTTTGTTGGTCTTGTATTAAGCGAGCAAAATCTGGATGAGGCAAAAGTTCGGCGTGTTCAGTGTGAGTCTCAACATGATCATTACTGAGATCCTCAAGTATAACCACGGAGTCAATTTGATTATCAAGGGAAACCGTTTGGTCATCTTGATCGTCAAATATAACTACTGGGTCTAGTTGAAAATCGTCGAATGAGATGTGGATGGCTCATTTTGAACATTCAGCCTTGCGGATCGGATGTTGGCGGAGATAGTAGATCAGAGATGAATATGGTTTGTTCGGGTACCTGAGACAAGCCATCGGTGTCATACACTGGGCCTGTGTCACTCATGTGTAACTCATGCATATTAGCCATCAACATAACAGTTGCATTGGCACGCAAGTCCTCCATATCATCATCCGAGTCGCATTTGCCATAAAACTCGTTCTTTGTGCGTGAGAGTTCCACCGACTTCATCCTTAAGAGCCTAAAGAAGAGCCTCTTTGAAATAAGCACTGCCCCTAGTCCTTGGCTTTGGGCATGCATTAGCCAGTGTCCCTTCTCATTGCAGTTGTAGCATCGAAGACCATTCAACCCATTCGAGCATTTCCTGTTCCACCACTTGAGCTCGATTGTTATTCCTACCCACAGCATTAAACCCTTGACCACCGCCCATCGGACGACCATAACCACGATTCTGAACTTCAACTCGTCCATTGTTCACAACAGCTTGATTCCTTGTATTAGATGAGGAACGAATACGGTTGTTGGATTTGTTGGTATAACGGCTAAAGGCATTAGCAATCATAGCAAATCCTTGTTGCAATGCTTGAGCGGATCGATTCCTCATTAGCTTAAGCTTGAGCATTGTTGTTGTTGTATGGAACCAATTGAGTTTGTTGAGATGGAGGTTGTGAAGGATCATGTGGTGTGATTGTAGCATTGGTTGAGTTCTTTGGTTGAGGAGAATAAGCTTTTTGAGCATATAAGGCAAGTTGTTGATTTTACGGATGTGTGGGTGGAGCAATTTGAGCACGGAGAATCCTTTCCCTATCAACTTCCTTTTCATGAGGCTTCAAGTAATCGTACAACAATCCGTAGGTAGGCTGATGCATGTTTTTAAACTTGAGGGAGAAAAATGACATACTTCTCCCATTCAGGACCAAGACTACTTAGGAACTTAGTATTCACTGCAATTCTTGGCATGTTGATGTTGTGTTTATCAAAATCATTGATGATGTCTGAAAATCGGTGATGATAGGACTCGAGTGTCTCTCGAGGTTCAATCATGAAGTGTTCATAAGCCAAGTAAATTTTGGATTCCAAATCTTCTGATTGAGTGAGATCCTTCCATAAGAAAATGAATATGATCCCACATTTTCTTTGCAGTCTTTTGAGCATCAACACTACGAAGAATTAGGTTTGGTAATCCTAGGAGGATATATTCCATTGCAAGCTCATCGGCTTCATAGTGTAGAAGTTCTTGAGGATTCAAGTGCCTTGTAGCAATGTTAGTTTGTTCATCTCTTGGTGGAATGGCATTTGGATCTCGGGTACAATGACGTAGGCATCTCAAATGGACCATCCAAGATAACCTTCTTTAAGAACTTTCCATGTGGCTTCTTTAGATCACAAAACCTAAAGAACCTTATCACCCATTGATCGTAGTTTCTGGAAGTGAGCATTGGAGGTCTATCAAGTGATCGGCCTCATGAATTGATTGTTAGCTGCTTAAAGTTTCAAACATCTTTGCAAACCAAGTGGGTTCCCTCATAGTGATCCTTGATGGATGTTGATTAAAGTCATTTGTGTACGGTTGAACTTGAAGACTTGGTGGTGGTTGAACCATTTGAGGTTGTGGATTTGCAGCAAGTTGTGGAGTATGTTGTTGGTTAAATTGTTGTTGATAAATTGCTTGTTGTTGATTCCATTGTTGATGTTGTGGAGTTAGTTGTTGTTGGCGTTGAGGATGAGGATAAGTGTAAGGGAAATAGTTAGAGTATGGTGGTTGTGACATGTTGATAAACTTGTGTTGGTAAAATGGATCTTTGTAGTCGAATGAACCTTTGTTGATGAAGTGTCCTTAGAGCGTAGAAAAGAAAAGAACCAAGTAGCACTTATGCGTAAAAACACCAAAGTTACGCGTAACAATAATGAGTTACGCGTAGGATTTAGCTTACGCGTAAGTAGGAAAAAGCACTAAAGTTAGGCGTAGACAAAAGTTAGGCGTAGAAAGTTAGGCGTAGGATTTTCTTATCCGTAAGACTAGGCTTAGGTAGAAGATCTTAGGCGTAGGATTTCTATGCGTAAGCTTATGCTTATGCGTAATTTTAGGGTTTTGCCCAAATGATCTTTACACTATCACGATTAAAAGATATCCAAAGTCGACGTATTTTCAGACTTATCCAAGTAAGAAATCACGGAATAAACCACGAAAATGAAGATCAAACCAAGGAGGCACTTACGCGTAGTTTTAGGGTTTTACTACGCGTAGGATTTTCGTAATTTTGATTTTGCCAAAGTGTTTCTAAACCAGATTTTGTGTGATAAAATAGCTTCAATAACACCAAAATACACAAAAGTGTGAAACTTGATGAACCAAAGCCTCTAAAAGCGGTTATGAGTAGGATAGAACCCTCGTTCAAAAACTAGATCAAAAACGATGATCCACGCATAAAGTTTGAAACTTTTTGCCAAAAACAAGTATTTTAACACCTTAAAACGTTGAAAGTACAAGAATCTTGGATTAAAAAGTGTAAAAACAAGTTTTTAAGCGAACCAAAGAATCACTTAACTTTACGCGTAAGACCAAGAAAAAAAAAAACTTCAAAAACAAACTTGTTCACCCAACTATTTGGCGATTGATACCATTGTTAGGTCACAAGGTTTACCACACAAGCTTATAAGAAAGATAGAGAGGCGATTGAACAAGATCACAAACACACACACACGATAATATAAGATCGGTTATGCGTAGGTGATGTGTGAAAGGAAATAACTTGAACAACCAACCTTCAAATGAAGGTTTACATAAGGTATTTATAGGCAAGGAGCTAGGGCAACACTCCTACTCCCCCCTTTCTCCTATGGGCTTGGGCCTAAGCTCATGGGCCTTCTACATAAGCTTAAGGCTAATAACAAACATAAAGGCCATAATAAGCTAACTATTACATATGAGTAACTAACACTTGAATAAGGTTTAGGAGTGATTCCAACC
>OU343217.1:147177189-147196401 GCA_910596185.1 Chrysanthemum makinoi | reverse complement strand
TACTTATTTGCCTGTTAAAAAACTATTGCATACACCACACATCATCAAACTTTTGACTGCCATTGTTTGCGTTTGCTCGGCACTATACAATGATTTCTTCAATTCTACTACTTTGTTTTCATGTATCAGCATCACAAACCCTTTCAATAGTTGTTTCATAATTTCCTATCCAAATCACCATTTAAGAATAACGTGCTTTACATCCATTTGGTTAAGAACGGTAGATCATTGTATAGTACAAGCAAGAGCCAAATAATAATCTAATGTTGGAAATCCTAGCAACAGAGCATACAGTAAAGAAGTCAATGCCTCCTTTGTCTAAAACCCGATAACCAATCACCGGGCTTTATATTTATCTATGCTTCCATCCACTTTCATCCTTTAAGGATCCATTTACTTCCTAATGCTTTGCATCCGTGAGGCAAATCAAGTGACTTCCCAAGTATCATCTGCATGATAGAATCAATCTCACTTTTGAATCACTTTTCCGCAAATACCATCCTAAAGCCATTGCTTCACTCAAAGTCCGGATCCTCCTCAATAATGAGGCAAAATTCACGCTGAGATAAAAGTCGTGATCTCTTGTTCCTTCAACTAAATAAAAGTTGAAAATCGTAATCTAAAAAGACTTAGCTTCTTGTCCTAGTGCTTTCCTAGAGAACATGGACTGTACATCATCGCACCTTCAACATCATCTTCAACTATCTTACTAGAAGATAAATAAACGGTACTTCTGGTCTTGGTATAGACGAAACCGCTCTTCATCAAATGAGCCAACACTTTGAATTCATTATAGAGTTCAATTAACACATAATCAATCATTAGGTTCTATAACATAAAAACCTATAACATTTGAATGTCGCTGATACCCAGTTTAAAGATATTAACTATACCTTTCTCACCCGCATTTTCATTTTGGGTTCACTCAATCTTACAACTGTTTTACAAACCCCCAAACCCTCAAATAAGTCAAATTTGGTAATTCTTCTTGGTCCAATTTCATAAGGTGCTGTCAGCTTCCGCTGGTTTTGTCTATTTTAATATAACAGTCATTAACATCGCCACCCCAAAACTCCTTCACTCTGAACTGCATTATATGCAATGGAATTCACCATTTCCTTTAAAAGTCCTATTCTTTCCTTTTGAGCCACACCATTCGCCAGGGCGTAAGGAGTCAGTGGTTTTGATGGATTATTCCACCGATTGAAAAACAAACCCGGATCATAATATTTCACCACCTCTCTATTTCAAGATCGGGGCCACTTTATTAAATCTTGTCTTTGAAGTTCTACTTTTGTTTATAAATTTGAAATTTATCTAGAGCTTCGTTTAGCATGCAAAAAGAGATAGACATAAATAATATATCTATAGCATAATACCTATTAAAAGTAATACATACTTATTATGACCCAGTAAAGGATCAAATGAAAAACTCAAGATAAATCAATATGTATAGATCTAATACTTTCCCTAATAACACTCTTAAATGGATGTCTAGTGATCTTTGTTAACATACAAGTTTCTTGTAACTTTCATGTGTCTTTATTAGACTCATTCTAGACATATCTTTCATTCTCTTGTAATGAACATGTCCTAGTCTAGCATATAATCTGTGATTTACTTAAACCATTACTATGACTAGAAGTAACCATACAAAGCGTAATCATTAAACAAAGGGTAATTCAAATTTAATCTAATCATTCCATTACATACATAACCAAATCCAACAAAGGAACCATGTCTTGACAAGATATACTTGTCACTTTCCAACACTTGTTTGTAGCCAAACTTATTCAACACAATTTCGGTAAACAAGATTCCCCAACATACAATACATTATCTAACACAAAGTTTTTCCGTATAAAAGTTAACATAACACTCTATTCCTTTGATTGGTTCTTGCAGTTTCCCCATCTTTACCATGAGCCATCTTCAATCGTATTACATACTTGAAACCAACGAAGATCATTGCAAACATGACATGTCGCACCGAATCAAACCACCAAGCAACTTGATCATCCTAATATAAAATGCATCGAATTACGTAAACATAATGTAAAACATTATCAAAATTTCAGACAAAATCGAATTATAACCTTGTTGCTTATCAGATCCTTAGACCCACTTGGACCGCGCATTATTGCCCTTTTTAGAGCTTTGCACAATCCTTCTTCATATGACCAAGCTTGCCGCATTTCCAACAAGTCAAAGTACCCTTTTTGTTGGCAAATTTATCATCACCACCTTTGAAATTTCTTTTGTTCTTGTTGTTGTTAAAATTGTTTTTAGAATTTTTGACTCCATCTCCTTCAACCATGTTAACAAGAAGATCCATTTGTCTTCTTCCCTTTAGGATTATTATCAAGTTCCTGACACGTAATCCTTCCTCAATTAGATGAGAACCGAAGCAACTCAAATTTAACTCTTCCTTTTATGTTTCAAATCATGTTTGAAATCTCTCCAAGAAGGAGGCAGTTTATCAATAATAACTGCAACCGAGATGGCTTCATCCATCATCAAATTATGTTGGGTATCGCCCCGAATCCTTAACATCTCATGATATTGTTCCATGACAGGCCTGGTATCAACCATCTTGTAAATTAATTACTAACAAGAAACTTCTTTGCGTAGCATCTTCTCGCCATGTATTTGGATTCTAGGGACTCCCACGTGCCTTTAGCAGATTCAACGTTTTGATGGATATCAAATAAGGAGTCGACATACCGTTAGAATGTGACCACACGCATATGTAGTCGCCGCTTTTCCCACTTCATCCTCTTCCCGTCGCCTCCAAAGCTTCATTCTCATCCTATTCCGGATCGGGTGTACTCAGAACATACACAACTTTCTGGGTGGTAAGAAGAAAATGCATCTTCTTTTGCCACGACGCAAAAGTCCCTGCCCTTCAAACTTTGCCAACTTATCGGACTTGCTCGTCATGTCCTTCACTGCATTCTCCGTTCGTCATGATCACGAATACTTCAGCCTTTGTTAGGAAATTATGATCACAATAATCTGAGAGTCGTGTAAACACTATCAGATTGAAGTATTTCGGTGGTTCTACCGAAATCTCTAATCGGATAAAACTCAGATTTGAACTTGAGAATATGTTTTGTTCGTTATGACGAAACCAAAATCGAAATATATGACCAAAAACCGATGGTTTGTTATTAACCGCTATAGCAGCTTAAATTAACTCGCCAAATCAGTTTAATTTTAGGGTTAAATTACCGGAATTTTATTTTCTAGTGCTTAACATAGCACTTTATACCAAATAAAATTTTCCAAGCCACCTCGGCAACTGACGGGCGCCCTGATTCCTCAGGCAGAACGCCAGCCTCTTGATTCTTGACAGGGAACGCCGCCTCGGACTGGCATTTGGGGCTTAACTAAGCTTCAAAGCAATCATAATAACGCGGCGCATGTGTGCACTCCGCGAAAACCCCGACTTGTTGAACATTTATCATGATTACACATTGGTCACCTAAATTAAACCATTACAATTCAAATAATATCGGTGGATGCAAAAATCAAGAAGCCAAATGTCATTGCAAAAGCTAATGGAAGCTTGCCAATTCTCATAACTCCAACCGCAGCCTAGATGTTCTTCTGTAAAGGATAAAGCCAAACACCATGAATTGTTTTCTCATATAAATAAGATATTGCATAAACAAAACACAAATTTGTTCTTGTGAAACATGCCACGCCAAAGTGGATCCCAACACCAAAGATGAACAAGTTGTAGCAAAGATATATCAACAATATATAGACGACGTGAATTTTCGATGGTAATAATACAAGCAAAAGTGATCATGAATAGACAACAACTGAAAAGCCCAAATCAAAACACCAACGATCGTAAAATCAAAACCGCAATAACCATTGTATATGCATATCTATAGTCACCAGAAAAATTAATAGTTTTATACAATCTCAATTGTTATTCACAAGGGGCACTTATATTTTTGTTTTAGCCACCCACATAATCGCACTTCATGTGTAATTAGACGAAGATTCATTACCTTTTTTATGTAGGTTGATACATAAAAATTGCCCCTTTCATATGATTTGGGCTGCAAACACGAAATACAATTAATTGTAGCCGATATCGACAATTAAAAAATTAATTTCATTGTAATTAGACAAAGATTCATTACCTTTATGAATGGTAAGTCTCTTAATTGTTAATATATTTTTGGAACAGTTGCATATGTGACAGAAGGAGACATGCGGTTTTAATGGAGATCGTTGGCATTAAAAGTTTAGATCTTATTTTTGGAGGTAGTTAAAAAATAAAAGATTAGATCTTATTTTTGGAGGTAGTTAAAAAATAGGAGGGAACTAGCGGGAAATAATTAAAAAAACTAAAACCACTTTATCACAATTAGAGGTGTCATAAAAACCGATCCGACCCGAACCACTTTGAATATGGCTTTTCGGGTCGGGTTATTCGGGTCAATTTGGTCAACCCGAATTGACGTGAGTTCTAAACAAGGTCGGGTTCGAGTATAATATATATCTTCTTATCGGGTTCGGTCAACCATTGACCCGAAGTTTTATTTTTTTCTTTCAAATTTGTATGTAAACACCAAAATTGTATAATTTTTAAACTACCTAGACTCGAACCCGAGCTGACCTGACCCGAATTAACCCGACCCGAGTTTACCCGAATCCGAATTAACCCGACCCAAATGACCCGAGGTCTAAACAAGGCCGGGTTCGGGTATGTTTTTGAGCCTTGACCACCTCGAATTGACCCGAACCCGACCAGGTCAACCTGAATAACACCCATGATCACAATTCACAAAAGATAATGGGTATTTCATTGATAGAGGATTAAAAATAAGAAAATAATCTAGAGAGTATAAATAATTGAGTCTTAAAAATATTAAAATATAGATGTAGAAACATTTTTTTTTATTTTTTTTTAATAAATAGGTGTATAAGTTTGCATGTGTGTAGAAGGTTTTCTCGTAAATTTTGGTGATACTATAAGTGTTGGGTATGGTGCCGTGAGGTCCGTCAGTCCGACGCGGACTATGCTTTGGTGCCGCTAGTACCAAGCCATGACACCGGGTTGAGTTTGTGTGAGTCCTTGAACCAGTGGTCTGTCTTGCGTGAGTGGATGGAAACAAAAAAAAGGGATATTGCCTTTAATAACGACTAGTTTTGAAACTATTTTTTAAATTTCAAATTAACTTTTTAAACACTATAAATAATAATTCATTTTAACCAATTTTCACACAACTTTCTCTACAAAAAACACAACTTCTCTTTACCAAAAATATCATGGATTGTTCTCTTCCACATATAATCGAGGAAATCAAAAGCTAGTGTTTAGAAACAAATTGATGAGGATAGCATTCTTCAACAAACGATTATCGACACAATTGTGCAGTTTGACAATGCGAGCACAACTAAAGATGATCTGAGGAAAGCATACATAGAATGCAAAGACATTTCGCAAGATAAATTAATTTTGATTGACACTTTTTCTAAATGAAGAATATTGGAAATATTGGGAGATTTATAATCCTTTGTTTAAAATGGCGGAAAAAAATACAAGATCAAATCAGTACTAAAATTATTTGAATGCATGTAAAATGGCGGGAAAAATACAAGAACAAATCGTATTGTAATTTGTATTTTTATTTGATAAATGAATGAAATTTAGTTTGTTTGAAAATATGGAAAAGAAAAAAAAAATGGTGGGTGGGGCCCTTATGAGAAGCTATCATTTAGGGAGGGGGTATTTTGGTGTGTGAGTGAGTTTAGTGAGTTGCTAATGTGGCGTTGAGGTAGCAAACTAGCTCAAGCCATTTTGAGCCACGGTGCCCGGTGCTTTAATAAACATTGTCTGATACACCGTTCTTGATTGTGGCTTAAAAACTAAATCATAAACAGGACCGGGTTTTCAAACGGTTGTCAGTTTTTTCCATTTTAGTCTATCGGTTCCAACCGACGGTTTCCCGATTCAACCAATCGAACAGGTAATGTCTGGTTTCAAAACAATGCTCTTGATATCTACCGGTATCATTCGAAGTGGTTTATTTGTATAAACTGTTAGATGACTATGTTGGTTGGTCCGATCTAATGGTCCAAAGCTCACAATTAGGTTAGTGCCAGCTAACCTAGTTATAATTACATACTGATGATTACATGTATATTTATAGTAAAGGCATAGCTTTATGAACAAGCAATCTTAATCCTAAACCTAATGGTCTAAAGCCCACAATTAAGCTTTGGCCAACTGACCTAGTCATTTAGCATAAACAATACATCTGATTTTAGTTTATCTCCAAAAGGCATAATAATAACACTGCCACAATTGTCTCACAAGAATTTTAGTTTGAATCACGTTGGGTTAACATTTAGGATAATTATAAAAGAAAATAATTAAAAAAAAAATCCAAAAACGGTTGCTAAAGCAGCGGTTATGTTGCATATATCAAAGCTAAAAAATACTTAGACATTTTTTAGTAGCCAGAATAAGGATCTCTCTCCATCTACCCATATGTGTGTTTGTATGAGGATGTTGTATGTATCCGGCATATATTTATGATCCATATGTGTGCGTGTTTATGCATACACGGTTACGAACAAGGCAAGCCTTATTGAACAATTTTTTAGGGTTATGTCAGGGTTATTCGGGCTTATGTATTTTTGACACCCCTACATATTGATAGGTCAAAATTCGTTATGTGGTCCACATTTTGGTTAAAAGTGAATCCAAGTCTCTTAATTTAAACTTTTTGTTAAATGAGAAAGCCGGATGTATTCTCGTATCAAAAAATAACATGTAGGAATGTCCTCCGCACGTTACACTAAGAATTTGGTTATCGGTCTTTGTTTAGTGTAACATTTGAAAGCATGAAAATGTAGCGGCTAATATAACCACATGTGTACCAAGTGTCCTCTAAAGCTTAATTTAATAGGACATATATATCAACTGACTTATTAGTTTCTCTCAAAATAGGACCTTACTGGATAAAAGTCCTATAAAACTAAGTGTTACAGGACCTACATATCGAGTGTCCTATTAGGTTTTATTTTAATAGGACCCCGACGAACAAACGTCCTATAAACTCGATGTAATAGGACATAGAAGTAAAGTGTCATATTAAGATCTATTATATAAGACCTTAGCAAATAAGGGTCCTAAAAATATTTTCTAATAGAACCAATTTATTAAGTGAATCATTAATTTGATCGTAAAAGGACTAAAAAACTAGCGCGTCCTAATAAGTTTGTTATTAGGACCCTCAAGTAAAAAGGGTCCTATGGAAAGGTCCCAATATCCCTATTTTATTGTAGTGTTTGTAAGAGATGGATACAAGGATAAAGGTAACATGATAAATTTATGAAAGGGGTGCAAAGTAAAACATTCTGTAAGCTCAAGGTGGTATGCTTTGCCAAACTAGCAAAACGTAAAACTTGGGCTACAAGGTTCATGAACCGACTATTGTGTGTTTAATCGTATTATTTTTCCTTATAAATATGTTTTATGGCCTTGGCATAATATTTTATAAGATTTTCCCCATATTGTTGCTTGTTCGATAAGTTAGAGGTACGTTCCTTACTTTAAGTTCTAAATCGATCATTATCGTATTATCACAAATTAGATTTAGAATTTTAGTCGACAGGTTAAACCTTGATTAATTTTTTGATCTATTCAGATGGAAGCTTTTGTTCAGATGGATTCATTCGGAAGAACGAAGCTCGTTTATGCTGATGAAGTTGTTGACAATACTATCGAAGACACGATTAATAAGAAGGTAATTTGAATTTCAACTATATATATCATTGTGCTAGCTAACACTGCAAATCTTTTGAATGAACAATAAATGTGAATGATAACTTTTTATAAAACCATAGTACACAATTAAGTCACATCATCATGATTTGGTTTACCGTTGCAGGAGTTCAGCGAGGACGTGAATTTGCTAAAAGAAGAGCTTGAAGTTTATCAGGATCCAAGCGAAATTTTGGAACCAATAATACAAGAAACTGAATGGGGCGAGGAGGACTGCGACTGGTACAAGTACATGACGTGGTACCAGACAAAAAGAAAAAGAAGAAGTTACAATGCTCTTAAAAAACATTCAAAGAAAAAGACGACTAGGAAATTAATCGAGGAACTGATCACTGGCGCGTTTAAAGAATACGAACAAGATGGTTTTGGTGCAACCCATGGAATACCATACTGGAGTTACAAAACATACAAATGCAAGTAGAATGTGAACTTTATGGTTCCTTTAATTTTGTATGAAGAATTTGCTTGACATAAATTGATTGATTTCTAGTTTTATAGTGTAACAATGTCTTAAAATCTTCTAGATGACTTTGTTATGTAATTGTAAGCACGGAATCTTATTGCATTATGTTTTTATTTTCTCAACATGAACAATTTTATAAAATTTTACAGCTTTTGTATGTTAACGAACAATCTTGGTTATTCTTGCTATTTTAACTTCTGTTTTTACTTTTTCTGTTTCAGAATGGCTTGTAATCCATAGACACAATAAGAAAACTCACTATATGTGTATACGCCAAAAAAACCACATAATTGAAATAGTAGACCATACTCTTTAAGAAAACTCAAATAATGTAGTGCATTGAAAACATAAGACGACTGGAATATTAGTCAAGAAAAGAAGTGTAAAATGGTGAAAAAGGTTCCACTAATACGCTATACAGTTATTTGTAAGAGTTTGGATGCACATTTTTATTTTTATTTATTATTATTTTTTTACAAATGTCCCTTACTCAAAGATGGGGACGGGGTGTTAGTCCTATGTTTGTTATAGGCCGAGTGTATTTTGTACGGGTTAAGGCCCGATTATTATTTGTTAGGGTTTACACTTTATATATTTAGTGATATCAATATACACGAAACACTTTATCATACTATATGGTATCAGGCCTTAACACCCGTCGATCCATCCTAGAGATGGCAAAAAACTCCGAACCCGATGGAGAATCCGATACCCGACCCCGATTTGACCGGGTAATCCCCGAGTTGACCGGGTATGGGGATGGGGGCGGGGAATCCCCGATACTAAAAAGCGGGTATGGAGGCGGGTATGGTAATACCCTCGGATCCCCGAACCCGGCCCCGAACCTGTCCCCGAATATATTTTCTATGCAAAATACATTATATGTCTATATTATTTTGTTCGGTTTGTATTTCGTTTAATTAGCTTGTTTAGTTATCAGTGTATACGTATGTTAAGGGGGTGTTTGTTTCGACTTATATGTGGCTTAATACAATAAACGTATCCAAAATTACCAATTTAAGTCAAACTGATTTTAATACGAGTTGAGCACCTTACACAACATTGTTTTAGTAGTGGTCAATGGTATCTATAATTATAGTATGCTTTAATGCTTTCATCAGAAGTATAAAAATAATGGACTAAATGTACCACAAATGCTAAAACATCATAAATGTACCTAACAAATGCTAAATGTAACGGGAAAAATCCCGATTCCCATGGGATCCCCGTTCCCCATCGGGGACGGGGATGGGGACGTAATTGTGACCCCGACGGGGATGGGGACGGGGATGGGGATAGCTATTTAACTTCGGGGATGGAGATGGTATCGACCATTCCCCGCATACCCGACCCCGTTGCCATCATCCAAACCCTATTATCGAATCGTCCTTCATTCTCCACTGATCTCTTTGTTTTGTTTGTCGATCATTCCTTCATCCAAACTTGTGGACTTCCCCAATTCCAAAGTCTTTCCGATTTTAAATACTATGTTTTATTTTTGGATCATTATTCTTAATATGCTTGGGTTTATCCGCGGTTATTAAATTTGATGTTTTGTTTAAATTTGTGTTGTTTCAAACTTTGTTCACACTCAATTTAAGTGTGAAATAAAGTCATTTGATGATCATAGTGGTGAATTTGACAACCACGCCTTTCATAAGTTATTTGTTGATAATGAGATTCGATTTGGTTCTTTTGTCCACACACTTCACAACAAATGAGAAATCTGAAAGGATGATCTGCACCATCAACAACCTTATTCGCACCTTATTATTTCAGGCTCATCTACCTCCTAATTGTTGGACTGAAGCTCTTAATATGACAATTTACTTATTAAATATTTTACCCTCACGCACCATAGACAATGAAATCCCTTTTACCTGACTTTTTGGAGCCACACCCGACTATAGTATTTTACGTACTTTTGGGTGTCTTTGTTACCCTTACCTTGATACCACTCACAAACTTGAACCACGAGCTACACCTTCTATATTTTTGGAACATGCTACCAATCATCGTGGCTATCGTTGCCTTAATCTTAACACCAATAAAATTATCATTTCATGACATGTTACATTTGATGAGAGACGATTTTTCGTTTTGATCAATGACACCCACCGTGAGTCCCTCATATGATTTTTTGAATGACTCGTCTAATGTCATTTCTAATATCATAAGATCGTCACCCACAATTTTGTAGAAACTGATACCCAAGATTTTCCTACAAATACCACACCAACTGATCCACACAATGAGCCTGATACGCTTACACAGCGCTTTCGGGGTCAAAGGAACTTCCTTTTCGTCGAGAAAGTTTTTCAACACCCTAGGCAGTAAACCTAATCGTTGTAGTGTAGTATTAGGGTAAGCCACGGGTATTGATATCGTTCTCTAGGGGAATAGGAATGCTTGTGAGAAGTTACTACGCTAAGGTTGGGGTTGAGGAAGATTGGTTTTTATCTTTTTTATATTTTTTAGGAAATGGAAGGGTACGAATCTCGGGGTTTTGGATTTGGGGGGTTGGTATTTCTACCGATTACTCTACTATCTAATTATCTAATTAACTAAGCTAGGAGTAGTCTATGTCTATTGTTGTGTGCTCGTATGATGATTAAAAATGTGTTTACTTAGATTTTATTACTCCCTAGTTATCTCCTATTGATGGTTGAATTGTCACGTCCTTATTCTTAACGCGTTGTATTTCTAAGGTCGTAGGGTATGCGTTTATCCCTAACTCTTTGAAGCTACCAAAGGTTAATGACTACGAAATCTCTAGGATTCATAAACTTAACACTAAGGTTATGTTTGGATGTTTAGCCTACAATTCCACTAGTAACTATATGCTAAGGTTCAACAAAGATTAATCAAGCATTAATAACACAACGAATGACCTATCACAATACTAGGTCAATCACAATTAAGATAAGAGACAACCAATCAATATTCAATAACTAGGTTTCATATTACCTAAGCAAACACACAAGTAAATTAGCCGGACATGAAGAACATGCAAGCATACACACAATCAATTGAAGACATAATTGAATTAATGAAGTAAAACACTTATCTTGATGTAAAACAGGGTATGGAACTTAAAAATCTGTATGAAGACAGCCTTGGTTCGGTTTAGGTTTTACTTCACAAAACTACTCTCTAAAACCGAAAAATTCGGATTCTATATATAGTGTTACAAACTGCGACGGCGTCACTCTTTAATTGTGGACGCTAGGTCATTAGGTTTTCGTCTTGGCCACGTTATCATTGTGACGGCGTCACCTTATGCCTGGACGCCGCCGCCTCTCCGACGCCGTCCGGATCAAATCTAGGCCGTCAGGTGCGACGCCCTTACTCTTTAAAACGATGTCGCACTAAGTAGTAAGAAATTTGGCTACTTGAGTCGTCACAAAACATGTTAAACCCGGCGTCACAAATAGAACCCTAATGCGCCCCTTCGGCCAGCAGCTTGAGTGTCTCGATTCTTGACTTTGGCCATTTTCTTATATTATTCGCCTTTTCATCCGAACAAGTGTCATTCCAGCAATTTGCCTTCAAGAGACCTAAAAAGTGAAAAGGAACGAAATTAAGTAGTAACGGATACAAAAGTGATCAATTAAGGGCTTAAATGACCCCTAAAAAATGTACCTTTTAAATCCTTATCAGAGCCCATAAATATCGAGCCTTTCATTGTTGTCGGCCAAACTCCACCAGCACAACTGCATCCAGATAATACCGGCCTACCTACACGTCATGTTCAAAGCCCAAGTCCACCAAATGATACCGATCCAACTCCACCACAATCCGCTTATGTTTCCGTTTCCTAAAATCAATCCACGAAACCTGTTAACCCAAACCCGATTTCGGTTCACCCTATGGTTACACGCTTTGGTGTCGGGTCTAATCGTCCAACTCAAAGTCTAAGTCTTCATGTGTCTTATATCTCTCCTTTTACCTAAACCATATAACGATGTGTTTAATGATCCTAACTGGAAAAATGCTATGTGTGATGAGTATAATGCTCTTATTAAAAATAACACTTGGACTCTTGTGCTCGACCCGTGGATACCAATATTGTTCATTGTATGTGGTTATTTCACCATAAGTATTTAGCATATGGTACTCTTAGTCGCTACAAGGCTCCTCTTGTAGGAAATGGCAATACACAAATAGAGTGTGTAGATGTTGACGAGACTTTTAGCTTAGTTGTTAAATTGGGTACTATTCAGGCGGTTCTTAGTTTGGCTACTTCTCGACATTGGCCGGTTCATCAGCTTGATGTCAAGAATGCCTTTTTACATGGTGATTTATCTGAGACGGTTAATATGCATCAACCTCCTGGGTTTCAGGATTCTGCACATCCGATTATGTTTCTTTATTACATGATGTCTCTTTATGGTCTTAAGCGGGCCCCGGCTTGTTTTTAGCGTTTTCGCTTATATTACTCTTAGGATTGGGTTTAGTCATAGTCGTTGTGACTCATCCTTAATTATCTATAGAGGCGACGCTTATTTGTTACTATATGTTGATGATATGGTTCTCACTACTTCATATGAGATTTTGTTACAGCGGATTATTGCTTCTCTACATGAGGGGTTTTCTATGACGGATTTGGGTTCTCTTAATTATTTTTAGGTATGGCATGTTGCGTGACTTTTCGTGGTTATTTTTATCTCAACGTAAGTATGCTACTAAGATTCTTGAGTGGGCTCATATGGTTGGTTGTAACTCCACTCGGACTTCTGATACCGAGTCTAACTAGGTGATGATGGTGATCTCATTTCGATTCAACGTTATATAGGAGTCTTGGGTTCTCTTTAGTATCTTACTTTACTCTACGATATTTCTTATGCGGTCAGGTGTGTCTTTATATGTATGATCCTCGGAGCCTACTTCTCGCTCTTAAGCGGATTTTGAGGTATGTTCAGGGTACTTTAGCCTATGAGTTACAATTATTTTCATCTTTTACTTCCTCATTGGTTGCTTATTCGGATGCGGATTGGGGTTGATTTCCCTAATACTCGGAGATCGAATTTTGGCTATTGTGTATTTCTTGGCAACAACTAACTCTCGTGGTCTTGTAAGCGTCAACCGACGCTTTCTCCTTCTAGTCTTGCAGCGTATCGTGGTGTTGTTAAGCTATTACTAAGACATGTTGGTTGAGGAATTTGTTACGTGAGTTGCATACTCCTTTGTCTTCACTACACTTGTTTCTTTGTGATAATGTCGATGATGTGTATTTATCTTCTAATCCGTTCAGGCATCAACATACGGTATATAGAGATTGATATTCACTTTTCCGGATTTGGTTTCGCTAGTCGGTTCAAGTTCTTCATGTTCCCTCACGTTATCAATATGCAGATATTTTACTAAAGGCTTACCTTCAGCTTTGTTTGAGGAGTTTCATGCAGTTTGAGTGTTCGGTGTCCTCACACTCAAACTGCGTGAGAGTGTTAGTTGTATGTTTGTTATAGCCCGAGTGTATTTTGTATGAGCTAAGGATCGAGTGTTATTTGTTAGGGTTTACACTCTATATATGTTCTATTCGGTGATATCAATATACACGAAACACTTTATCATTCTACACGACATGTACATTGTGGTTCTTAATATAATCAATTTTTCAATTTACATGGAGATGGAAGGCAAACAAGCAACAAACTGCGGCCCTTTTATATTGCAAAACTAATTCTTTTGAAAATAACATTTTTGGATCTAGGTGTCATAATATTACTATGCATAACTCGTTGGACTCTGTTGAGGAACTCCACTGTCTCAAGTGCAAGGAAACCAAAAGTATCAAATTCGAAAGGAATAAAATCATGTTGATTTTAAAGCGTGCTTTCTCGTGTTTTGTTACATGGGCTGTATTTGGAGAATAGTTTTAAGAGCATTTAGGAGCGATGAGCATTAAATGTTGTGATTTTTAACGCTGGCAAGTAATAAGTACCTTTATCTATTTTTTCAGAAGGCCCATTTTCCAACGTTCCATAAAGTAACATTTAGGAGCTTTGAGCATTTAACCAATGTTTTACACATTATAATTAAACTGCATCTACGTTACCAAATATTTTTATAAAAAAATGCAGTTACTGCTCATAGGACTGTTTACAACTACTACTCACTAATATTGCTCACTGCGACTATTTGCCAAATACACCCATACACTGGCACATATGTTTGGTTGCAAGCATTTAGGAGCATTTTTAAGTAACTAGCAAGTAGCGGTTAACCTTTTCACAAAATGCTTGTTTGAAAACAAGCAACTAACATTCCTAGTTTTTCTGAACACTCCAAATCAAAATGCTACTTATAGCAGCATTTATGAGCAACTAGTATTTTCTTTTACGGTTAGCATTTAATATAAAGTTGGTATATTTGTTTTTTATTTATATTTTTGTTTTAAATAATTTCTATTGTTATTTGAATGAATGAAAAATTAGTTGGTTTGAAAAAATAAAAAAAAATAAAATAAAAAAGTGTTTTGACTTAAGTGATGAGTGATGAGATATTTTTATGTGTGTTTTGAAAATGGGGAATAATGAGGTGACATTGATGTGGAAAAATGATTCAACCCATAATACATGATGCTCTAAGTTGGCCCTCAAAAATAATGAAGAACACAAGCCACTAAACTCATAACCAAACCCTTGGTGATTTATTTCGACTAAAATTCTTGTTGTGGGTTTATTGTGGTTTCAAACCAGGTAGGTGATATTTTGTTTTATTTTGTTCTTGGTTGTTTTTAATGTAAAGATCAATGAAGGGTGTTTTTTGTAAGATTTTGTAATATTATCTGTGAAATCTTTAACAACTCGAGTTTTTCTTTGTATTTTGAGTCTCAGATAGATCGATGATGGGTATTCCTTGATCTGTAAAGATCTATCACAAATAAAGAAATCTGATATCTTTATTTGTTGTTCTTTTGTTTTACGAATTTTGTTAGTTGTTTAGAGATGAAGATTTTAATGTTGGGGTTGGTGATTTAGTTGATTTAGAGTTGGAATGAATATTGTAGTTGTTTATTTGTTGAACTCTTATTGGCTTGTTGTAGTTGGTTGAAGTCGTTGGCTTTCTTGATTCATTTGGTCGATGATGCATAAAGTGAGATAATGGGAAAGCAGTTTGTGATACATTGTTTGTACTATAGGTTTAATAATTTGTATTTTTAACTTAACGGGTGTTTTAAGAATTACATTAATGGTATTTGTTGACCAGTTAATTTATATATGTAGTTATGCAAAAGTTAATTGTACACAATGCTTTGATAGGTTATTTGCTTAAAAACTATTCATAGAAATCTTAAAAATTTAATAAGAAGAAAGTGTCAATTTTTGTTATAAAGTGATATAGATAAAAAAAAAATTCACTATTTGCGCTAAATAAAAACTCATGTTATTCCTTTTTATATTTTAACCCATACATTACGGGTTGCAATTTTAATAAGGTTAAATCATTATTAATGTGAATATAAATATCAAATATAAACATGAGTTACTGTGATATGAAAATAAGCATACGCGATTGTACTTATAATAACAACTCATGTAATTCTTATTTAAAGTTTATATAAGGATTTCCGAAAAAATATTTTAAAAAATTTATATTAATTATAACTTCATCAACTGTAATTATGTGCTATTAAACTAACATATTGTGTACAACATGATATCAATATATTTTTTGAATGGCAGAAATATATAAAAAATAGCTACTAGTAAGGCACTAGAAGCTAAAAAGTACCAATACAAATCTAGAAATAAAACAATGCTACACAATCTAGATTCCTCCCGAGGCTTTAACTGCGAGGACTACAAAAAGAATGAAAAAACTCTTGCCAATTACAGATAACCAAGACAAGAGAAAAATCCCCACTCACGGAGGCCAAGCCACCGGTTTTCACTCCGCGGTAACAATAATATCAACCTCAACACCCATGTCAGTTAAACAAAGTTAAATCTTTCATCCAACATATATCTTTACAAAATATTAATCGATATTAATACATAATAAAAAGGTTTATGTAAAAACAATGCATAATTATTAGTTGTACTTATATCATAATTACAAAACATTAAATACGCGCAAATTTTTATATATCCATATATTAAACTAAAAATTTTAAAAATAAATTTGATTTATGTATAAACTCGTGCGTTCATGAGACTTATAACTAGTTTGTGAAAACACAAATTTCATTAGATATGCAATATCACGATGGGAAGATAATCACAGTGTTTCCTAGGGTGCAGAACTAGGGTTTCACCCAAAAAACCGAACCGAATTTGTAACCAAACAAATTTGCCAAAACTGAATTCACACACACACATATATATATATTCAAAAAAAATAAACATTAAAACTCTTTTTCATAGTATAAATATAATATTGTTTAAGCTTTAATATATTTTTGATGCAATTTTTTTTATAATTATATAAATAAATAATTAAAATTATGTAATTCAGGCTATTTAGTTTGGTTTAATTCAATTTGAATTTGGTTTGATTCGTTTTTCAATTTTACACAAGAAATAAAAATTAACCAAACTAACCAAACCAAATAAATCAAACAATCCAGTAACAAAAACAGAACTGATAAACACCCGTATTTCCAACAACAAAAAACACCTGAGACTTCAGGTCATATACGTAAGTATTAGATTTAACTTAAAACCTCAAAAATACAATAGTCAGCATCTTGCCATTCTGCCTAAGTATGAACATCCATGCTTTTTATGCTTTCAATAAAATTTGAATATAATTTTGATACAATGGTAAAATGATAAAAGTAAAAATTTCTATAAGTTAAGGGGTCTAATTTACCAAACTAACAAATCTTAAAAACTTGACTCCTACGATTACTGTATCCTAAACCGACTACGTGTTTATCTCATTAATCATTCCTATAAATATGAACTTTGGCATTCGCATCATAACCCTAAAAACTTCGATACCAAATTATACGATTTAAGGCGACTACTTGAACAACATATTAAAGGTACATTACGACTTTATCTTCTGTTACATTATTGAATAACGCATTGGAGCTAGTTTATGTTCATTAGCTTGTAAATGGTTGTATGGAGATTTAACAGCTTTTAGAGGAAGTTGATAAACATAATCAATAAAACTTTTTCTAGGATGTTTTTTGAGGATGATTTTTGTATGAAAAGTGTTTAAGGTAACTTAAAAAGGTCGGGTGAAGGTGACGACTATATAAAAGTCAGTCCTGGAAGTATATATTTGTTTGCGATGAACTTGTGTAATCTTTGAATTATTTAATTCATTTGAATTTGCATATGTGTAGATAAAATTTTCATAATTTGAAGGGATGATTAATATTTCTAATCGTAATTGATTTGTGTAAGACATGATTTTGTATAACTTTTGCCCCAAGACACATCAGTTTCCTTTGTAATTCTAATAAAAAGGAAAAGTTAATACACATGTAAAAGCCCTTGGTTTTGAAGTGACATTAAGGTGTTGCTAATGATCTATATCAAATTCCCTCGAAAAGTGTTGCTAAGTAAGCAACAAATTTCCAATGAATTTTCGTCAATACGTTTGAATCTTACGCGAAGGATTTCCTAAGCATCACTAAGGGGCTTTTAAGCATAATTTTCGTTAAGAGTTTTTTCGGTCATAAATTGTAGTCCCTAGGTAAAAGCCCTTAGTTTAGCAGTAGATATGTAGAGGACTTTAACGTCTAGCGAAAAGTATATGAACCATGCGATAATAGTTCGTTTATGTTTGTTTAACAAATGTATCTTTCGTTTATCTATGGTTAAGAATGTCCAATTATGCGTTTGTTGATGTTCATTTATCTAAATTTAATTGTTTATGATCGTATATCGTATTTTTTTCTACTATATACTTTTAAAATTGGTTTAGTTAAACAAAATAACACTTATATAATACAATATTATGTATATTTGGAATTTTTTGTGTTTATTTCTCTACTTTCATTTATATTCATTTGTTTTATGTCTTGGTAAACGAACATCAACAACCTCGATATCTTAATAAACAAACGTAGACAAGAAAATTCTCCCGTTTAAGCATCTGTGTCTGTTCATTTGTCCGGTTAAAGTTGAATGAACACGCACAAGGCTTTGTCCGTGTTCGTTTGATCCATTTTTCCTTAATTTGAATGTATATTTGAGTTCATAAAATATATTATGTTGCATTCAAATTAGACAAAATGCTAATTATAATGTGCACGAATGTTAGATGGATTGTTGACCAATTTGTGTACTTGAAATCTATTCAGATACATGGATAATTCCATTCAGATGGATTCAGGGGACCAACTTTTTAGAGCTGTAGCTCTTGACAGTGCTATTCAAGATGCTAGAAATAAGAAGGTATTTTGAATTTCAACTAAATATCATTAACAGTGCTCAAACTACAAATAAAAATCATAATCTATAAATGTGATAGATCAAAATGTTTTTAAGGATCAACGCCACTTGATTATTCAACTTTAGATATTTCCCAAGAAGTAAACCAATATTGTAATTAAGTTCATTTACATTGAACGTGGTTCAAATGACAAGACCTTCCTAACTTTATTAATTAGTTGGGTGTCCTGTTATTCCTTGTGTTATGGGGGTATACATGACATCTATTGTGCAAAAGATGCTCACATGAAGTTTGAATTTATAGCTTTTGAAAAAAAAACTTTGTAGTTTTCTGTAGTAGCCGAGTACTTGCTTTATTAGTGATAGATCTAACATTAGAGGGTTTTTTCAGAAAACCTTAGACGCAAATTTGCAATCAATCATCAACCTTAGGAAAGAAGTGGAACGTCATGAAAAAGCTGCAGAAAAAGCAAAAAAAGAAGCTGACGAGTGTAGCTTATATCTTTGTGCAAAGATGGAGGAACTTAAACAGATGGAGCAACGTGCAAAGGAAACAAATGAAATGGTTTGTATATTCATTT
>OU343217.1:147147110-147177089 GCA_910596185.1 Chrysanthemum makinoi | reverse complement strand
ATGCTAAGCGGACATAGCGAAAACATTTGATATTAACCGGAAGGCCAACTTATGGCTGAACCCAAAAATGCTCGCTGGGGATGGAAGAAAGGGAAGTTCCTAGGTACATGGTAACCCGGAAGGGATCAAGGAAATTGAAAGAAGAGCCGAAGGCGATAATGGACATCAAATTCACTAGGACCTTGAAGGAGATCAGAGCCTCTCTGACAATGGCGGAAGCACTTAATCGTTTCTTGTCCGTTCTGCGAAAGGTCCCTACCCTTCTTCGAAACTCAAGAACATTACTAAGAGAACAAGGAAAATATGATTGAATGAGAAAGGCGGAAGGGGCATTCAGGAAATGAAGAAGTTAATAACGGACCTTCCACTCGTTGACAGCGCCAATGGCAAAAGGAACACTGTATGCGTATACCTTGCAGCGCGTAGAGGAAGCGGTCGGTCGGTCTGCTCCTCCACGAAGGAAGGAAATACGGTGCGGTCCGTTATATGGCGGACACTCAGCGGCGAAAGGACTATACTTTCGATTGAGCTAAGCGGCTCTGTTTTGTTACATGTCAAGAAGGCTCCGAGATTTGAAGCACACCCCATAAAGGTGATCACGGACCAACCCATAAAAGCGGATCCTCAACAAAGCAGACATCGGAAGTTGCCAAATGCCGGTAGAATTGGGTGCTTAAACTTCACCCCTCTGAGCCGGAGCGGTCAAAGGTCAGGTTTGGCAGACTTTTGTGAAACCCCCATCGGGCGAATGGCAGTACTTGAGCGGCCGCAGTAGAAAAAGAGAAGAGTGGCACACTGTATCTTGGCCAGACCTCCGATAACAAAGCTCCGGGTCGTATTGATTAATCGGAAGGAATGGAGTTCACCGCCATCCGGCTTGAATTTGAAATCACTAACAAGCAAGCGAATATGAAGCCCTTTGGTAGAGGGATTCTTGAAAGCATGCAAGTCAGTAGCCTAGAAGTCGGGTGGACTCCAAGGCGTGGCCAATCAAATAAAGCGGAGATTATGTGGCAAGTCATGAGAGTATGATCAAGTATTTGGCGAAGCAAAGTGTAAATGGCTGAAAATTTCACCATCCAAACATCCCGGAGAATTCGGAACCAAAGGTGACGTTCTAGTAAACTAGCAGTGAAACTTTGATCACTTAACAAAGGAGATGTACGGTGGAGGTACTAAGAGGTCGTGGAAGGAAGAGTTAACAATGTAGGTAGGAGGAGGGGACAAGCTGGATGACCCCTATCATCCGATGCGGAGGAAGGAATTTGGCGGATGATCAAGCGAAGCACCGCACGAGAATGAAGATAGGCTGAGTGTTGGTCATGGAGATGGAGTACTCTAGCACTACTGCCTACATTACCCATAGAGTGTGTTGGTCCTTACAAGCGAACTTCGTTATAAAGGGAGATATACATGGGAGCTTCTGGAAATGCACCAACCCTTTCAATCGTGCGATGCTTAATCGGCTCACAAATACTGGTGGCCTACTATGCGCAGAAGCCGAAACAACATAATCAAATGATTCCTGCGGATACATTACGCGGCGACTCAAAACCAAGTTCGCCCATCATGGCTCCATGGCCCTTTTACCAATGGGGTATGGACATAGTGGAAGTCCTTACCTTCATCGGTAGGAAAGGTCAAATTCCTCACGATATACGCCATCGACTATTTCACTAAGTGGGCCGGCGGGTGCAAGGATTAAGCAGGATGTCCCGCGAAGTTGTTATGGGATAACATAGTGTGCGCTTTGGTCTCCACGCCATCATCGTCCGCGGATAATGCAAAACAATTCGTGGACAACCCCTTCAAGCGGGTGTGAAAAACTCAGCATCAAGCGGTCGAACACCGTCGTGGCCCATCCGCGAGCCAATGGGTGGTAGAAAGGGTGAACAAAAGCGATGGAGGGAATCAAAACAAAGGTTAAACGTGCAAAAAGGATGGGTGGACCGACTTCACCGAATGTTCTCACAGCACTTCACGGACATCCATCAAGATGAGCAGCGGAGAGGCGCCTTCGGCCTCACCTATGGAAGTGAAGCGGTCATACCGGCGGAGATAGGCATGCCGAATCTCTGAGTAAGAAGAATAAGGGAAGGCCTCGAGGAGGAAAATCCCGTCAAATGGAAGAAGCGAGAATAAGAGAGAAATTAGCCTCAATCTCGACACTTCCTGAGGAGAGGAGATGAAAGCGGAGTGATGGAGCTTCGATACAAAACAAAGTTGGAAAAATACTATATAACGAAAGCGCTATTGGTGTCCTTCAAGCCGGAGAAGTGGGTAGCGGAAGAATGAAGCAAGCGAGTCGAAAGATAATTGAGGAAGGCCCTCGAAGGTCGAAGCCGAGCCTCAACGGATCCTACAAACTAGATACCTTGGGCCGAAGAGAGAAATTCCCGGAGGTGGCATGCGATGTGAATTTGAAGAAGTGTTTTCTTTAAAAGTATTCACAAGTGAAATGTAAGCCTAGGGGCACGAACTATTTTATTTTCACTTTTCATAAGCAATGATATATTCCCTATGCCGGAGTGTGCCTTTTCCATGATTACATCTCATGCAAAGGAAAGGGTGTGAGCAGAAGGCGGGGATTAGCTACCTCAGGCCGAACATCCGAAAACCCATTAATTAAAATTAATTTACCCCGTGGTTGCAAGACACTAGGGAAGGCCATATACCATTCGGTGAAGCGTGCATATTAGAATAATGCCAAGACATTAAGGGAAGGCTGAGGCATATGTGCTGCCCCTGGTGATGCCCTGATGGCGCTTGAGGATGGGCGTTGGGTTTACCAGCGGGAGACATCAAAGACATACAAACATAGGGTATGCAAAAATGAGAAATCAAAAAAGGCCGTCCGGATACACGGACGGCTAAGCCTGAACATAGATAATAATAAAAATTGTTCAACATTACACACAACCACAGAAGTACGAAAAAATTATCCAAGACTACATGCAACCATCACAAAGACAAAATAAATTGTTCAAGCACATCAATTCCAAGGCAGCGAGGCCGATAATGACAACCTTGTCAGGCATTAAGATCTCCGGATGTGCTAGCTCGGGGAGTAGCCCATCCCATCGGAAGAATATTCATCAAATTGGCGAGGAGGAGATGATAGGATGTGATTTTTCTATATATGGGAAGCTCAGGGTGAACATCGCATCATAAGCCACGGGTGAATCCACGAGCGACCTCCATATGAAATGGATTACGTGACAGATCTCTCGACCTCCTCCTCGGTTAAACTTCCACTGACCCGTCCGACCATCCAGGATCGATTGTAGTATTGAAACTCTCTTGCGCTTTGGTGTCTCCCTTACCCTATAACCTGCGGAATGCGGGGATCAACTCCTTAACATAGTTGAAGGCGGCATCTCTTTGACCGACTCATTAGCAACTTCGCGTGATTTTCTCTCAACTCGAGGCATCTCTCGGACTCCTGCTCACAGAGTTTTCTCTCCGGATTTCTCCAATAACGATCATCCTTTAGTGCTCAGCGTCCGCTTGCTTTGCGACTTAACTTGGCTCCAAACTCTCCGGCTTAAGCCCTTGAGTCCCTTACTGATGCAGCGCTTGATGAGCCTCGAGTTTCCAGGTGATCAGCGGTATTTTCGTTGATGGCTATGATAACATCAAATAGTCCTGAATATTAAGTGTCAATTTCCCCGTTAATGCTCGTTATTTATATCATTTATATGGATTTACGCTTGTTTTCATTGTTTTACACTTTCAGGTAAATTGCGAGCATTGGAGCTAAAGAGATACGGAAATGGAAACGCTACTAAGGATTTATCACAATATGCTTATTTTGAAGAGGTTCTGGTAACTTTCGTCTCACACGTAGCTAACTATTGGGTGCCACGAAGTCCAACTCATCAAGAGGTTAGTAACTCCTTCCAAAGATTACGGTAACTCCATTAGGTCAAAAGAGGTTCCACTTGCCCGATACTTGCAGCAGTAACTTCATCACTTACGGCGTAACTTTGGTTTTATTGAAGACTACGGCGTAACCGCACTTATTAGGTTACACCGTAACTAAGCGGATCTAGTGCATTTCACGGAGGTTCTGGCAGTAACTCATATTTTGGTTACGCCGTAACCCGGACTTTGCCTATAAATACCAATTCCGGCATTTCTAATCATCCATTCACACAATACTCACGAGCAGCGTGGAAAATACTGAGGAAGGTCTAGGAAAGCATACGGGCTGTTTCCAAGGGATAATTCACACCATTACGATAAGCTTTAGCGTTTATTATTTCTTTTACTTTCAATTCATGTATTTAGTACCTTTGAATATTGAATTGATGTGCATGATTATGATGGCTAAGCACCCTTTGGTGCTAGCCTAGTTATGATTCCTTAATTGTTTTGTTTTGCGTTTACCTTTACTTCCGTACAATTATTTCTAAGTGTATGCATGCATAGTTCTTTGGTAGTCACCCACAGTTGGTAGTTTTGAATGGCGGGGCCAATTGCCTAGAAGATATGACCAATGCCGACCCTAGGTGGTGATTGGGGCCGGGAAGGGGTAAGATATGACCAGCCGGCGACCACTTTCTACTTGTGGATTTGACCGTGATCACCTATACGTTTGGATGAACTTAAGAATTGGGTGTAGTGTCTAAGTTCCTAGCGGTTGGGCTTTCGCTATTTAGAATCTAGAATGTAGCGGTACTTAATGACTAAGGGGACCAGGGACAAGCAGGACTTATAGCGGTCTTTGATTTCTCTGTGGTGGCATCTTTGTTGATAAAGTTAGAGGCGAATTGGCCAAATCGTCCTCTCGCTTTAACCCACGTAGTAATGGAAGTAGGTAGACATAGACATAACTAGCTAGGAGGATTAACTAGGTTAGCACCACTATTCCTATTGATTTCCCTACACCATTTATTTGCTTTTATATTACGCATTACGTAGTTTAATTAATTAAAACCCTATCAAACCATTTATGATACGACAATTAGACTTAGTAATTATCCGACACACATAGCTCTTGGGACGACCTACCGCTTTACCATTTACTACACTACACCACAGGGTACGGCGTTAGTGCATTAGAGACCCATAGGTATAGCGAGACACTATAAATATTAAGACACGGTGGGTGGGCACGCATCAACGTTTTGGCGTTTGGTAGGGATTTCATATTAAGTCTTTTATTTCATATTTAAACTTTTCTCACGACCATATTTCAAGTTTCCAGGTACCATGGAAGTGGTTAACATCGATGACCTCACTCTTGAGGAATACTTGCGTTGACTTCGATCAAAGGCGGAGTCTCGTAAAGGCCGGCAATCGAGCGATGTTCGTTTGAAATTAAAGACCAATTTATGAGAGGGAGCTAACCCTTTCGAAGCGAGGGCGAAAGAGCGGCGAAGATGAAGGTTGAAAATGTCCTATACATCGCTAGCCTTTTAACCGAAGCGTGTCTCATGAATCTTTGTTATGCTCTCTAAGTCTTCTCCGGCTGGGCCGAGATGGATCCCGTAGAGGCGTTTAATACTAGGCTACTTAAACACTTTATCCAAAGATTGCCCACCATCAAAGATTTCTAATCAACTCGGAATCCAAATTTCAAACAAGAGGCAATGAAACTACGTATCAAGCTTGGGGCGGATACTAGCGATCTTCTTTATAAGTGTCCTACCAATGATCTTAATAACAATGAAAGATCAATATTTTCTAATAAATAAATATAACTCGAGACGAGATCTTTGGATTATCAGGACCTATCCGAATATGACTCCTACTCACGAATTGAAGCCATTCAAAATGGCGGACCATTCTCAAAATGTACGGCGATTGGAAGTAAAACCAAAATTGGAGTTTTCGAATCATTTGCAATCGCTAGTAGAATTGAAAGCCTTAGTCGAGATATCTTTGAAAGTCGAGAAGCAATTCAAGTGGGGGTGTAGCGTGGTAGGAGACATTTGACGAAAAATTGTCCTCATCTGGACCGCGAAATTATTGAGGAAGCTAAATATGGGAGAATCGACCTTTTACGGAGATAGTCGAAATAATAATTATCGGAAATTACAATCGTGGGCCTAATGGATAAAGGAGGCCCAATCTTGAGGATACAATTAATAAATTCACGGAAACTTAGACCGAAACAAGAAGAACAAAATATTTGGTTGAAGGGTTTCCAGGGAAACACTAATAAAAATCTTTCAAGTCACGCACGTGAAACCCTAAAAAACCTTGAAGTAATGATTGGAAAACTTCGGTATGGAGATTGATGGGATCGAACTTAAGCGAAGCCAAAGCGTAAGGAGGAATGCAATTCTGTTTTCACCAATGATTCTCAGGAGGTGATTGAGGAATGTATAATCGACAAATTAGAACTCATGAATATCGACCAGCGGAAGGGGAGTTACGCCGTAACTACTTCCACGAGTTCGGCGTAACCATGCCCGGCGATTTAAAGATTGCATCCACACTGAAACTATGATTGCCCGTTAGGTATTATAGTATGCGTGTGTTAAAATCGATAAATTTACTTCACCCCCAAGTTTGTGGTTGTAGATGGTATAAAAGGCAAAACATTTGATTCTTGGGTTGCCATTCCTTGAAGCGTTGCTTAGCCTTCGGAGGAGTCTATGGAATATAGTGGAATTCAAGTTAGATAAAACCTTGAGGCCTGACACAGAAATTGTTATAAAGGAACCACCAAAGATAGAACTAGATGACTCCAATAGATTTCCACCTTGGTTTTAGACATTTGCGGGACTCGAATCTAGTGACAATGAAGATGATGAGGAAGAAACCCGTTTTCCGTTACCGGTTATGTTGTAAAAGGAAGAGTTCACTTGTTGTGTGCTCCTTTGGTTGAGGCGAGTGATATTTCCCACATGTTCCCCTTTCCAAAAAGGATGTAATGGATGGGGAGAGTATTTCATTCGGAGGATTGATAAAAGGCGCAAAAGTGGTGGTCTTTGGGAAAAGATGAGGATATCAAACAAAAGTGGTTACAACAACATAGTGTTTTTAGCGAATGGTTCTCGATATTGTTGGACAATTCATTTTTGTGAACCGACCATGATGCGACGATTACACCATGGCATGGCCTACATGCAACCCCAATCGCAAGATCTGCGATGGAGGAGAATACTACGACCCTAAATGGCTCGAGCGTAAAGTGGGCATGTTTTGGCAGATAAAGGAAGCAATGTAGGGTATAGAGGGATCTCATTTGAAAATTGGTTACAAGTAAAGTTTGGGTATGATAAAATTGATGAGGAGAAAAAGGCCGGTTTCGTTTAGTGGGCACAAGCTAATTTTCTGCGAAAAATCGCCATGACTCGGTATGTTTAGCCACATGTTTGGGACCCGTGCCTTATTCGGCGAAGATATTGAAGAAGTGGGGCATGCTCAAAGACCCCCATAGGAGCCCCACGGCTCAGAGTCTAACTTAAGACTCGTAAAAAGAAAAGTGCTCTTTAGGGAGACAACGAATTATCCCTTTCTTTTGCTTTAATTTCCTTTCTATTGGGTTTTGTGTTTTCTAACCGTTTTTGCAGGATACAATGAAGTAATTACTGCTGCGATTCTTGTCTGAGCGAGTTACGGCGTAACTCATCTTGAGTGATTACGCCGTAACCAACATTTTAGCGGCGGGAATTCTTGGCGCATACCAACTACGGTAATACCATCTCGGTGGATTCTGCCAGCCGTAACCATTCACGCTTCGTAAACGCTCACACGAGGTTTTGCAAAGTTGGCGTAACTCTCTTCTTGGGTTTCGGCGTAACTCTCCTCTTCTTTAATTCTTTCATTTTAAAACACGGTAACCTTGTATTAGTTTTTAAATGAACTTTGTGGGTATGTTCCCTGTAAACCCTCACGAGACTTCACTTGTCCACTTGGGACACCAAGTGGTTTAAAAGGCTTGTTGCATTAAGCTAAATGCAACCCGTGATTCTGAAAGTGAGTTAGGTTTGTTTTTTTTTTTTTTTTTTCCTTTTAGAATTATGCTGCGGTGTCGGTATTGTGATTTCGAGGGGATTGAAGTTTGCTCATGGCGCTTTACTTGAAGGCGATCTTTTCGTGGGCCTTCTTCTTTTTTGGAGCAAATTCAGGGAAGTTCTCGCTCTAATTCTACCTTTCTCTTCACCTTTATTTTAATGCCTAGTACAAAATGGACTTTGTACAATTCAAGTGGGGGGACGGGAGTAGAATTATTTCTTGAACATTATTTCGCCCTCATTTTTCTTGTGTATTTTGAAAAATTTTGCCATTTTTGACATGTTTTCGAACCTAACTAGATTACACCTTAGACGAGCACATACAACCCTTGATATTACATGGTGAGATTAGCCTTATCCGTTTCCTATATTTTACCCAAATCCACCAAATTAGAGTGTTGTGGTAGCTTGTAAACTTTAGAACTTGGCCTTTGCATTATTTGAGACCACCATAGGCGAGGTATGTTGAGTTAGCTCGATGTATTTGGACTTTTAGGTTTTAGAAGACGGTATTATAGGATTATAACCCAAACAGCCTACCATTGTGAGTCTATCGATTAGTCACCTCGACTTTTCGCCCCCCATGTGAAACCCTTTTGTTGCACTCCCCTTTAGTGCAAGATACCCCTAGATACACCCTAGAGCCATTCCTTTCATTTTGTCACCCCAATATATTATTTTGTTACACCCTTACACCTTAGCCTACCCTGTAGTCTTTATTTGTAATTGGGAAGTCATCATTTGCCTAAGTTCAAGGTTGGAGTGGAAAGGTTTGGAAATCACGCTTTCATCGACATCAATTATGAAGATCATTGAAGACCCTCCGAATTCCCATTGTTCATCTCAAGTGGGGGGATGTTATGCTATCAGTTATGATTAAAAAAAAATAGAAGTTGATTAAGTTATGATTTTGTAAAGTGCAATGTTATAAGCACTACAGTATGAGCTTTATTGTTTAGTATCTAGGAGGCCACCTCGGCCACATTTGAAGATTGGAGTTGGAGTAATACCAACTGAAGAAGAAAAGGTAGTGTGCCCATCACGACGTCCTCTAATGACACATCTACCTTGCATTTCATGATCCGGTCTCTAGACTTCTAGCTTGAACTTTGGATGACGGTAAGTGGTGATGACTTAGTTATAGATATAGACTACATGCTTGTTTTCATTTTACCACCATCCCATGTCTTATCCTACCCTATAGTCATGAAGCATGTCTAGGTGATCACAACCAGCAATCTTTGGTGTCTTGGCCATGGATTTGGTCACGTATCATTGATTTTGTCCACTTAGCGTGACATGTTAGTAATGATGAGTCACCCCTAACCTTTGTCGTGTCTACCCATATTGCCTTCGAGAATTGTTTAGCCCTTAACTCCAGTGGTGGAGATTTGTGTAACCGCCAAGCTTATGATAGAATACATGCTATGGTATGCGATTGAGTGATCATCCAGAAATTGACACTTAGAATAGTTGAGAGATTTGAGTGTTTGTTCCCCACTTTGAGGTGTTGGCTTTGTTTTATTCTAGCATAAGGGATTTGTAAATTCATATTTTACAGGTTTTGGAAGATATCTTTTTAGGAATCTATCTAATAAGGTCTACTTGAGGGCAAGTAGAGTTCAAGTGGGGGATATTTGATAACATCAAATAGTCCAGAATATTAAGTGTCAATTTCCCCAGTTAATGCTCGTTATTTATATCATTTATATGGATTTATGCTTGTTTTCCATTGTTTTACACTTTTAGGTAAATTGCGAGCATTGGAGCTAAAGAGAGCTGAGAAGTGGAAACGCTACTAAGGATTTATCACGGTATGCTTATTTTGAAGAAGTTACGGCGTAACTTCGTCTCTCACATTACGCGTAACTGTGCGCGTGACCACGAAGTCCAACTCATCAAGAGGGTTACGGCGTAACTCCTTCCAAAGATTACGACCATTAGGTCAAAGAGGGTTCCACGCCCTGATACTTACTCGTAACTCTTGCATCACTTATGGCGTAACTGGTTTATTGAAGACTACTGGCGTAACCACTTATTAGGTTCGCCGTAACTAGCGAATCTAGTGCATTTACGGAGGTTCTGGTAACTCATATTTTGTTACGCCGTAACCCAACAGACTTTAACTATAAATACCCGAATTCCGGCATTTCTAATCATCCCATTCCACATACAATACTCACGAGCGTGGGAAAATACTCAAGGAAGGTCTAGGGAAGCATAGCTGTTTCCAAGGAGAAGTCACACCATTACGATAAGCTTTAGCGTTTATTATTTCTTTTACTTTCAATTCATGTATTTCGTTCCTTTGAATATTGAATTGATGTGCATGATTAATATGAGCGGCTAAGCACCCTTTGGTGCTAGCCTAGTTATTATTCCTTAATTGTTTTGTTTGCGTTTACCTTTACTTTAATACGTGCAGTTATTTCTAAGTGTATGCATGCATAGTTCTTTGGTAGTCACCCACGGTTGGTAGTTTTGAATGGCGGTAGAGGCCAATTGCCTAGGAGTCGATATGACCAACTGACCCTAGGTGGTGATTTGAGAGCGGGAAGGGTAAGATATGACCAAGCTGGCGTCCCTTTCTACTTGTGCGATTTGACCAGCTGATCACCTATCGTTTGGATGAACTTAAGAATTGGGGGTGTAGTGTCTAAGTTCCTAACGGGCGGGCACTCACTATTTAGAATCTAGCATGTAGCGGTACATGACTTCGGCTTAGGGACCCGGGAACAGGGACTTATATTGGTCGCTTTGATTTCTCTGGGTGGCATCTTTCTGATAGGTTAGAGGCGAATTGACCAAATGATGTCCTCTTGAATTTGACCCCACTTGAAGTAATTGGAAGTAGGTAGACGTAGACATAACTAGTTAGGAGGATTAACTAGGTTAGAATCACTATTCCTCTATTGATTTCCCTTCTACCATTTATTTGCTTTTATATTCGCATTAAGTAGTTTAATTAATTAAAACCATATCAAACCATTTATATTCCGTGACAATTAGACTTAGTAATTATCCGACACACACATCTTGGAGCGACCTCGGCTTTACCATTTACTACTACACACGACCGTTACAGCCCATTAGTGCATTAGGGTAGACCATAGGTATAGCGAGACACTATAAATATTAAGACACAGTTGGGTAAAACACTGCGGGAAGACTAGCTTGAGTTTTAGCGCAGCGGTGGCTCAAGTCACGAACAAGTAGAATGGGTCGATCAGACTCCATCTTGATGATTCAATCGTTCAAACCTCTTGAAGACCTTAGCAACAGCAAGAGACCCGTGGCACAGCTCGAACCATCCCCTATATAGAGCCCTCTCATTAGTCTGATCCTCCTGTTCGACGCGGAGGAAGGGGGGAGCAAGATTGGCCATCATATCTCTACAGAGAACAACATCATTCAGGCTTGTGTTAGCCATCAAACCCCAGCCGGGGATAAAAGGCTCCCCGAAACCCCCTCGCCCAAACAAACTTACGTAAACAAAAATAAGCGATCAAAACTTCGGAGCATTGGAAAAATGATGAAGAAAGGAACGAAGCTAGCGAATACCTCCTGTATAGTCTCCGGTGTAAGGCCCCGCCGGATGCTGAAGAGTCTCCTCCGCGTTCACTCACGATACCCGGCCTCGCTCGGCACGAGGTGAAACAAAAACATACAACAAACATAACATACCCCCAAGCTAAAAAAGCATACCTTGGGCGGCAGGATTGGGAGTGGGTCGAGAAACCGGAGGATCCTCGAATAAAGCATTCCCTCTTGTAGAGATCCTCCCTCTGCGACTACCGTTTCCCCGTCGAGTATAAGCCCACAATATCTTCGGCCTCAAAGTATTCACGGGAGAAGCGAATGAGCATCTGAGAGTCCTCCGGTTGGACTGACGCCGATGGAAGGAAATTCCGCCTTCTCCTTTTCAAGCAGATGGCCTTAGCTCCGCGGTGGGCCTCCTCTCCGATTGCTTCCTTTTCTTTTCCTTGGCCTTTAACACCGCCGGATCGGCCTTCTCCACGATCCTCTGAATTCTACTCGCCTCAGGAATAGGTTGGTCGGCTCTCAACGGCTGAGTTACATCTTTGGGGTATTTCTTCCCCTTCAATCAGCGAACGCCCCTACCCGGCCGAGATCCCGCTCGACCTCAAACGAAGATACTGAGACATAGTAATAACTACGCGCAAGAAAGAAAAAGGGTCACCGACAAGAAAGAAATCGCAGGGAAAAAGCAAAATAAACTTAGACGGTTGCCTTACCATTCTTGTCAATATCCTTGAACTCCACACGAAACCCAGAATGCTTCCAAATTTTGGTCAACCCCACCTCAAACAAAAGTCCAGAATGAACTGGTCTAAGCTCCACCACCCCTTCACACAACCTCCGGACATCGGCCTCCTCAAAGCCACCGGTGGGGACACTATCAGAAACGTTCGAATCCGGGTGCCTCCAAGGCATGGCATCCGGGACAGCCCTCCGGTCGATCAAGAAAAAGCTATCCTTCCAGTTCTTGAGACTCGAACATGTCTCCTTAAAAAGGCGCGGACGAGACTCTCCGCCGGTCCTCCTCTGAAAGGAAAACTAATGTCCCTGTTTGTTCAAAGTATAGAAAACCCGGAACAAATTCACGCTGGGCTCAATTTACAAACTCCGACAGTAGACCTCGAACATAACCAATATATTCAACCCAATGGGTACCAGCTGAGAAATGTGAACCTTGAAGTATCAGATCACCCTCAAAAGAAATGTGGAAAAGGGAATCCGGACTCCTGAAAACGCAAAATACTGCTCGTAAAGTCCTATGGCATTGTTGGGAAGATTGTTCATAGTAAACTCCGCCGGAGGTAAACGGGGGTGTAAATCGGCCGGTATACCATACTCGTTGATGATGTGCTCAAGCTCCCCTTCGGATAGCAAAGAAGAGTATACATGCATATCGGATTTGGGGGCAGTGTCGCCGGTGGGTGCCACGGAACTAGAAGCCATTGGATATTGACAAGAAGGTGCAACGTAAACAACGGAGGAATAGTGGGATAAAACTCACCGAACTTGCGAAGGGTTTGCCAAGCAGAGGACGAAGGAATCAAAAGAAAAAGTAGAAATTACAAATGGGGGTAAAAACATCTTATATAGGCCAAAAGGGTGGGGACACGAAACGTCCCATCGTAGTCGGCGGCGGGACGAATCGAACCGTCCACGCGGCGTGTTACGCCACGCATGGCAAAATCCCGCAGTTTTCGTTAAAAATATTTTAACCCTCTTTCACTCGATGGGCTTGGGCCCATTGTTTGGGGAGTGGCCCGCGAAACTAGAGCAAGTCCAATAAATCCGAATGGATCCGACGGACAACTAGACTAAGTATTACGTCACTTGTCACCTGCACCGCAATCAAGTAACATGATAGGGGGACATGGCGGCTTATATGGTCCATGCTCCAATGACCAGAACTCAAGGCTCTACCGAAGGACTCAAGACTCTACCGAAGAGACTCAATGCTCTGGAAGAGCGTCTGCGGCGGGCTACCATCCGAAGGACTCGTTGACTGCGGTACCTTTGGCATCTAGCACGGATACTGATCGTCTCATTCTCCGAATGTCGGAAGATGCGCCCGAGCAGTGTTAGGCGGTGTCACCCGACAACCACGGTCCCATGAAGTACTTGATCTCGAGGGACGGATAGTGACATCGGTAGTATAAATCGCATCTGATGGTAGGGAATAAGGTATCATTTTCACACACACATTTTACATTATACCCTTCGGTAAAAACACATACTCATTCTCACGCGTTCGGGTCTGGGATAACACCGAGCGAGACTAACGCGTTGTTCATCTTAGCAGGTATCTAGAAGGCTTATCTCTAGGGCTGAAAGATAACTGCAACAACTCACAAAAAAATACTTCGACAACAATCATATGGAGATTCTATCAGATATATTTACATTTAAATGAAGCAACGAATTATACAAAACTGCGTCAACTTAATATCTAGAATGGAAGCACTTTCCCCATTTCATTAATATTAGCCAAAGAACCCAACAAGATTTTGCCTATACGGTAAAAACGATTTCCTCTTAACACTTTCATTTTCCGCTCTTCTTTACCGTAAAAGCTGTTCATGAACCGGACTCTGCACCTTCAATTGACCTGTGACTTTATGTTTTCCACTATCAACCTTCTTATTAGAACTTAACAACGCCATTGGCTTCACATTACATTCGCTGTTGCTCCGCTTGAGCAAATAGCGGATGCCCCATCTTCGATCCACATCCCGATCTGTTGAACTACTTTTCTTACATTTCGTCATTTGAGGTGAGGATGATCCAATATTTAACTTCGGCCTCCAAACACAAAATCTTCTGGACGGTATGTTGTCCATTTCATTAGCTTCTTCTTACGTCTTGATGATGATGATGATAGATATGAAGAAAAATTCTTCACCTACGATTAGTTTTCTTAATGAGCTATTTATAGAAACAGATACATCAATCTTCCTATCATCTTTTGCTTTAGCATCACGATCGATATCATCTAACACGAATGAAAATTCAAAATTTTCGTCTTCAACTTGGTCAAAATCGAACTCGTCTTTGAATGTTCTTCATGGATCACCCTAGTGACAGCTTCGAATGTTAACATATCAGAATAGTAATAGCTGAAACTTGGATTATCGAAGCCTAAATCTTCTATTTTACGTGGTGATTGCATTTTTCTTAAAGTATAGTATGTTTGATTTTCTTTGTTTAATTGAAGGAGCAGGTTGATGGATGAAAGAGTTTGGTAGCTCAAGGTACTTATATATCGAACCCACCTCCTTTTCTTCCAATATCGCGATTTCAGACTCCTTTTCGTTAATTAATAGGTGCAACTTGAGAATCCTTAAGAAACACGACACCACTACTTCTTCGGATACGGGGTCCCTTGAAGTTAATAAGACAGTTAAGGTTGGGAATGATCTGGGTTTTGATATGGCTGGGAAAGAATCAGACGTAGCCCATGCTTTGGGTATCGAAATTAAAAATGGTTTCCAATGAATATTCTCTCACTAAATGTTAGGGGGATCGGGGAAGATCATAAACGAAGCTGGGTGATTCGTGCTAAACCGTCAAGTTATCTCACACAAGCTAGCCACTTGTGAATGGCTAACCGTAAGAAACTTAAAACAGTTCAGACACAAAATGCAATGAAGATCAGGAGAATATAATGAATTCGGGTTAGTTAAATCCCACTGGAGACTCAATGGTGTGTAAACTTAATCGATGATAGAATGATCACTAAGGATAGTGATCATAAGGATTTGGATTGGAAATTACACTCTTGATTGAATGGAAAGATATTTGGACAGAGAATTGATAAGCACAACAATCGAATGAAACAAACGTAAAACGTGCGTTTAAAACTAAATGCGTACAAAATAAAAATGAGATCTAAGAAATAAAAGACCTAAAAATAAAAAAATGACATTTTTAGAATCCTAAAAATAAAAGAAAATTATTAGAAAAAGAAAATTATTTTTATAACTATTTATTTAATTATTATTAATTAAAAACTATTTTAAACTATTTAATAATAACCTAAAATAAGAGAAAATATGAAATAAGGCTAGAAAAATAAAATTATGATTCAGAAAAATCTAAAATATTATAAAACTTATTTTAAAACTAAAAATATATTTTTTACACTTTTTATCTATTTATTACTAATTAATTACTATTTAAAATACACTTAAATACAAGAAATTACAAAATTAACCTGGAAAAATAAAGTTTCAACTTGGAAAAATCTAAAATATGATAAAACTAATTTTAAAACTGAAAAGATATTTTTATGCTTTTTAATTATTTATTACTAATTATTTAATACTTTTAACTATTTAAAATTCTAATAAATACTAAGCAGTTATGAAAAATTATGAAACTTTTCTAAAATAACTTAAGGTGACAGAAAACTAAGAAAAATATCAAAACAAGATTTGCTTAATAATAAGCTAAAAAGAAAAATCAAAAAGCTATTTCTAATTAAATAAACGCTATCACTATTTTTAAATTGATGTTTTAGTGGATTTTCTTTTTGAAAACTATTATACTACTGATAATAAGAAACTTTAATAAACACAAAAATTTTACAAACTAAAAATAAGCTGTTTGATAAGCTTATGAGCTTAACAGATTTGACTTATGAGCTTATTTGGGTGTTTTAAGCTCAAACAGACTCACAAGCTAAAGCCAAAGGTATAATAAGCTATGAACAAGCTACAGCTACTCAAATAAAGCTAAAAAGAACAAATAAACACACTGAAAAGCTCTAATAAGCTAATAAGCACAAATACTAAACTTACAAACCAAGCAGACTTGTGGACTTTTTGTAGAACAATTTAAGCTAAGTAAATAAGCTCAAAAGCTCAAAACAAAGATTGAGTCAACCATATTAGCTGGTGGACTATCCAAAAAGCCAAAACTAACAAGCTAAAGACAACTAGAGAGCTTGTGGTGAGCTTATGAAAATGGGTCAGTTCATCCTTTTCATTAAAGCGGGAGTGATTGACACTAAGTGTTGGCCAAGAACAAAAGTCAAGTGCAGCCCTATCTATTAAGCTGAAAAGTGGAATTTTAAGGTTGGGACTTTAAAATGGCTAGGTCAGCTTTCCAAAGAACCAATAATCACAGGATTTGACCAACAAATGAGCTCTGTGTGAGCTTATGATTGAGCTTGTAAAACTGGTGCACAGGGCACTTTTTCAGAACAGGTACTCAAAATAAGCTAGATAAAAAGCACTAAATAAGCTGATTAAAAGTGAATGAGTATTTTTCTAATTAAGTTTAGCAACTAAACTTTAATATCCCAAAAGCTTTTAAGCTAAATCTCATTATTAAACACACACTAAAATTGTCTATTTAATTCAAAAACGACCAAATGCAAATTTGACTTTTTATAAAAAACTAAAGAAGTTGACTTATATGAACTTGTGATTAATACTACTTACTGAATATGTTGTAATAAGCTATATTAAGACTGATTTAAGCTAGGTTAACAGATTCTAAGCTACTTTGATGAGATTTGTATTCAAAAATCCTAACAGTGAACTATCTAGGTGTGATCAAAGGTGATTTTGACTATTTTAACAAACAAGCACTGATTTTATTTGTTTATATGAGCTATATGGTACTTAAGTAACACAAAACAATAACAAGAAACAACTCAAACATTCTCTAAAACAGTAATCAAGGCAAATCCAAACACCCTTTAACTTGAGTTTTTTGAAGCTTTTACTAAAACAGTTTTAAAACAGAAAACCTAGTGATTAACTCATTATAACTATGATGAGACAAGATTAAACCAATATTAACTTACTTTAAACACTTAAACTAAAAATTGCAAATTATGAGAAAATGCTTACAAGGTGAGTCTAAGCACAGAACTGAGGCTGAGGTATAAGACCACAACCTATAGCTTCCCAAGAAGCTCTAAACCAAGGCCATCCACAATTTACCTGCTCATTTGTGACCTTCATCTTCATGGATTTTTTTTTATTTTTCAACTATTTTATTTGTGTTTTTGGTGATTTTACTTTTGATTCTAAACTGATTTTTTAAAGTTTCTATAAGCTTTAATAAGCTTTAAGGAACTTAAGTGCCTATCAGGTCAAGATAACAACATTAACATAATATGAGATTTTGATCTTGAAAAATGCATAAACTTGAAAATATGATTAAGACTTGAAATTGATACTTGCAAAAGTTTAACAATACAATGAAATGACTTAACAAAACACTTGAAAGCTTTAACATACGAAAATTGAAAATTACTTAAGCGACATAAGTTAAACTAAAGTACACTAGATATCTCCCCACATTGCTTCCCATCTCTTCTTTATAGACTTTTGAGACTTCTTGTCGACCTCTGATTGTTTCCAGCTTGATTTCAGCCATTGGATCCTCAAAATTCATCATATTCGTCCATGTGTAGATTTGGCCAAAAAGTCATTAGCGGTTTGAGTCAATTAATGATCTTTGGGATATTGTGAAGGTGGAGGGAGTGGTTAAACAACTGGAAGACAGGTGTAAGGTAGAAGGATCAAGTGGGATGAAACCATGGTGGTATCTCGGATTCTGGTTTTGGGCGGAATGGTGTGAGAGATCCATGCATCTGGTTTTGACTTTCTTGACCGAGTATTATTAATAAGGGTTCACAATTGGATAATGACTGGGATCAACATGATTTAGACTGGGGTCAAGGGTCAAGGGTGTGTGGGTTGGGCTTGTGTTGGGTTGGATTGGGCTTGATATATTACAAAGGGTCCGGTTTGGTTTAGTAGATATTACAAGGACCATATTTGCAATTTACGAAACTTTGAGGACTGAAATTGACACTTTTCCAAAGATATCACAAGGACCAAACTTGACAAACTTTGATAGTACAAGGACCACTTTTGCATAAAATTCCATTTTTGGATATCCAAGGACTAATTTTGACATTTTTCAAAGTTTAGGGACCTTTTCTGCCATTTGACCAAAGAATTATTCAAGGACCATTTTTAACAACTTAGAACATTTCAGGGACCTTGAATGATAAAATTCTTGATTTTGATATACGAGGGACTTTTTTGACAACTTTGAAACTTGGGGACTAAAAGCGCCAATTTTGCAAACTTGATCACGTTTTCATCGATTTTGATATTTTTGCGTTTAAAACACATAAAACACTTATTTGTGATATTTTCATCATTTTGATGCATTTACGTGTTTTCAGATGATTTTTGCAGTTTAGATTGTACAAAAATGATGAGTATTTAGACACTCATCACTGGGTTAGAAGACTTTGTTATGATAATAAAATTCACTTCCTAGGCTTGCAAGAAACAATGTCTGGTGTTGATAGTCGTCTTATTGTTCAGTCTATGTGGGGTCACTCTTTGTTTGATTTTCTGGTGAAAACAATCGGAGGAAAGTCGAGGAATTATGGCAATCTGGGACCCGTCAAAATTCACCATGTCCGACTCCACAATAGGTGAAGGTTTTCTTGCTCTATCAGGAAAATGGATTCCTTATGATGCTCATTGTATCTTTGTTGTTGTATATGCCCTTACAAGAGTTAAGTAGGAAAAAGAAGTTGTGGATGGATATTAAGGCCCTTGTTGATTCGGCTAATTCAATTTACGTATGCGTTATGGGTGACTTGATGAAGTTCGTTCGCTCTGGACGAATGGGATCACACTTTTGTCATAGGAGTTCTTTATTCTTCGCTTCACTTCATCTCCTCTTCAGTCTTCTTGACATTCCCATGGGAGGTATGAGATTCACCGTATTATGAATACTTTGGGTACCAAGTTGAGCAAGATAGGCGTATCTTGGTCTCTAAACACTTCCTTGATAGATGGCCGAATTCACATATTTTAGCTCTAACTAGGGAGTTCTCGGATCATTCGCCACTCCTACTTCTTAATTCGGTAAACGATTTTGGTCCTATCCCATTTAAGTTTTACAACTCTTGGTTGCTTCATGAGGATTTTACCAATGTTATCACCAACTGTTGGTCTTCTCCCATTGACTGTCACTCGAATCTATCGGCTGTCATAGTTAAGGCCAAGCTTAAAAAGCTCAAACTTGTTATTAAACTTTGGAGAACCACTGTGATTGCCACCGAAAGAGCGGCTGCCATGGAATTGCGGGAAAAAATTATGGAAATTGATCTAAGAGCCGAACACTCCCCCCTCTCTGCAATAGACATCTTCAACATAACCGACAATGTTAAATCCTTAACAGCCTTGGAACACAAAAATCTCAAAGATCTAAGACAAAAAGCCAAAGTCAAATGGACTCTAGAGGGTGATGAAAACTCCAGCTTCTTTCACGGATACATTAACAACCGAAGAAACCGTCAAGAATAAATAGGCTTGCAATTAATGGCTCGTGGATCACAGACCCCCAACCATTAAATCACATATCTTTCATGCATTTAACTCAAAATTCAAAGAAACAAATCACAACATACCCTCATTCTGTAGTAACCTTTTCAAGAAAATATCTCCGAGAGACAACCTTCTTCTTGAAACCCCTTCACCCCTGAAGAAATAAAAGAGCTGTGGGATTGTGGTGGAGATAGGCTCCGGCCGGATGGGTTTTCTTTCAAACTTATCAAAAAATATTAGGATTTACTTAGTATTGACATTGTTAACTATGTGAATGATTTCCATCGTTCGCCTCATATCCCGCGTGGTTGTAACTCTTCATTCATTACCCTCATTCCAAAAGTTGATGACCCGATTACTATTGGTGACTTTCGACCAATTAGTCTCATAGGTTGCCAATATAAAATCATTGCAAAAATACTTGCAAACCGCCTTGCCTTAGTTATCCCGTCTGTTATTGGTGAGGTGCAAATGGCCTTTCTGAAAGGCCGCCAAATTACTGATGAACCACTTTTGGTTAACGAAATCTTATCATGGGTGAAGAAAGCGCCAAGAAAAGCTTCTTCTTTTCAAAGTCGATTTTGAAAAGGCATTTGATACTCTGAGTTGGTCTTTCTTAGACTCAATTATGGATCAAATGGGTTTTAGTGCAAAATGGAGAACTTGGATCTGTGTTTGTCTTGATTCGGCATATGCTTCTGTCCTAATCAATGGGTCTCCAACTAAGGAATTTAAGATTGAGAAAGGACTTCGTCAAGGTGACCCTCTATCTCCTTTTTTGTTCATTTTAGCGGTTGAGGCTCTAAATGTTATTTTCTTAGAAGCTAGAAATAAGAATATTTTCATTGGTGTTGAAATTGGTGTCGACAAAGTCCCCATTTCTCATCTGCAATTTGTAGATGATGTCATTTTTATTGGTCAATGGTCACTCCTAAATGCAAGAAATTTGTCTAGAATTCTTACATGCTTCCATCTCGCATCCGGGCTTAAAGTGAACTTCAATAAAAGCAAATTATTTGGTATTAGAGTTCATTCTAACGAAGTAAGTTATGTTGCAAACACCATTGGGTGTCTATCATCTCAACTTCCTTGTATTTACCTAGGCTTACCAATTGGTGCTAACATGTCAAGGTGTACCAAGCTGGTATCCCTGATTGATCGATTCCATAATCGACTTTCCAAATGGAAATGCAAGACACTCTCCTATGGGGCTGACTAACACTCATCAAGTCTGTCCTTGGTGGCCTAGGAACTTACTATTTTTCATCCTTCAAAGTTCCTACAACTATCATCAATAAGCTTAAAAGTATTCGTAGGAATTTTTGTTTGGGGTGGTAATTCGGTTGAAAGGAAGATGGCTTGGATTGCTTGGGATAAAGTGATTGCTCCGCTTGATCAAGGTGGTCTTAATATTGGAAGCCTTAAGGTGTTTAACCAAGCTTTGTTATCGAAATGGTGGCGGCGTTTCTTAAATGAAGAAAATGCCTTTTGGAGGAAAATCATTGTATCTATACATGGTCATCAAGGAGGTCTCTCAACTGGTTCCTCTTCATCATATAAATTGGGACCTTGGTATCAAATTATGAAGTTGAAAGATTATCTTTTTGCATATGGAATCACCCTCCCATCATTATTTAAAAAGAAGGTTGGCAACGGTTTAACAACACAATTACGGTTAGACTCATGGATCGGTGGCCCACCTATTTGCAACATCTTCGAGGCTTTTCGTTTGGAAAAGAACACAGATTGTCATGTTTGTGATCGAGCACCACAACCTACTAACGATCCTTGTCCACGTTTGTTTTGCATACACCGAGCTCTCACAGTCATACCCTTTTGCCCATGGGCCTCTCTTTCACTTGGGATTGGATCAGACCCCTTCGTTCAGCAGCAGGACACCAAGAACTACAAGAGCTTTGTTCCCTGATATCCAACTTATGCCTCTTTAATGATCAAGACATGTGGGAATGCACGGTTAGTGATGACAGAAATTTCACTGTTAAGAGTATGCGGACTTACATAAATAATCTCCTCCATCCTCTCGAACTACAACCATTCAAATGGAACAAAATCCTTCCAATCAAAATCAACATTTCATCTTGGCGGATCCTTCATAAGAGACTTCCAACATGCTACAACCTTGATCGAAGAGGAATTGACCTCGACTCTATACGTTGTCCCGTTTGTGATGAAGATATAGAGACAGAAGAACATCTTTTAAGTGCGGAATTTCTAAAGACACTTGGTTCAAGGTTCTCGTATGGTGGAAGATCAATAATGTCACAATCTCTTCTCTTTCTGATGCTATCAACTTAGAAAAGAGTCAACATACCTGTTAATCTTAAAGCCTCCTTTGATGTTGTTGTTCAAACAACTATTTGGTTTTTATGGCGGTTTAGGAATGAGATGTGTTTCTCGCTTAAGCGACCCTCCCCTAAGGATCTAATCCTTAATGATATCAAGCTCGCGTCGTTTAAATGGATCTCATGTAGGTTTAGGAAGTCTCGTTTAAATTGGATTAGTTGGTTTGATAACCCATGTAATACCCATTGTATTTAACTGTTGTATTTTCGGCTCCTAAAGTCTTATTAGGTGGCCCGTTATATATATATATATATATATATATATATATATATATATATATATATATATATATATATATATATATATATATGTCACACCCCAAAATATCATGTGAGCGATAGTGTCATTGGGGTATGACGTCATAGCACAAAGTATGGATACAGAAAACGACCTCTATAATGAGACGTTTTGAAAAGTTTACCATTCGATTACATATGTTAAAGTTTACACAACAAGAAATCACAAAGTTTGATAATACATAAAGAGTATACAAAACATGTCGAATGGTAATTGTTAAAAGCACAAGACTCCAATGTATGCCATGCGACCCAAAAGCTCCATGAAATACTATCACCTTATGACCTGAGATAAACATGCTAAAAAGTGTCAACACAAAGGTTGGTGAGTTCATAAGTTTGTAATAAAATGATCTGAAATACTTTGAGAAATGTTCACACAACAAAGGCATTGTAAATCCACCCAGTTCCAAGTTCCGCCCATACAAAACTTGCAACCTGTGTGTTCACAACCCATTGCCAAAAAGAAAAAAAAATGACAATCATGAATATGCGCCTTAAGGTAGTTAAAAGTATAAATGTCCCCACAAGGGTCTTCCAACAACTCGTGTTGGGATGTTCCTCAACGACTCACGTTGGTACGTATCCATATAAATGGCCTTCCAACATATAAATATTGGGATGTTCCTCCAGCGACTCACGTTGGGTCGTATCCAAATAAATGGCCTTCCAACATATAAATATTGGGATGTTTGTTTAAGTCTAGTCACTACACGCACCAAGTCTAAGGTATAAGTAATGTTGTTTGGCAAAAGAGTTTAAATGTTTTGATAAATAAGCATGTATCTCGCCCAAATAGTTTATAGGAATTTAAACGAGTAAAAGTGGGGTATGAACTCACCTGGTATGATTGATATGCTAACAAAATGAAGTGCGCGAAAATGAGGCTCGGAAACTATCCGCGACCTAAAATGAATGTTATGACTTGAATTATGATATGTTGTCGTGAATGCAAACTCATATGATATTCATACCACTTGCACGTTTTGGAAATAATGTTTATTGTCAAAATATATGTTTATGACATCCCGTCGTATTAAAAGTACTCTACAAGTAGTTACGTTGAAACAACCTCCTATGATAGTCGCTAAATGGTGCACATCGAGTGTTAGGAAACGAACCCATCAGTTTTGGAAAGCTTGTATCATTATCTCAAAGTTTTAGTATTTAAGTTTCCATCCTAGAGGTCTCGATCACAAAGAAAAATATAGTTTAAGGGTGGTTTTCGGCCAAGTTTGAGTGACTATTTTATTAGATTCAACTCCGCTTGACAAGCGGTTGGACATTTTGGTAAATATACTTGGCGAACTTGCTTTTACTAGAAGACATCACTTTATAGAAAGTTCTAAATCAATGTTAAAAACAACCTTCAACTTGGTCTCTAGTTTTGCCGTAAAACTTGCCTATTAGAAATTTAATAGCTTTTCTTATATAATAAAGTTCACGGCAACTTTTGTAGCGTGTATAATTTAATCGTTACTAATCCGTTTTCTACGTTTTAAAGGTCCTTAGCTTCGTGTCAAAGTATACTAATATATTTTTGATAAAACAACACAATTTATAACGCTCAAGTTTCATTTTTGACTCGTACAAATTAAACCATGCTTGCTGAAATTTTCAGGATTTATATACTTCGTCGTCAAACTTGAAAAATTCATATCTTCTTCGTTATAGTTCCGTTTTAATCCGTTCAAGCGGCCACGGTTTCGTTTTAAGGTATATTTTCTAAATATCTAGGCCAAACATTTTTATCTACTGTCGGATTTTCCAGATTTTGAAAATAAGGACAGACCCTTTTGCAAACTTGTCGAAATGAGTTTTTCTCGCGCCAAACTTATTCTAACCCATTCAAAACAACTCCGAAGCTATTCTAATCCTACCATACACCTTCTTAGGGTGTCATGGGTTCCTAGGCATCACCAAAACTAGTATATAACAAGGAGTAATTTTAGGATGGATTATATATATTTATAACACTTAAAAACCTTAAAAAGTGGTATGAACATCACATAACTTGCATGATTTACTTGTGCATAATAAAAATGAACATAAAAGTGAATATGGAAAATAATGATATGTATGAAATGCTTACTAGTAATTGATGAGGTTTATGAGAACAATGGATTTTTCCTAATCACCCAAGGTTTTTATTTCACAACCTTAATCAAGAGTGATACTAGAGTGTTAAAAGCTTGACTTGAAAATGTTTGATGATTTTCTTCTTTCTTTTGATCTTGGTCGAACCACAAGTGAACAAGAGAAAAAATATGTGATGTTTTGCTAGTGAAATGAAGGAATGATCTAGTTTCTTGCATATATAAAAGATTAAATATGTTTTTATTAAATTAAAAGACACAAACATTTATTAGATGTCAAGTCAAAAGAAAAATTGGAAGAAAGTTGGCGTGAAGGAAGAAGAAAAAAAAAAATAGGAAACATGGTTCATTTATTGCTTGTCATAGTTTGTAAAAAAAATATCTAATTTAAATGTTATAAATGTAATATATTTATTTTTAGGTAATACGTTAGCTAGAAATAAATTTTAGCGGAACAAAATAAAGTGTAATGAGGTCATAAAAATTATAAAAATATAATTTGTACAAGTATTGTGTGTTTAAATAATTATTGGGTTGAATTTTCGAAAAATCGTAGTATTATATAAACATAACCATTTATATACGAAATAAATTAAAAACAACGGTTAAACTAATAATATTATTTTTATAATCTCAATATGAGTATACAAATATATCGGGATGATTTTTGGAAGTAACGGATCAAATGTCTAAAATAATTAATTACGCGATAGCGTTTATTTAATAATAAAATAACGTTTAATGAAAAATGTAAAACCATGATGCGAACCGTTATGAAATGATGAATATGAAGTATGAGAAATGACCGGAAAATGAGAATTGTGACATTCTTCCCCTGTTAGAGGAATCGCGTCCTCGCGATTCAATCGATGATACTTAAAGTTCTACCCTTAGGTTTTGAGAAATCAGGGTGTATGGTCAAAGTGCTTATGCCAAAATTTACGCGTCTAGGTTTCTTATCTAATGAGACTCACTAAATCTGAATAATACGGTGGGTCACTTAATGGTCTAGGAAAAACGTACCAGTTACGAATTGCGGGCTGCCTCAGTTCCTAAATAAAATGCTCGAGGTCAGGGTGGACTGATATTGAGTACAGGGTTTGGGTTATTTCCTTCAATTGCCACAGCTAGAGGAGCTTGCATCGGTGGCTTATTCAATGAGGACAATTATTTGGTAGTGATTCGGCATTTGTTGCACTCGTAGCAAGTCCTTTGGTTATTCCTCATGTTGCCTGTGTTTGTTATTGGTCTTGCAACGCGGCTTGAAAAATGACTCGTGATTGCATATTGTACATAAGCGGCGGCGTTTTGGTGATGATAAGCACATTTAGCACATTTGGGATGTGTACCGGCATACTCTCTTTGTTCGTGCAGTTGCCACAAAACTCTTGCCCTTTTGTGTCTGCGCTACCGTCTATCGCTTATTGACCCACTTGCTTCCTTCTTCTTATCACTTTGCTCTTCAAAGTACCATTTCTAACCATCTAAATGCATCAGGGGTTCACGCCCTCATGTGCACTTTGTATTGTAGACGGCTCGGTTGTTTTCACAGTTCCCACTGATTTCTGGGGACAAGACCATATATGTACCTCGAGATTCTCTTGGACTCAAGGGTAACTAGATGAGGAACTAGTCTGGCTAACTCATGAAATGGTCGTGTAGGCTGCGTGACCGCCCCTATCATGGAGTGGTGATAAAATTCATCCTCCGGTTGCATTTCATTGTCCGGGCAGTACTCCTCTTTCAATAACGCCTTAAATTCGTCCCATGTCATACACATGAACGCTTCCGCCTGCTTTAGCTGTAGCTGTGTGTTCCACCAGTCAATGCCTTTCGATAGTAAGCAAGCAAAGGCATACTTCACCCTCGATGTGCACAATTGCTGATGTCGATCACTGACTCTGTCTTTTCCACCCATCGAGTATACGCCAAAGCACCACCTATACCATCAAACTCCACTGGTTTGCATGCCGAAAATTCCTTATATGTGCATCCAATTCTGTTGGTGTTGTTGTTGTTGTTGGGGTTGTTATTGTTGCCACTGCCAGCTACATTGTTGGTGTCGCCAATACCGTTCCCGTTCTCGTGGTTTCCCGAATTATTCATATGATTTCCAACTTGTGTGACAATAGTGGGAAGCAAGATTTGAAGTTGTTGAGCGATGATGGCGGCAAAATCAGGGTTTCCGCCAGTGTTGTTGTCATTGTTACTCATGTCGCTACCGCCTTCTCTACCTCCTCGCCCTCGTTTCCCGCCTCTAAAGCGCGCACCACCTCGGTTAGTGATGCGTGTTACCCTCTTTGGTGCCATGATCTCTGCAAGGAAAGAACCGTTGAATTCCCAATGTCTATACTTAACGTTCTCAAACATAATACCACGCCACAAATTGGTTCCTAAGGTGTGCCCACACCGATCTACGTATGCGTGGTCGCATATGTCCACGTGGGTTGTGACGCATTTATAATTATGTTGGCCACCATACTTATAATTGCCTCATTTCACACGTGTACATACCACCAAGAATACATGTCTCGGCGATTGGTGTTACTGAAATTGGTAGCCATTCTATCATCCGATTCTAAACGGTGGAGGAGGAATTTAGGGTAGGTATCTATGGAGAGTTTCACTTCATGTATAGGAGATTCCTTTAGGTGCTAAAGTCACGATGGGGAGTTTAGTTGCCAACAGTTCCCAAAGTATCCTCAAGAGAACTCCCATCCTCGGGCAAAGTCATCAAATCTATACAGCTATATGGTAACACTTATTTAGCTCGATCTCGTGTCTCATCAAAAAATCCACGAGATCAAGTTAGATAAGTGTTTAACGAGCTCCATATCTTTGATGACTCAACTAGATTTTGGGACTCCCCTATCGGTACAAGGAAACCATGTTATCTAATGAGGTAGGTCTAGACGAAATTTTTCAGAAAACATATGCGCACGAAAAGTGTGTAAGGCAATAGGAAAAGAAAGGATCGTCGTGAATGCGGTTATAGTCTAGGAACTAAAATGCAACCTAGTTCTCTATAACCAAGTCTCTGATACCAATCTGTCACACCCCAAAATATCGCAGCGGAACGATAGTGTCATTGGGGTATGACGTCATAGCACAAAGTATGGATACAGAAAACGACCTCTATAATGAGACGTTTTGAAAAGTTTACCATACGATTACATATGTTAAAGTTTACACAACAAGAAATCACAAAGTTTGATAATACATAAAGAGTATACAAAACATGTCGAATGGTAATTGTTAAAAGCACAAGACTCCAATGTATGCCATGCGACCCAAAAGCTCCATGAAATACTATCACCTTATGACCTGAGATAAACATGCTAAAAAGTGTCAACACAAAGGTTGGTGAGTTCATAAGTTTGTAATAAAATGATCTGAAATACTTTGAGAAATGTTCACACAACAAAGGCATTGTAAATCCACCCAGTTCCAAGTTTCGCCCATACAAAACTTGCAACCTGTGTGTTCACAACCCATTGCCAAAAAGAAAAAAAAATGACAATCATGAATATGCGCCTTAAGGTAGTTAAAAGTATAAATGTCCCCACAAGGGTCTTCCAACAACTCGTGTTGGGATGTTCCTCCAATGACTCACGTTGGGCTGTATCCATATAAATGGCCTTCCAACATATAAATATTGGGATGTTCCTCCAACGACTCACGTTGGGCTGTATCCAAATAAATGGCCTTCCAACATAGAAATGTTGGGATGTTTGTTTAAGTCTAGTCACTACACGCACCAAGTCTAAGGTATAAGTAATGTTGTTTGGCAAAAGAGTTTAAATGTTTTGATAAATAAGCATGTATCTCGCCCCAAATAGTTTATAGGAATTTAAACGAGTAAAAACGGGGTATGAACTCACCTGGTATGATTGATATGCTAACAAAATGAAGTGCACGAAAATGAGGCTCGGAAACTATCCGCAACCTAAAATGAATGTTATGACTTGAATTATGATATGTTGTCGTGAATGCAAACTCATATGATATTCATACCACTTGCACGTTTTGGAAATAATGTTTATTGTCAAAATATATGTTTATGACATCCCGTCGTATTAAAAGTACTCTACAAGTAGTTACGTTGAAACAACCTCCTATGATAGTCGCTAAATGGTGCACATCGAGTGTTAGGAAACGAACCCAACAGTTTTGGAAAGCTTGTATCATTATCTCAAAGTTTTAGTATTTAAGTTTCCATCCTAGAGGTCTCGATCACAAAGAAAAATATAGTTTAAGGGTGGTTTTCGGCCAAGTTTGAGTGACTATTTTATTCGTTACAACTCCGCTTGACAAACGGTTGGACATTTTGGTAAATATACTTGGCGAACTTGCTTTTACTAGAAGACATCACTTTATAAAAAGTTCTAAATCAATGTTAAAAACAACCTTCAACTTGGTCTCTAGTTTTGCCGTAAAACTTGCCTATTAGAAATTTAATAGCTTTTCTTATATAATAAAGTTACGGCAACTTTTGTAAACGTGTATAATTTAATCGTTACTAATCCGTTTTCTACGTTTTAAAGGTCCTTAGCTTCGTGTCAAAGTATACTAATATATTTTTGATAAAACAACACAATTTATAACGCTCAAGTTTCATTTTTGACTCGTACAAATTAAACCATGCTTGCTGAAATTTTCAGGATTTATATATTTCGTCGTCAAACTTGAAAAATTCATATCTTCTTCGTTATAGTTCCGTTTAATCCGTTCAAGCGCCACGGTTTCGCTTTTAAGGTATATTTTCTAAATATCTAGGCCAAACATTTTTATCTACTGTCGGATTTTCCAGATTTTGAAAATAAGGACAGACCCTTTTGCAAACTTGTCGAAATGAGTTTTTCTCGCCAAACTTATTCTAACCCATTCAAAACAACTACGAAGCTATTCTAATCCTACCATACACCTTCTTAGGGTGTCATGGGTTCCTAGGCATCACCAAAACTAGTATATAACAAGGAGAAATTTTAGGATGGATTATATATATTTATAACACTTAAAAACCTTAAAAAGTGGTATGAACATCACATAACTTGCATGATTTACTTGTGCATAATAAAAATGAACATAAAAGTGAATATGGAAAATAATGATATGTATGAAATGCTTACTAGTAATTGATGAGGTTTATGAGAACAATGGATTTTTCCTAATCACCCAAGGTTTTTATTTCACAACCTTAATCAAGAGTGATACTAGAGTGTTAAAAGCTTGACTTGAAAATGTTTGATGATTTTCTTCTTTCTTTTGATCTTGGTCGAACCACAAGTGAACAAGAGAAAAAATATGTGATGTTTTGCTAGTGAAATGAAGGAATGATCTAGTTTCTTGC
>OU343217.1:147062480-147147010 GCA_910596185.1 Chrysanthemum makinoi | reverse complement strand
AGTAAACTTAACAGAGTATCAGTCACCAACCCAGATGACGACACCTTATGATTGCTGATGGAAACAAACCCAACCTTCATTTTTAGAACTTTGGTTGCCCTCTAACTATTTTAAATACAATTGATAATCTGGGTCAAGTTTGAGGCAAGTCAGAAAAGGATATTTCTTGGGTTTTATTGTTAGGAATTAAAAATCAGTCGTTAAAGAGTCGTCATCCTCAGTATATGTATTCGTTAGAAAGCTCGTAGGTCGTAGTCATGTGATGTTAGTAAGTAGTTTTTTTTGTCCACCGTGGAGGACGGACGGTCTTTACCACTGTATGCCTGAGCCACAGCCCTAGGTGGCGTTATTTGTAAGACACTATAAATACCCTCTACCTCCCAAGGTAGAGGGTTTGAGCTTCAATACCATTTTTCTTTGTTTCACATAGTTCCCAACTCTCTTCCCTTCTCTCTCTAGAACTTTCTCTCTCTAAACTACTTGAACGCCTCATATGATTCTGGTTTAGAGTGTTTGTGAAATCCAATATCCTACAATTGGTATCAAGAGCCATTGTTTGATCACTCATCTTTCATGCTCTTTGTTTTGGTGGATTTCATAAGGGTTTTGGGGTATTAAGTGTTTAGGAGAGTTTGAATCATTTGGACAAATTCTAGTGTTAAGTTTGAATTTTGCTTGTACTTTTGTGTTTAGGATCATCATATGTGTTTATGTTTTTAATTGGAAGGCTTAATCTATGTGTGTTTGGTTGTTTTTGATTGATAAAGTGGTATTTGTGAACTTGTACAAAGCGAGTTGATCTCAGGACTTTTGTTTCTTCGAAGCGAGTTGCTTTGTTACTGGATGCGAGTTGGTATATGCGACTTGGCTATTTAGCGAGTTGACTTTTTATGCGACTTGGGTTCTAAGCGAGTTGTTTCTTTAAGCGACTTGGTTTAAGCGAGTTGCTTTTTAGCGACTTGAGTTCTAAGCGACTTGGCTATTAAGCGAGTTGATATAGCTACGAGTTAGTTTAAGCGAGTGTGTGGTTAAGCGAGTTGTGTCTATTTTGCACTTGCTATTAAGCGAGTGGTCTCTATATGCGACTTGCTATAACGTTGATTCCTTAAGCGACTTGTTTCTTAAGCGAAGTTGGTTGTTTAGCTATTGATAACCAAGCGAGTTGAGTGTTTAGTTGACTTGTCATTGAGACGTGTTACCTCTTCGTGCTAATTCTTACGGTTGTTCTTTTGTTTAGTAAAATCCCGTGAAAATAATCAATTTCCCGGTTTAATCAAAGAATTTTAAAATCCCGTAGAACTTGTAATCATGGCAAACATTGTTCCTACTATTTTTTCTTCTGTAGCTGAGGACTTCAAGCAGCGGATCAGATACTCGTCCACCTATGCTTGACAGAACTGATTATGACTCATGAGCTCAACGAATCAGGTTGTACTGTTTGGGAAAAGAAAACGGAGTCAACATTCTCAAGTCAATCGATGAAGGACCTTATCAGATTGAGACTACAAGAGACATAATTGATACTGCTGCTGATGGAACAATGATCTATGGATTGGACAGACCAAGACGTAATTAGCTTAATGATAAGGAGAAGAAGAGATTCGATGCTGACATCAGGGCTTCCAACATTATACTTCAGGGTCTTCCAAAGGATATCTACAAGCTCATCAATCACAACACTGAAGCTAAGGCAGTCTGGGATAATGTCAAGATGCTTCTCTCTGGTTCTGAGTTAACTAAGGAAGACAGAGAATCACAACTGTATGATGAGTTTGAGCACTTCAAGATGAAACCAGATGAGAGTTTCTATGAGTACTACGTGAGATTCCATAAGCTTGTGAATGATATGAGAAACATCAAAATGACCATGCCTAACAGTCAGCTGATTCAAGTTTTAAACAACATGAATCCCAAGTGGCACAAATTTGTCACCTCTGTGAAGCTAACCAAAGGACTTAAGAATACAAACTATGAGCAATTGTATGCATTTCTTCTTCAGAATGACAGACATGCTATGTTTGAGAAGGATTTTGGATAGTTCAAAACCACTAAGGAGAATCAAGCCCACCAAATGATTCTACAGCTTCTACACCAAGTTGGTATTACCACCAAAGCTCTCAAGCATACCATGGGTAATGGTAATTACAAGCTCATTCTTGATCCTGCATATAAGCCTCCCGACTCAAGCTCTCTCATGGAAAACTTCATCAATCAAATGTCTCTCATGGTTAGTCAAAACATGAACTCTCTCCCACATACCAACAATAACCTCATAACAGCATCCAATCCACACAATCAAGCTACTGTCAGAGATGGGAAGGTTGTGGTGCAACCAGTTCAAGAAAGGCAGTATGATCAGGGAAGAGGTGGAGTTGGTAGAGGATATGTAGCAAATCATAATCGGGGAAGGAATGGAAATCAAGGTCAAGCAAAGCCAATTAAGTGCTACAACTGTGGTGGTGAGGGATACATTGCTAGGAACTGTACATCTCCAAAACGTCCACAGAATGCAGAATACTTCAGAGATAAGATGTTGCTCGTGCAAGCTCAGGATAATGGTGCTGCTTTGGATGAAGAGGATTGTGTTTCTTGCTTAGGGCAATGCCAAGACCTATGATGCAGATGTGGATGAGCAGCCAATTCAAGAGATAGGTCACAATCATCAGAATGCTTTTCAAGTCGCTGACTGTGATGCATATGACTCTGACGTCGATGATGAACCTACTGCACAAAAAAATTTCATGGCTAGCATTTCTCCAATGTTCTCTCCTAAGGTCTCATCATCAAAGCAAGCTGGTCCATCCAAAGAATCAATCATCTCAGAGGTATTAAAACTATATGATGAAGTTGATGAGAAAAAGATGCATAAAATACAATCTCTTTGAAACTTATGAATCAATATTGATATGAGGGTAATAACAATATTTTCCCATATGATCAATATGTGAAGCAAAGTGAAAGTGAGGTTGTACCAAGTAATGCATCTTCTGCAGTCAATGATGACTATGCTTTTGATGAATACACTGCATGTGCCCCTGATGATTCTGTTATCTCTGAACTGAATGCCTATAAAGAACAAGTTGCTACTTATGAAAAGAGTGCTAAGTTTGAGTTAACCACACGTGAGCAGGAAATGGATGACCAAATGCGTACAATTATTCGAAAAGTAATTTTAGAGAAGAAGTCTTAACAAGAGTTAAACTCCTTACAAGAAAAGCTTTCTAAAACTGCTAAGCAAAAACAAGAACTTCAAGAAAATGTTAAATGCTTAAGCAAGAATTCATGCTAAGGAATCAAAACTTTTGAATGATTTTTCTAATCTAAAAACTTTGAAAAAACAGCTTGCAAAAATAATTGTACGTACAAGGGAATACCTTCAGACTGCTCACTGATCACTAAGCATAGAGTCTTAAGCGATAAGCATAGCATTCCCCTTGTTGAGGAACCAAATCCAGAGGTCATTAAAAGGCTAGAACTGCTCATAAGGTTTTTATGATGGTAATGAAATCCTTAAGCCTAGATAGAAACCTAGTTGCGCTGAGTGCACTGAGGAAGATAAAGAAATCAGATGACGTCACTAGGAGAAGAAATGGATAAGAAACTCAACAACCCTCCATGTAAAGAGAAAAACATAACTATCAAACCTCATGATTACACTAAGGAAATGGATCTCCTTAACATGATTAAGCCTCAAACTCAATTAACCCAGAAACAGATTTTTTGAAAAAGATATGGATAAGCAAAAGCAGAGAACTTGTGTAACAAACCCTCCCCTTAGAAAATACCTCAGCGACTGTGTATCCTCCAAATACACCAATGCATGTAGTTCCTAGAACTATTGCCACTAAAAGCAAGACCTTTACTCTCAATATGTTATCTTTCAATTATTTGTTGATTTTGAGAAAACTTGTAAGAAAAGGATCACACCCACTGGTATAACTGAAGGGAAAGGGGTTTTGAGCAAACTAAAGAATCAATTTAACTGAGGTCATGCTTTCTTAAACAACTAAAGATCAATTTGAGAGTCTTAAAAAGGGGATGGAATCAGATATTAAAGAAATGGAAAAGGAATTTGATGCAATGATAGTTGAGGTTAGTGACTATGAGCAAGAATTAAAATATAATGAGATTAAGAGGAAGAACTTGCATACCTTAAATGAGAATCTTATTTCTGAATGTATTACTCAAGATGTGTTTTACACTGCTACGAATCACTCCATTACTGCTTCTCGATTTCATGGATTATCTATTGCATTGAAAGTTTCCCATGATCGTGTCATTGAGCTTGAAAACAAAAACTCAGAACTTAGTGAGAAAATTGATCGAGATGATCACGATAATTTGATAAAACATCTTTCTAAACTAGAAGTTGATAAACATTTTGATTTGCAACTAAAATATCAACATCTTCAAGAAAATGTTAAAACCTCATATGTCAAGACATCCTTAGATGTTCCAGAGTTTGATGCAGTTTTTCAGATAAATAAACGTGACGAACAGATTCAAGCTCATTGTTGCACGATCAGAAAGTTGAAAGCCCAACTCTCTCAATTAAAGGGTGAAAAGAACAATGTGATGGCTCCCAAATACCCCTCCTTTAGATTCTCAGTATTCTCACTTTTCATCTTCAAACTAGTTAATGTTTTACAAAAAGAAAACGAGAGTTTCTGGAAAAAATGAAAAGTTAAACGACATTTTAAAGAGTTATATGATTCAATGAAAGTCACTCGTGACAAAAACAATGAAAAAATAACTTCTTTACAAAAAGAAATTGAGAATCTGAGTAGTCAGGAAAAAGGGAAACTGCCACTTGTCTTTAATGAGAATGTTGTATCTAAGTCATCCTCAGACTGCAAATATACTGTGATTGTTAAATACATTCCTCCCCTAACCTTTAGGAACAATGAACTTGTGTTTCATAACTATTGTGCTCACCTTAAGGATAGTTTAGAATGTCTCCGTGAGATTGTGGAAGAGGACTTCATCAATAAGCCTCTTGATAGAGAAATTAGGTTTGCTTGCATTCAGGCCAAACGATCTCAGGAGCTGCTAGAATTTTTAATTGCAACATCTCCTAAATCCTTAGGTGCGAAAGGTAAAACTGTGATGCCTTGTTCTATGCCTAGTGCCCAGCATACAAATCACCATGCCAAGTAATATGAAAATGAATTCTAAGGTGCCTTCTAGTAGTTCAGATCCTTGCACATCTAGTTGGAATGCAAAAGTAGCTCAACCAACTAATGTTCCCATAATTCCCCCTACAGGAGTAATCAGTGACATTAAAAGCAAGCGGTCAAAGCCTCCACAATACCAAGAATGATAGGACCTTGCAAGCTAGGAATGTTCAGTGGAAGAAAGTAGAAGATCACCTTAAGGAGAATTGAATAAAACTAATCGTGTTGATGACTAGTGTTAGCTCTAAGCGTACTGTAAATAATGTGAATTCTGCTACTTTTGGCAAACTGTAATGATGATTGCGTGTTTCTGTTACTAATCATGATGTGGTTGAATGTTTTGTCTGAACTGTTCAAACCCCTGTTAAAACTGTTAATGCTAAAAATCAAGCTAAGAAGGCTAAAAGGCAAAGGCGAAAGAAAGTTAGAAACAGTGGAAACCCACAGGAAGAACATTTAGTAAGATAGGTTATCAATGGATACCTTTGGCCATAAGTTAATCAGTTTTCTGCCCTCAATCTGCTAAGACAATGCCCACTAGAAAATGGATGCCTACTGGTAGAACTATTCCCTTAAGAAGTGAACATACTTTGAATAGGTCAAATACGGACATTAGCACTGCATCTATTTCTGATGATTCCATTGTTTCTACCTCTGATGTGGGTGTTCCAATCACTGTTACTAACCAAGTGGAACCCAATATTGCATGGGGTTCCCAATTATCCAGTTATCCATTCTTGTCTGTGTTCAACTGCAGATCGTTCAAATCGTTCTGTGGTACCTGGACTCAGGCTGTTCCAAGCATATGACTGGAGACCGGTCGCGGCTCATGAACTTCGTGAGTAAATTCATCGGGACTGTTAGATTCGGGAATGATCATTTTGGTGCTATTATGGGTTATGGAGATTATGTTGTCGGTGATAGTGTTATCTCAAGGGTATATTACGTAGAAGGTCTTGGTCATAACTTATTTTCTGTCGGTCAATTCTGTGATTCTGATCTAGAAGTGGCCTTCAGAAAACATACTTGTTTCATTAGAGAACTTGACGGTACGGAACTTTTAAAGGAACACGTGGTTCAAACCTATACACCATCTTTATCGAAGATATGATGAAGTCTTCTCCATTTCTTTGTTGTCAAAAGCTTCAAAAACAAGTATGGTTATGGCATCGTCGTCTCACTCATTTGAACTTCGCACCATCAATGATCTCTCCAGAAAAGGACTTAGTTGTAGGTTTACCTAGACTAAAATATGAAAAGGATCATCTCTATTCAGCATGCCAATTGGGAAAAAGCAAGAAATATGCCCACAAACCCAAGCCTACAAACTCAGTTACTGAAGTTCTTTATACAATTCACATGGATTTATGTGGACCCATGAGAGTGCAGAATATCTTTGGGAAGAAATATGTGTTAGTTGTGGTTGATGATTACTCTCGATTCACCTGGGTTAAGTTCTTGAGGACAAAGGATGAAACTCCAGATATCATCATCAAACTTATCAAACAGCTGCAGGTTCGACTTAACAAAACTGTCATAATCATCCGAACAAAATGGAACGGAGTTTGTTAATAAACAACTTAGTGAGTTTTATGAAAGTGTTGGAATCAGTCATCAAAGAAGTGTTCCACGGACTCCTCAACAGAACGGTGTAGTTGAAAGACGAAATCGAACTCTTGTGGAAGCCGCAAGAACAATGCTGATTTACTCAAAGGTTCCAATGTTTCTCTTGGCTGAAGCCATTGCCACTGCATGCTACACTCAAAATCGATCCCTAATTCACCTGCTCATGGAAAACGCCATATGAACTTGTCCACAATAGAAAACCTAATCTCTCATTCCTTCGTGTGTTTGGTGCATTGTGTTATCCAACTAATGAGGTCCAAGACTTAGGCAAACTTAAAGCTAAAGCGACATTGAGTATTTTTAGGATATGCACCAAACAAAAAGGGATTCCGAATCTACAACAAAAGAACCCGAAATATCATGGAAACAATTCATGTTACGTTCGATGAGTGACCGTTCCCCTATGGCTCCGGAAAACCCAGTTCTGGACCCCGTCATCATCATGTAGTCCCATCAGGTTCTACTCTTGTTTCGGCTCCCTCTCCATCAACTCCATATGTACCTCTTTCAGAAGATGACTTGAAGAACTTTCGATCCAATTTTGATGAACACTATGAGCCACACAATGATCTGTCAATTCCATTCACAGAGGCTGCTTAATCCCTACAATGAAGTTAACCCTTCAGTTTCTATAACGCTAAGTCAAGAAGCGCCTGCTGCGACATCTCTGTCTCATCAACAAATCATCAATCATCGAGTGTACATCATGGAAATGTTTTTGGCCCATTGATGAAGAAAATCCCTTTGCTACTCCTGAGATGCTCCGTTTGAAAATATTTGCTCCTTGAATCATCATCATAACCATCTTCATCAGGAGAAATGACTCTGCTACATCAGTTCCTCAACAACAACCACATGAACACCTTAGAAAATGGACACATGATCATCCATTGGACAACATCATTGGAAACCCCTCTCGTTCAGTATCAACACGGAAACAACTTGCAACCGATGCCTTATGGTGCTTCTTCAACTCCATACTCTCTAAGGTCGAACCAAAAGATATTAAAACTGCCATGAATGAAAACAGCTGGTTCAATGCCATGCAAGAAGAAATTCATGAGTTTGATCGACTTGATGAAGAAATCCATGAATGAAGACAGCTGCTCCAGATTGTGCTATGATCATTGCTCTAAAGTGGATCTTCAAAGTGAAGCTTGATGAAATGGTGATGTATAAAGAACAAGGCTAGATTGTTGCAAAAGGATACCGTCATCAGAGGAAGGTATTGACTTTGAAGAATCATTTGCTCTTGTGGCACGCATCGAGGCAATCAGAATCTTCCTGGCTAATGCTGCAACTAAGAATATGATTGTCTATCAGATGGATGTAAAGACGGCTTTTCTTAACGGAGATCTTAAAGAAGTGGTTTACGTCACCAACCTGAAGGTTTTGTGAATCCAGAGCATCCTACTCATGTCTATCGCCTGAAGAAAGGCCCTTTACGGCTTAAGCAAGCTCCAAGGGCATGGTATGATACGCTATCAAAGTTTCTTCTATCTACTTGATTCACAAAGAAGCAGTTGATCCGACATTGTTCACCAGGAAGTCAGGCAAACATTTAATTCATGTTCAAATATATGTTGATGATATCATCTTTGCCTCGACTGACCCCAATGAATATGATCGTTTTTCAAATGAAATGGGTTCCAAATTTCAAATGTCAATGATGGGACAAATGTCATTTTTCTTGGGATTACAAATTTCACAAAGTCCTGGAGGCATTTTTATAAATCAATCTAAATATGCAAATGAGATTTTAAAGAAATTTGGATTTGATTCTAGTGAACCTGTTGACACTCCCATGACTGAACGTAGGAAACTGGATGAGGACCACTCAGGGATCATGATAGACCAAACGAAATATCGTAGTATGATTGGATCCCTGATGTTCCTCACAGCCAGTAGACCAGACATCTTGTTCGCTGTTTGCATGTGTGCTAGATATCAGACTAAGCCTACCAAAAAGCACCTTGAAGCGGTTAAACGGGTCTTTCGGTACCTCCAAGGAACCATCAACATGGGACTTTGGTACCCAAAGGACACTGGTATGTCACTAACAGCATATGCAGATGCAGATCATGCAGGGTATCAAGATACTCGTCGAAGTACGTTTGGAGGTGCTCAGTTTTTGGGTGATAAGCTTGTGAGCTGGTCTTCAAAGAAGCAAATGAGTACTTCTATTTCTCTACAGAGGCTAAATACATAGCCATGTCATCTTGTTGTGCTCAAATCCTAGGGGAGATCTCAATTAACTGACTTTGGCTTGAATTCAACAAATCCCCTCTGTACTGTGATAATAAAAGTGCTATTGCTCTCTCATGCAACAACTACAACACTCAAGAGCAAAGCATATCGACATTCGACATCATTTCATCAGGAACAAGTTGGAAAAAGTGTGGTGGAACTCTATTTTGGGAGGACTGAATACCAATTAGCAGACATCTTCACCAAAGCTCTTCCTAGAGAACGTTTTGAGTTTATCCTTCCACGTCTTGGTCTAAAGAGTCTACAACCGGAAACACTCAAGCGCCGTCAAGAGGAAGACGAGGAGTAAAGGTCTTTATCCATCTATCTCTTGTATATATTTATTCAAAAAGCAAAATACAAAACTTAAAAACCCACAAAAAAAAATGAAAAATCTTGAAAATTTTCCAAAAATTAATGTTATTTTGTCATATTTTTCCTTATTCGATATCATCTACGGACTTTGTGTTGACATTCAAAGAATGTCACGGGTCTTTAGATGTTCTTCGAATGTACATAGTTGTTTTTGTTAAAAAAAATGAGGCGGAGAAAAATGGTGGTTTATTATCATTTCAGGCAGTAACCCGTTTTAAAAGTAAAGAACAGAGCCATGCTTTATCTTATTTTTCAAATCTCATGCTCTGATTCTTTTAACAATTATTTACCATCTAATGAAAACTAATTGCTTTGAAAAATAACTCGAACTCTATTTTTGAAAATCATCTGGTCTTAACGTTTGTCAAAATATCTATCTCTCAATCAACAACTTATGTCATTGATTGAGGGGTAGATTGATTTCAATTAAATCAAAAGGTTATTTGTCATTCAATTTTTTCAAAAGATAATCATGCATGTTTAATCAATGGAGTTTAAAGTCTTCAAATCCGATCCTTATCAGTTAAAACGTTTTCATAATCAAGTCACAATTCTCCTTAAAAAACTTTCAAAATTAATTTAAATCTACAGAGATCACAAATCTCAAATGATTTGATAATTGTGATCAGGGGAGAATTTGTGATTTAAATTGGATTTAAACTGATAATTCGGTAAATGGTTTTATAAGGATGTAAAAGCTCTCCTTCCCACTGTGCCAAACGTTTCAAATTTTCCATGCACATGTTGAGGGGGAGCATCTATCTTAAACCACAATGATTTGAAACGTGATCACTTATTTCAATGTGCGTCTTTTCTAATATGTGCAAAACATTTTCTAATATCTAGACCATATTGAGGGGGAGCAAACTATTTTGAAACCACATTCTTTATATAACTACTCTCTTAGATGCATGCCAAACCCCTCAAAGATGAAAATTATTTCTATTAAACATGATGCTTGATGCACATGTTGAGGGGGAGATCTTGTTCTAAAATTATCAAAAAACAATTCAGGTACAAAATGCTTTGATAATATATCACAAGTATCTGGATTGATTTTAAAAATTGGTTTTTAATTGGCTCCAATGGCAGATGAACAATACCAAATAGACCGACCAACTTTACTTTATGTATGGTGATATAAGGATGATAAGGTTAGGTATTTTGTTCCCATGATCCGCCAGAACCGGAGGGATCTACCTAGGGACAATCCACTAGATAATGTAGAGTCCTTAGGTATGATGAAAAAAGGAGAAATGTGAGAATATGGGAAGAGTGCGGACTGAGACTGAGCTAGTACTGGAATAAACCCAACAAGGTTCTAGTTATGAAGTCTCGGTAAGCACTGAAGGGTTGAAGAATGAAAAAGAATTGAATGAGAAAAAAAAGGTGAAAAGAAATGGCCCTCAAATTATTCAACCTTAGGGCAGATACCGGGTTCAATTCATATGCTACTGGTGGTTACCAAGGTAACATCGGTATTGAAGACAAGACGTCATGGACCCAGTGACGCACTGCACTACAATTTCCCAAGCTACTCAAGTTCCTCTTAAAAGGGCTTGTTTCATTCTCACGGGGAACCTACATAATCTATCAACTTTCTCTTAGAGTTTGTTGATATTGAAGAAGGAGACCCTCTCCCTAGTCTCCGGCTTAGGAACCAAATATGCACAATGGAGTCTAGAGCCACCGATCAGCAATAAATCTCCTTAGGACACTGTCAATGAAGACTCTCTGTTGCACACAATGGGGAAAGAGAGTATATCTTATGAGTCCTACGCATTATCCTTGTGGTATTGCCAAAACATCTGAGTGATATGCAAACATATTCACAATGAAGATGGAAAACCTTCTTGAGCCAACATCAAACAAGATCTTGGTGGGTGGCATGTGAATCTATCCAAAGATCAACCATGTGACAATGAACAGAAACAATGGGGCGATTCAATCTTTTGAATCAATCACTTGTTCAGTTATGGATTAACGGATACCTTTGAAAAACCGTCGTTTGTGCTTAAAACTCTTTTCTTTAGCACATCGACTGTGTACTAATATTTCAAAAATAAAAGGTGTTTATGATTGATAATTGATTTTCATTAAAACATTCGTTGTATTGCAAAAACAATTTCTATTGAGCGATACACGATTGTTTTTCAAATCTCGTTTCATCAATCAGTGAATCTCAATTCGTTGGTTCACTCACTCCGTGTTGTCTTCTTTGAGACGTTCCGGTTTGGGAACAGCTAGAGCAGCTGCGAAACCCTGTCAAGGAAATTCTTCGGAATTATACCTGATCACAGGCAGTACTTGTACTGATCAACGGGGAACCGTGGGCCGTGTACCTCAATTCAACGATAGTGATCAAAGACACTTTCGTGCACTTTATTGCTAACTGTTGTATGCAGATACGCCTGACGTTTGCAGCTGATCAGAATAAAGCGGTCAATCCATAGCCGCATGCTCACACTACTCATTCATCTCAAAAGAAATCATGATAGGTGCTTCAACGACTCTGATACTTTCACTCCATGCTTCTACTATGCTGCTGCAAATATCATGAACCAGTAAAAGCTTCCGCTACTCTGATGAGAATACATCATGATCCAGAATGTGAGCATGTAGGTCCAAATGTCACAACATCACATAATACCAACACCACAATGGAAGAGACAGAGATTATTGTTAGCTGATGATCTTAATGCTGGCTCAAAACTCATCATCACGTGGATCAGTTAAAGACCTCTACTTGAATTATCCAACATGCGCACATGAAGAATCAAAGACTACGTGCTACTGAGCAAAGAACTTAATCAAGAATCCTAGAACAATCTAATGTAATATCTGTTTTGTATTCATTGTAAATTGAGGTGACCTCCCTTAGGGGGAGATTGTTAGAATTAGAAATTCAGTCGTTAAAGAGTCAGTCACCTCAAATATATGTATTCGATAGAAAGCTCGTAGTCGTAGTCATGGTTATGTTAGTAGGTAGTTTGTTTTGTAACACCGTGGAGGACGGACGGGTCTTTACCCACTGTATGCCTGATCCACAGCCCGTAGTGGCGTTTATTCTAAGACACTATAAATACCCTCTACCTCCCAAGGTAAGGGGGAGCTTCAATACCATTTTTCTTTGTTTCACATAGTTCCCAACTCTCTTCCCTTTCTCTCTCTAGAACTTTCTCTCTCTAAACATACTTGAACGCCTCATATGATTATGGTTTAGAGTGTTTGTGAAATCCTATATCCTACAGTTATTGTACCAACAATAAGGGCTTTAGAGTGTACAACAGAGACACCAAGAAGGTTCAAGATTGTCTTCATGTTGAATTCTTAGAAGATCAAGAAAATCAGAAGGGTAAAGGTCCTGATTGGATGTTTGATCTTGAAGTTTTGACTCCTTCTATGAACTATGTACCTGTTAGATAAGAAAATCAACATGTGCACAATGGAGAAGATTTATAGTATGTTGTTCATGGAGTTCATATTAGACCTGATGTTGTTTCCTGATGAAGAAACCATACTTGTTGATCCAAAGCAAAGTACTGATGAACGAAAATCCTCACTATCTGCTGAGGATCAAGCTATTCAAGAGGAACTTAATCATATGCTTTTTCAAGATATAGTAGCACATTCTTATAATGATGATCAAAGAAGAGCTTATGAAGAAGCAAAGGAAAAGAACAAGACTGCAGACTTCACTCACAGTACTTTGGGTGACAGTACTTTCGATCAAAGTACTGCTGCACCTATTGACAGTACTTTGGATGATTTAGTTGATCCTACCATGCCTGGTTTAGAAGATACTGATGATGAGTATGATGCTGAAGGTATTTTCACAAATTCCAATGAAGGTGCTGATTACACAAACTTGGATGATGATTATGAAGTTCCACAGACTCCTATCTTAAAAGTTCATAAAGATCATCATACTGGACAAATCATTGGACCTTCTTCTCATGGAGTGCTTACAAGAAACAAAGCTAAAGGTCTTTCTACACCTCACAATGCTTTACTTAGCTTTGTTTATAAACAAAACAGATTGAATCACAAGGATCATCAGACATGCATGTTCACTTGCTTTATCTCTCAAGAAGAACCCAAGAATATAGCTCAAGCATTATCTAAGGAGAGTTGGGTTGAAGCTATGCAAGAAGAACTTCTTCAATTTAAACTTCAAGAAGTTTGGGTATTGTGTGATCTACCTGATGGAAAGAAGGTAATTGGTACAAGATGGGTGTTCAGAGTCAAGAGAGATGAAAGAGGGAATGTCATCAAGAAGAAGGCAAGATTAGTAGCTCAAGGCTACAGAAAAGAAGAAGGAGTAGATTATGATGAAGTATTTGCTCCTGTAGCAGGGATTGAAGCAATTCGAATTTTCCTTGCTTTTGCATCCTATATGGGATTTCAGGTTTACCAGATGGATGTCAAGAGTGCCTTTTTATATGGCACTATTACAGAGGAGGTTTATGTCAAACAGCCTCCTGGTTTTGAAGATCCTGCACATCCAAACAAAGTCTACAAGGTTGTTAAGGCTCTTTATGGCCTTCATCAAGCACCTAGAGCTTGGTATGAGAGGCTATCTACTTTCTTACTGCAACATGGTTACAGGAGGGGAGCCATTGACAAGACTTTGTTTATCAAGAGAGACAAGAAGGATATCATGTTAGTTCAAGTATATGTTGATGATATCATATTTGGAGCTACTAAACATTCCATGGTTAAGGAGTTTGAGCAGCTGATGCAAAAAGAATTTCAAATGAGTTCAATGGGTGAGTTAACATTCTTTTTGGGACTTCAAGTTAAGCAGTCAAAGGAAGGAATTTTCATAAGTCAAGACAAGTATGTTTCTTACATACTTAAGAAGTTCAATTTTGATACTATGAAGCCAGTTACTCCACCTATCAAGTCTATCAACTCATTGGGCAAGGATGAAGATGGACAACCTGTTGAAGTCAAGTTGTACAGATCCATGATTGGATGTCTTATGTATCTCACTGCATCTAGGCCTGATATTATGTTTGCTGTTTGTCTATGTGCAAGATATCAAGTCTCACCAAAAGTCTCTCATATGAATGCAGTAAAACGGATTTTTAGTTATTTAAAACAACAACCTAAATTGGGGTTGTGGTATCCAAAGGATTCACCTTTTCACTTAGAAGCTTTTTCAGATAGTGATTATGCAGGTGATAACTATGATAGAAGATCAACAACTGGAGGATGCCAATATCTTGGAAGAAGATTAGTCTCATGGCAATGTAAAAAACAGACTATTGCAGCAACATCCTCTACTGAAGCAGAATATGTGGCTGCTGCAAGCTGTTGTGGACAAGTTTTGTGGATGCAGAATCAACTCTTGGATTATGGGTTCAATTTCAAGAATACTCCTATCAACATTGATAATGAGAGTACAATTTGTATTGTGAAGAATCCAGTTTATCACTCCAAGAGAAAGCACATTCAGATTAGGCCTCACTTTATCCGAGATTGTTATGAGCACAGGCTCATTAATGTGGTCAAGGTTCACACGGATGATAATGTATCTAATTTACTCACCAAAGGCTTTGATGTTTCAAGATTCAATCACTTGGTGGTGAGCATTGGCATGATTAATTACTGAGCTACATTTAAGGGGAGGACTATTTAGTGTAAGTATAGTCCTATGCATTGCTTGAGGGGAGGATATTCATGTTTTATAAAAGTGTTTGCTATTGTAAAGAGGAAATTGGGAAAGTACTGCTTTTTGGTTTTATGAAAGTACTGCTTGGAAAGTACTGCTTTGTAAAGTACTGCACACGTGGAAAGAACTGTTTGTCTTATCAAAGTACTGTTCCAACGGTCATATTGAGGGGTAAACTCCACTAACGGTAACTTAGTTATTATGGGCCGTGATTTTTTAAATCTCACCTATAAATAACTACTCTCCGAATTTCCCTCTCATATTCATACCTTATAATCTTTTTCATATTTCTCTCTCATTCACACATATTATTCATCTCACTTTCTGTGTACACATAATCATCAATGGCGAATCGTAATACAGTTTTAAAACACAACATGGTGGCGAATTTAGAAAAGACTGACGCTAATGTGATCTTTCATGATATCATTGATTTTCTCACTGGGTCACCGATCAGTTATGCGCTTTTAGTGGAACCAGATATCATTGAGCCCTGGATTCAACAATTTTGGGCAACTGCTAGGGTTCATATGGAAAATGATGAATCGTATATTCAAGCTATACTTTCTGGGAGAACTGTGAAGATTTCTGAAGCCTCTATTTGTGAAGACTTATTGTTTGATGATGTTCGTTTTGATAAGAAACTGATTTAGGATACATTCAGAGACATTGGGTATGAAGGGTCCTTAACTGAACAAACATTCAAGAAACCCTTATTTTGTCCTCACTGGAAGTTTTTGGTTCATGTCTTGCTTCACTGTATTAGTGCTAAAAGTACATCATGGGAGCAATTTGGGTCTAACATAGCATATGCTATAGTAGGGTTGGCTACAAATCGAATTTTCAACTTTTCAAGGCTAATCTTAGATGGAATGCTCTCACACATCACACATGGATCAAAATGGTTGATGTATCCAAGGTTTATTCAAGTGTTCCTGAACAAACAACTTGCTGATGTACCAAAGCCTACAAATCTACTACCTGTTGTGGTACAACAAGCCAAAATTTTCACTTTTATGGCAAGGAAAAGTGATTTATTCACTAGAAAGCACACTCCATTAACCACTTCTATGATGGAGGTTGTTCAAGCTATCAGAGATGAGGCTGCAGAGGGTGATGACAGCGAAGGTACTGCTTCTCCACAGGGTACTGCTTCTCAAAGTGCTGCATCACAAGGTACTGCATCACAAAGTACTGCTTCGCCAAGTACTGAAGTTCAAGAAGATGTTGTAGTTACACCTTCACCATCTCCACAAGTTTCTCTTCATGACTCTCAACAAGAAGACCATCTGCCATCTTCTCCCAATGATTATACTTCAACAGATGGGCTTCAAACATCTGGAGGAGATGAGGGAGATGTGGCATCTAAGGGTGAAGTTCTCAATAATTATGCTTTATCCAGAGAATTGACTAGATTGAAGAAATCTTTTGAAGAGCAGGCTACAGAGATTTAGAAATTGAAGCTTAAGTTTAGAAGACTCAAGAAGTTTGTCTGGCCATTGGTTCAACATCATCGTTTATGGGTCAAGTCTCAAAGAAAGCAAGGACGACCTGTTAGGGAATTTAAGAAGAAAACCAAAGGTAAAAAGGTTCAAAAATCATCTTCTGTCCAATTGGGGAGGAATTTAGAAGAAAAGAATTTGAAAGAAGATGCTGTAAAGGAGAATGAACCTCAAGGTACTGAAGAGCATGTCAATATTGAAAGTACTGAGGAAGAAAGGACTGAAGTTCAAGGTACTGAAGATCAAGGTACTGAAGATCAAAGTACTGCTTTTCAAGGAACCTACAGGCAAGAATTGATTACTCCAAGGTTGTTAGATTTTGAAGAGGAAGCTGGCCCTTCAACTATTATACATAAAGAAGAAGCTGGTCCTTCAACGGTTATACTAGAAAAGGAAGCTGATACACCCAAACCTATTCATACTGCAAGTGATGATGAAACAATTGCTGAGATCTTGCATGATTTATCAAAGCCAAGGGGTGTTAGTATTCCAGGAGTTGCAGAGGAACAACCAAGAGCTTCTCAACCTGCTATAGATCCAAAAGATAAAGGAAAGGGCAAGATGATTGAAACAAAGAAAAATAAGCTTACATTGGCAGATATTAGAGCAATTGAAGTTGCTAGGAATGAGGAAGCATCTAGAAAGGTACAAGCTGAACTGAATGCTGAAGTTGCTAATGAAGAAGCTATGAATGAAGAAGCAGCTAGGAAATTGCAAGAAGAATTGAATGCAAAAGCTGTTATACCATCACCTCTTCCTATTTCTTCTCTACCAAGAAGACCAAATCTTGCTAAACAAAGGAATGCAATGATGGCCTATTTGAAAGGTCAAGGATATACTGGATTGCAGAAGTTGAATTATGTTAATATGAAACAGTTATATGAAGCTGTTAGAGAAGCTTATAAGAAGAATGTTGAGAATATCAAGGATTATAAAGATGATGATATTCAGAAAGAAGATGTTAAGAAAGGAAGTTTAAAAAGAAAAAGAAAATTGAAGTTGAAGATTCACAGTCATCAAAGAAGATTGAGTTAAGATCTGAGACAGATGATGAGCTAAGGAATTACTTAAGAGTAGTAGAATTTGAGTATTCTAAAGACGATGCTGAAATGAAGATGAACAAATCTTCAATAACTACTTTTGAAGTCATAGAATCCAAGGGTGGAAATTATCTGATGTTTCGAAGAGAAGATGAAAACTTCAGAGTGTTCAGTATGCTATGGGATTTATTGCACATAATAGATAGAGTGGATTTATTTAATCTATATCATTTGGTGCGAGATTATTTTGAACACAATTCATCAGAAGGAGTTGGTTTAATCTTACTTGGAGATCTTATAACTATTTGGGAAACTGAAGAACAAAGCACTGCTGAGATTTGGAAGAACCAAGAAGATTGGGAGATTATCAACTGGAGATTCTTTGAAGAATCTGGAGTACATGTTCTAGAGCTAGAAGATGGAACTATGATTCATATGTTAGCAGACAAAAGATATCCACTTACAGCAGATCTTATGAGGAGAATGCTAGAGCATGGAATGGAAGTTGAAGATGGACTACTATTGCTCTTATGGTCATCAAATTATTTATCAGATGGACTACTATTGCTGATGATGATGAATAACTGGTATGAATCTTAATTGAATAAATTATTTTTGAAAAATCAGTACTTTATTCAAAGTACTGCTGATCAAACAGTACTTTCATCAAAGTACTGCTTGCAGTTTTAAACCAGTTAATTATTTTGAAAAACTTTTGTTAAGTGACAAATATTTTGAAACAAAGGTTATAAGAAATAAATGGTTTTTGAGACGGTAACACCAATAGGTTATCAATCCACCATGGTTACAAAAGGATTGGCTAATCCATGAGCAAACGGCTCTAGTAAAGATATCTCAAATCCGTTTTTAGTTGACAACTTGCTAATAAGTTGTATGGTAATCAACTCACCATATCAGTAAATGTGAAGAGTTGGCTAGCCCACAAGAAAATGGCTTGTGGTAAAGGCTGCGGAAAAACCATTATTTGGTAATTAGTTCAATATAGATGAAAGAACTAACTAGTCCAAAAGGGTACAACTTTTGGTAAAGACAAATCAAATCTGTTGATAGCTGATGATTTGCTAAAAATCATGTGGTTATCAATGTACCATGGTCTTACACACCAAAACATTTGGCTACTCCAGAGTTAATGGCTTTGGTAAAGAAATCAAAATCCATTAAATTTTCAATGATTCACCTCTCACAGGAGTTTACACATCTGGAAGTGATGAGAATAGACTGCAACTTAAACTGAATTAATGTACAAATTGTCATATGTTGCTGTGTTGCTGAAAAGATGGAGCTTGTTGGATGATGCTGTAAAAGATTAATTTCTAAAGATACTTTGATAATACTGATATAAGCACAGAGACTACAAAGATACAATCTAAAGACAAAGACACAATCTTTCCTTGAAGATGGAGAAGTTAAAGATAAATTCACAAAGGAACTTGAAGTCAAGCAAGTAGAATTCAAGTTAGGGGAGGATTGTTGGGATATGAAAGTGCTGAAGAATGACAAAGTACTGGAAAAGTCAAAGTACTGCTAAAGAAGAAGTTAAAGTACTGTTGTTGAAGTCAAAGTACTGCAAGGCTAAAAGAACTGCTATATTCGTTTATGGAAAGCTTTGTAATTCTAGAATATTCTTTGTTTAGATTACTTGCCGTACAAGGTTACAAGTTGTAAACCGACTAGGGTTATCCTTGAGCCTATAAAAGGACCCCTAGATTGGCATTAGAGTTGACGAGTTTAAAAGTTTAGAGTACGCGTATCATTAGAGTTTTAGAGAGTTTGATATTATTAGAGTTGTTAAAGAGTCTGCATAACAAGCAGATTTAGAGTTATTAATAAAATCATTGAAAGTTAAAAGTTATATTCTTCTTAGCTTTGTTAAGTAAATTTCGCATACTTAATAGAGTTTGCTCAGTGTTTCATTGTTAATAACTTAGGATTTATCCGAGGTTATTAAACCTTAACAAGCTATGTAAGTTAGTTTGGTTAGAGTACATCGATCCAACATGGTTTTAGTTCCTAAGCCGTCAAGGCTTCTTGCAAAATTAACTCCATATGACAACACTATCATTCGCCTAATTTTAAGCCTAATTAACAAGATTCATGGGCGACATTTAGCATAAATCAAACCAATTGGGGGTTTTCGGATTGAAAAGGGAAAATCAAAATTGAGCATGAAATCGAGCAATTGACTAGACAAAAATCAATGTATACTACTTACCTTGTGGAGATTGACGCGGCAAAATAGTGAATTTGATGTGGAGAAAACGTAGTAGTGTGGTGTGGGGCGGATAGAATGTGTAGGGTAAAGAATGAATGGGATGGTTGGTGTTTTTATCCGTATGATCTGGCTTAGTGATGGCGTCACTCTTTATGTGTGACGGTGTCACGCCCAAATTTTTGCAAAAGAAAATGGTTTTGTTAATCCGCCCGGATCAAAAATCTGATTACTATTTTTGACAAAGATTTTGGTTTTTATTTTAAGATTTATTTTGTCAATCCACCCACAATCTCCACGAAGGTAAGCATAGCATATGTCAAATTTTCTTTCAATTGTGATTCTAGAAATACCGAAGTATTGGGGATGAGGATTCTTTGACCCTGGTTTAAAACCGAAAGAACTTTTCCTAACATTTGGAAAGTCGGGAAGTGACACGTGCACCTTTCCAATAAATATGTTCCTAGAGAACAACCGGGGAGTGTTGAGGCAAGAAATCAAACAAGGATGTGATTCCTTGAGGGGGTTTGCCTTGCTTAATGGAATTGGAGAGGGTTTGGGAGCCATCCCAACATGTTCCAGTATCGCATATACCTTTTCTATCTTTTTAAGTATATTGTTCTTTGCGATTTCTTCACGGATTTTCAGCATGAAGTTGTTAGCTAGTCCCAAGAAAGTGTCGTGAGTTTTTCGCATTTGAGCTTCGAGGCGTTTTATTTCCTTTTCTTGCTTGTGGACAAATGTCAACATTATGTCCTCGAATTCATCTTGCCGGGATTTTCTTGGGAGCAAAAATTCCTTGACCGCGTTCACATGCTTACAAGCATGGGTGGTCACTTCTATTAACTTGTTCACTTGTGCCTCCATGCTCATGAATATTTGTGCTTGGAAATTTAACCCGTTTTCCTGGATTACTGGAATTTCCCATCCTTCCTCTTCATATTGAGCTAGGTCATCAATGACTCCCCAACATGCTTCGGCATTGAGGTTACTTAGCCTTCCACCGGCGGCGTAATCAATGGTTCGTCGGAGGGAGGGACTGACGTGATCATAGAAGATTTGGACTTGAAGCCAAAGATCAATTCCGTGATGAGGGACTCTATGGAGTAAGTCCTTGAATCGAGTCCATTCTTCATAGAGAGATTCACCTTGATGTTGTTAGAACATCAAGATTTCATTCCTAAGCTTAGTAATTCTCCCCGGTGGGAAAATTTGAGCAAGGAAATGAGAGGTGAGATCATCCCAACTTGAGATGGAGCCGGCGGGAAGTCGCTCAAGCCAATTACTAGCTTGGTCCCGTAGAGAGAATTGGAAGAGACGCAGACGCGTGGTCTCCCAAGTAGTAGCATCGAGGTAGATTGAATCGACAATTTTAAGGAAATCCTTAAGTTGCTGATTAGGATCTTCGGAACGAAGTCCATGGAATGCACATCCGTTTTGCACCAACCGGATGGTGTCGGATCGCAGGGCCGTAGTTTGGGCTTGGTCGGGAAGCTCAATGGTGTTCCTATAGCCTAGGTGGCTTGGTCTCGAGTATTCACCAAGAGTACGACCTCTTGGTGGGTCATTTGGTGGTGGGTTGATGAGTGGTGGTTGGTTATCACCTTCCATGATGAAAAGTGATGGGATTACTAACAAAGGTCACGAAGAAGGGGGATAGACTATGAGGAAGCTAAAAATGGGAAAAAGGCTTACATGATAGGAATCAAGCAAGGAAACCTAAATGAGGTGGACTCCTAACTAGCTATTCTATTCTCCGGAAGCGGTGCCAAAAACTTGATACGCTTACACAGCGCGTTCGGGGTCAAAGGAACTTCCTTTTCGTCGAGCAAGTTTTTCAACACCATAGGCAGAGAACTTAATCTTTGTAGTGTAGTATTAGGGTAAGCCATGGGTATTGATGTCGTTCTCTAGGGGAATAGGAATTCTAGTAATAAGTTACTACGCTAAGGTTGGGGTTGAGGAAGATTATTTTTTTTATCTTTTTTATATTTTTTTAGGAAATGGAAAGGTACGAATCTCGGGGTTTGGATTTGGGGGTTGGTATGTCTATTGTTGTGTGCTTGTATGATGATTAAAAATGTGTTTACTTAGGTTTTATTACTCCCTAGTTATCTCCTATTGATGGTTGAATTGGCACGTCCTTATTCTTAACGCGTTGTGTTTCTAAGGTCGTAGGGTATGCTTTTATCCCTAACTCTTTGAAGCTACCAAAGGTTAATGACTACGAAATCTCTAGGATTCATAAACTTAACACTAAGGTATTCTTTGGATGTTTAGCCTACAATTCCACTAGTAACTATATGCTAAGGTTCAACAAAGATTAATCAAGCATTAATAGCACAACGAATGACCTATCGCAATACTAGGTCAATCACAATTAAGATAAGAGACAACCAATCAATATTCAATAACTAGGTTTCATATTACCTAAGCAAACACACAAATAAATTAGCCGGACATGGAGAACATGCAAGCATACACACAATCAATTGAAGACATAATTGAATTAATGAAGTAAAACACTTATCTTGATGTAAGATAGGGTATGGAACCCTAAAATACTGTACAAGACAGCCTTGGTTCGGTTTAGGTTTTTTCTCCACAAAACTACCTCTCTTAAAACTGAAAAATTCGGATTCTATATATAGTGTTACAAACTGCGACGGCGTCACTCTTTAATTGTGACGCCGTCAGGTCGCCGTCTTTAGGTTTTCGTCTTGGCCACGTTATCATTGTGACGACGTCACCTTATGCCCGTGATGCCGTCTCCTTCAGTCTCTGACGTCGTCTGGATCAAATCTAGGCCGTCTGAGCTGCGACGCCCTACTCTTTTAAAACCTGATGCTGTCACTTGTAAATAAGCAATTTGGCAACTGAGTCGTCACAAAACTTGTTCCGACGGCGTCACAAATAGAACCTGACACCGTCCCCTTTCAATTCAGCAGCTTGAGTGTCTCGATTCTTGACTTTGGCCATTTTCTTCGTACATTCGCGCCTTTTCGTCCGAATAAGTGTCATTCCAGCAATTTGCCTTCAAGAGACCTAAAAAGTGAAAAGGAATGAAATTAAGTAGTAACGGATACAAAAGTGATCAATTAAGGGCTTAAATGACCCCTCAAAAAGGTACCTTTTAAATCCTTATCAAGTAGCACAAAAACTGTTTACCACTCAAATTCCACCCCAAAAATGTGAGGTTCGCCTCTAGATCTTTAGGAATAAAAGCATTCACCTTTAATGCTTAGAGAGTGTACCGGTAGTATATTAGATTCTAGAACTTGTTTTGTGATGCATTCCGAGATCGCTAGTGAGACTACACTTGTGTAGTTAGGAATAACTATATGAAAGGAGGCATTAGGATAACCCTTGTTTGAAACCTGTATTATAATTACATCTTTCACATTGGTCGAGTAATTACCCCACACCCTTGCGATGTACTCATCTTTAGTACACGATACCCCTAGTTAACCCCTCAGAGCCTATCCTTTTCGCTGTTCTAGTGATGTTTCGGTTTTCCAAAATATCAATGAAGAGCATTGTTTACAATCCACCCCCAAATGTACACCCAAATAGCCTTAGCCTACGTTGTATGCACTCACCATTAGTGCATTATTGTTATCATTACTAAACCCTTAGTTCAAATATCTAGTTACTTGCATGGTTGCTAAGTTGAGTCATATCTTTTGTACACAGTTTTAAGACGATTGGGACTATAGGTAAAAGTAATATTTTATGGAGTAACGGGGAAAGAACGATAAATTCAAATTCCTTTTGTCTACGTAATTAAATACTCCAAGTGTTTTGATCTTTTCAAATCGGGTCAATTAGTGTTGGAGAAATAAAAAATCAAGTGTAGGGATGCTCATATAAATCCCTTATATTTTGATGTTATCGTAAAGGATGGTAGAGTAAAAATGTATGAAAAAAAAAATAGAAAAAAGAGAGTGTAAAAAAAATAATAATAATAAAATAAAATAAAAATGGCTACTATCCTACATCTATCTTTATGTTTTTGTATTTAAATTTATGTTTGTTTTGTTTCAAGTTATCTAGAGTTAGTGAGTCGAGTCTTGGCTTAGTAACGCCACACTTTTCATGCTTGTAAGTTGTAACATAAGATTTTTGACTTGCCACCACTAAATATCCCATATCCAACAAAACCCTTTGTTTCCCTAACGTAAGCCTAACGTTACAACCCTTGTAAATACCTCTTAGTTAGTTGTTCCTAGGTGCTTACGCCAAAGAGGTGGAGGTTTGATCTAGTCTCAAGCTTATGGTAATCTATGTACTATGCCAGGTAATGAGTGTTTATCTTCCATTTCCATTTATTATATTTCATATAAACCCGAGAGATGAGAGAATCCAAACACCCCTTGTGAGGTGCTAGTGTATAATTTTCGTGCTTGTTATGACTATTGCGGTGCTTTTACTTGTTGTGAATTATTTTAAACCCATGCTTCATGCCCCCTAACTTATAAATTGATTGGCCAAAAGCACATTTGCTTGAGGACAAGCAAATACCAAGTGTAGGGATATTTGATAAGGATTTAAAACGTACGCTTTTAAGGGGTCATTTAAGCCCTAAATCGACCACTTTTATATTCGTTACTGCTTAATTTCGTTTCTTTTCACTTTTTACGTATCTTGGAAGCAAAATGCTGGAATGAAGCATATTTGGACGAAAAGGAGCAAATACATGAAGAAAATGGCAAAGTCAAAATCGAAGCCACTCAAAGCTGATCAACAGTACCTGACGGCGTCTCAATCAAAGGGCGACGCTGTCCCTCTATGATGACTTGATCAAAACATGCACACGACGGCTCAGTGGAAATTTTGGTCACATAACCTGACGGCTTCACGCCTTAATATTGGAGGGCGTCACTCACAGTTTTCAACTCAGACGACCCAGATTTAGAATCAAGACGACGTCCCAACTGAAGACTGACAGTGTCACAACTCTAAGGTGATCCCGTCCCATTGATGACTTGGCCCAGACGAAACCCTAATGACGGCGAGCTGACGGCGTCCCATGCAAAAGGTGACGCCGTCGCATTTGTAAATCTATATATAGAATTCGATTTTTCTGCATTTAAGGAGATAGACTTTTGGAGAAAAAAACCCTAAGGGTTGGAATTTGGAGTTATAAAATTCTAAGAGCTAAAGTTTTAGCGAATTTTGTTTTTATTTTGTGTGCATGATGAAACATACTAACTTATATCAACCGATGACGAAAATGACGACAGCGACGACTACAACGACAGAAACAACAACAACAACAACAATTATGATAGTTGCTTTGTATAAAGTTACAACAATTATGATAGTTGTTTTGTATAAAGTTTAAAGTACATAATGTATATGTTAAATATATAAATTTTAAAAAGTTATGAAAATCAAGAAATACTTATGTCCATAAAATTGGATTTAAGATTAACCCTAAAATATAAGATGTAATTGGAAATTCTTTTGATCAATCAGAATAAGGTTTATTTACACTTTAGTCTAAACATTAAAAAAAATGAATTGCAAGGCAATGCGTTTTTCTTTTTCTTCTATCAAATTTATCAAAATTTTGACCAAATCAACTTTAATTCTAACTTTTATTAAGCAATGAAATTGCCGAACTTCAAAATGAACCTCTCCCCTTATTAATGGAACACCTTTCTTTTCTTAAAAAAAATAAAATAAATAAAAACCTTGATATTAAGGTGGAGTATTTGATTCACGTATAATAAACTTTTTTTTCTTTCTCATTTCCATTATTAGTTTATTTGCAACGGTTTTTTCTTTTTAAATAAGGCGAATGATACAAAAAGATACTCAAGTTATCAAGTTATGATCATTTCCAATCAAGGATCTAAACTTTTTTTTCTTCTTTTTCTTTTTTCATAAAGCATACTATTTTTTTTCCTTTGGGAGAATCCTTGAAAAACTTCACAATTACATCAATATCCTTGTAAATTTTGTAATTCAATCTTGTCAAAATTTAATGATTTAAAAAAATAAAAGACTATTTAAATATGACTTAATAAAGAATTTACATTGTTACCCTTGACTTGATTCTTCAAGTTGACTTTATTTTTTTTGGTAAAAGGGATTTTTCACCCTGGTAAAATTCATTACGCCAAAAAACATTGAAGTGCAATTGACATGGGTGAATCCCATGTCCTCAGCCCGTTACGTGGGCGATTACAACTGCAACATGCAAAACATACACACAACTAAACGATGGAACTAGGCAATTACATTTAAAAAACAATATAAATGTAATAAAACTAGGTTCGTATAACCACGTCCATAGTGAACATCTCAATCTTAAAAAATGTACATTGCCATACACACGAGTGCAACACCAACTTCCACTACCATGCTCACCATAACATCACAAATGATGCCAACACGAAGAAGCCTCAAGAAGACTTCGATGATACAAAAGTTTCATCACCAGAAGCACTAGATATGAATGTAAACCAAGAAGTACGGATCAGAAACATACGCATAATGTTAGGCACAACCCTAACTTCCAAAACAACAAAGATATTCATATCCACTGCAACTGTTATTAGAATACCGCATGATACGGACCAATAATAACCTAAATACGAATGTAAACCCAAGTAATATGGATCTGAAACATGATAATATGGATATAACCAACCCTAAGTTACAAATATGCGAAGAAACTTTGAACCAGGCTCTAAAACGACCATTGGAATATAGCACTAAAATCAGAATCTTAGAGAAACTCGAGGACCAAAATCTCCCAATAAACCGGAACGGCATAAACCATAAGTCAACATGCCACACGTATAATGCGACCTCAACCCATGTATATGGATAATAGCGATCTGAAGACCAAAATAAGCTCGACAAATCAACAAGTGAGCCGCAAATCTAACATGGGGCATCCAGTCGTCTGCGAGACACCACAAACGACGAACAAACTAGATAACAACCATATGTTATCACAAGGAACTAACAAACATACAGGAAGACCCAAATCAACCACCTGCCATCTCTCTAACACCCACATACAATGAAGAAATACCCCACGAATCAGAAACAAACCAAGGGAAGTCATCCCACTTAAAAAAAACTAAAAACCCTAATAGAGGGTTTACTTACAACCATATTCCAAGCAACGCATGTAATATGAACCCTAATAATCATGATAACACTAAAAGAGGATTACCGCATGCACAGCAAGGATAACCAAACCAACCAACGGATAGAATATAGTCAATCGAAGCACAAAGTAACACAATCCAAACATACTAGAAAGATATGACGTTAAAGCAGCCACATTTAACAAGGAAACACCAATCGAACCCTAAAAACGAGAACGAACCATAACAACCACGAGAAACCCTAAAATAATAAGGTTAAACGTAAGAGCAGCCATGTTAAAACAAACCGATTAAAAAACTAGGATAACCCTAAAGAAGAACAATCGAATATCCTAGACCTAAACTGTATTACGGATTGATTGGTTAACAAGAATAGATAGGGTTTACACCAGATCGACGATTTCACACGAGTATACAATGATTAGCACACCGCCTGTTGTGAATAAAGCTAACAGTTACCACTTATAGGCTTGTGGTTATCACTGCTGAAGAATGCACTAGCAGTGGAAACACATTACCACTGCTAGTACATATTATTACCACTGCTATTAGGATAATTGTTATGTAGTCATATATTGATAAGTATAGAAAAGATCTCTTGTATATTCTATATTGTTAGTATTATACTTATCTTGTAAATGACTCCTTGTGCTATAAAAGGATATCCTAGGTCATTGTTCTTGGTACGTATGCTTCAAGGTGTAACCCTAGTGATAAGCAAGATCACTCGTATTATTCTTAATAATATTGAAGCTTTATGTTACATTGTTCTTACTAACAATACATCATACAATCCATATTCTGAGTATTACTAAGTATATTCCGCGTACTTATTAATATAAATCAAAGTATCACTAACACAAGGTGTGTGTTTAGATCCATCAAGTGGTATTAGAGCTTTGGTTCTAATACTTTGATTCAGAAGATCCAAGGAATAAGCTTAACCTACTCACTCAAATTAATGGAGATGGAAAACAACCAGTCCAACTCTGCTCCAAGGCTTCCTAAGCTCAAACTCAATGAGTTTGAGATGTGGTGAATAATGATTGAGCAATGCTTTCTCATATAAGACTATGCACTATGGGAGATTATCTTAACTGGTAGTTCCTTCAAGTCTGAGAAGAAGATTGAGAAAGTTGGTGACACAGAAGTTGTAACAGTTTCTGTACCTGAGGCAAATGATGAAAGAGCAAAGAAGAAGAATGACCTGAAGGCCAGAAGTTTATTACTAATGACTCTTCCTAAAGACCAGATCATTGCTTTCAGTAAATTCCAGACAACAAAAGAACTTTTTGAAGAGATTTGCTCAGTTTCTGGTGGCAATGATGCTACAAAGAAGACTCAAAAGGCATTGTTGAAGCAAAGTTATGAAAACTTCTCTGCTTCAAGCAATGACTCACTTGACAGCATCTTCACCAAACTCCAGAAAATTGTTACACAACTAACTGTGTTTGGAACTGAGGTAGAAAAGGAAGACCTCAATTTGAAGTTTCTAAGAAGTTTACCTGCTGAGTTTCATACTAATGTTACAGCCTGGGAAAATAAACCAGATATTGAAGCTATGAAGCTCAATGATCTTTACAACAACTTCAAACTCATTGAAAAAAGATTGAAGAAGGCAGGGAAACTTTGTACAAGCTCTAGCAGCTTGGCATTGTTGTCAACCTCTATTGACTGTGATGATTCTGAAGATGACTATGATGATGATTTTGCCACTGCTGGTTCTACAGTTTCCACTGGTAATGCTAGAGTTACCACTGCAGGTTCAAAGAAGAAGGTTGCTGGTATTGGAGATCCTACCTTTTATGCTTTTATCTCCACTCAAGTTAATGGCTCTATATTAACTCATGAAGACATAGAGCAAATTGATGAAGATGACATGGAGGAGATGGACATAAAATGGAAAATAGCTCTTCTTAGCATGAGGGCTAGGAAATTCTACAAGAAGACTGGAAAGCCAATACACATCAATGGTAATGAAACTGCAAGGTTCGATAAAAAGAAAGTAGAGTGTTTCAACTGTCACAAGTTGGGGCATTTTGCTAGAGAATGCAGAAGACCAAGGAACCAAGAAAAAAGGTCTACTTGGTACAAGCAAAAGAAAGAACCAATTGTGGAGGAACCAAAGGCAATGCTGGCAATTGATGGTGTGAGCTATGATTGGAGTTTCATGGCTGATGGACAAGAGGAACAACCTTCAGATGTTGCTCTTGTGTCTACAGAACATGCTCTCATGGCTTTCTCTGACTCTGAGGTACAAAACTTTGAAAGTTGTTCTAAAACATGTAGGGCTTCTAGAGAATGTGAAAGGCTTAATGAATTATTTGACAACCAAAGAACAGAGTTGTATGCTGCTAATTATACTGTGTCAAACCTTAGAAGAGGCATATCTGTATTAGAGAAACAACTAGAGCATTATAGAGAAAATGAGTCAAAATATAATGATGATATGATTATTCTTAGAAGAGAGATAGATCATAAGACAGCAGTGAATGAGGCATTAAAAGAAGAGTTTGAAAGACTTAAAAAGATAAATGAGAATGTCAATTTAACTGTTGACACCTGTTATTATCAGTCTAAGTCAATTGATAAAATTTGGAATGCTCAAATTACTAGTAAAGTTAAGTCTGGTATGGGATACAATACTGCTCCTCCACCACTAAGGGGTGTTCCATCACCTCCTGGCATAGATTTAGCTCATACAGGTCTAGAGAAATTTCAGGATCTGAATCTTGAATATGGTCCTCCCAAATTTGTGAAAAGTGGGGAAGAGGTTAAGCATGAAACTGATGTTTTTGAAAGTGCAAGTGACTCATCTGTTGTAGATGAGAATGTTAAAAAGAATGTAGAGGCTTCTATCCCAAAAGTTGTAAATACTATTACAGAGGAACCTAGGAAACAAGTTAACAAACCTAGATAAATTGTAAGGTATGCTGAGATGTATAGAAACAAGTCATCAGCTCCTAGGGGTAACCAGAGGAGTTGGAATCATGTCAAATCTCAACAACTAGGTAGTGAGTTTGTGATGTACAATAAAGCATGTTATATATGTTGTAGCTTTAATCATTTACATGCTAATTGTGACTATCATGTTGGGAGAAGGGAAGTCCATGGGAATAAAAGGGTGGAGTCTAACTGGTTTCAAAATAAAACACACCCTAATTCACACAGCAAAATGGTCCCAAGAGCAGTTCAACTAAGAAGTGGTCTTAAAACTTTTGCCACTGCTAAAACTGTTAACACTGCTCATCCTAAATCACCTGTTACAAGTGCAAAATCCAAAACAACTTTTGCAAAATCAGCACAAACAGGGAAAAGGTCTTTTTCTGATAAAAGGGTTCAATATAACCAACAGTGGGTACCTAAAACTAAATCAGCAGTTACCACTGCTCAGTCAAAAGTTCCCACTGCAAGGGTTGTAAACAAGAAAAAGGGAAACATGGGAAATGCTGTGAAGGCCTCAGCACGTTGGGAATGGAAACCTAAAGGAATTACCTCAACAACCAATCCCAATGGTGTATCAATGACCTTTGATAGATTTAACTATATTGATACACGAGGCAGATCCAAGTCAATCATGGCTTGGGTCTCCAAAGGAAACTAACTCCTTTCTTATATGTGCAGGAACATCCAAGGACAAAGAAATCAGATCAAGGCTACACAGATAGTGGATGTTCAAGGCACATGACTGGCAACAAGTCCTATCTCTCAAATTTTGAACACTATGATGGACAGTTTGTCAGCTTTTGAGGTGGAGTTAATGGAAAAGTTACTGGTAAATGAGTCATCAAAACTGGTAACTTGGATTTTGAATCTGTGTACTATGTAAAAGAGCTTAAGTATAATCTTTTCAGTGTGTCACAAATGTGTGACAAGAAAAACAATGTACTTTTTACTAAAGATATGTGTTTTGTTCTTTCTAAGGATTTTAAGATGCCTGATGAAAGTCAGATTCTTCTTAAGATTCCTAGAAAAGGCAACTTATATAGCTTTGATATGAACAACATTGTTGCTAAAGATGATTATGCTTGCTTGCTTGCAAAGGCCACAGTGGATGAATCCATGTTATGGCATAGAAGACTTGGTCATATTAATTTCAAAACCATAAATAAGATTGTTAAAGATGGTTTGGTAAGAGGCTTGCCTCAGAAAAGATTTGAAAATGATCAAACCTGTGTTGCCTGTCTTAAAGTCAAACAACACAGAGCTTCTTGCAGGTCAAATTTGGTTAACTCTATTGCTCACCCACTTCATATGTTACATATGGACTTATTTGGTCCTACATCTGTGAGCAGCTTAAATCTTAAGAAATATTGTTTTGTTGTGACTGATGATTTCAGCAGGTTTACATGGGTTTTCTTTCTTAGAACTAAGGATGAAACAACAGGCATCCTTAAGACCTTCATTGCAGAAGTAGAAAACCAATATGATATGAAAGTTAAAATCATTAGGTGTGACAATGGGACAGAATTCAAGAATAGAGTTATGGATGATTTTTGCAGAGATAAAGGTATTAAAAGAGAATTTAGTGTAGCTATAACTCCTCAACAAAATGGTGTTGCTGAGAGGAGAAATAGGACACTAATAGAGGCTGCTAGAACCATGTTGGCAGATTCAAAATTGCCAATCACTTTTTGGGTTGAAGCAGTCAACACTGCTTGTTATGTACAAAACAGGGTTTTAGTAGTGAAAACAAAGAACAAGACACCTTATGAGTTATTTAGAGGTAGACCCCCTATCCTAGACTTCATGAGACCATTTGGATGTCATGTCACTATTCTCAATACCATAGATTATCTGGGCAAATTTGAAGAAAAAGCTGATGAAGTGTATTTTGTTAGGTATTCCATGGTTAGTAAAGCTTTCAGAGTATTCAACTTAAGAACCCAAAAGATTGAAGAAAATATGCATGTTGAGTTCCTGGAAAACAAAGTGAATGTCATAGGAACTGGTCCAGAAAGGTTTTTTGATCTTGATTCTCTAACCCATACTATGAACTATGTTCCTATCTCTACAGGTACATCTACTTATGATTTTGCAGGTTCAGAAGAGTTTCTTGATGATGATGAACCAAGCAAGGATCAAGCAGATGATCAAGATGAATTCAGTTTGCCACTTTGGGACTATGCAGATAATGATGATATTCCAAGAACTGGAGATGCTCAACCTTCTAATGATTCTGGAAAAGAAGGTGATAGCAACATGAACACTGAAAATCCTAAAAGCAGTGGAAATTCAGATTCCACTGCTAGGCCAGAAGTTTCCACTGCAACACCAGAAGTGGAAATTACAACTCCAGTTACAGAGGAAGCTCAAGCCAATGATGTTGAAATCTCAAATATGCCAAATGAGATTGCAGTTCCTCAGACTCCCCATACCTCAATTCATAAATCACATCCTCTTGAAAATGTGATTGGGGATGTCAATTCACCAGTGAAGACTAGAAGACAAACAAAATTGCCTGATATTCATGGATTTATTAGTGAAATATATGAATCTAAGAATCATGAAGGCAAGAATGAATGTCTTTTTATTTGTTTTCTGTCACAAATGGAGCCAAAGAATGTATACAAGGAACTAGAAGATGAAATTTGGGTGGAAGCAATGCAAGAAGAGTTGCTCCAATTCAAGCTTCAAAAGGTTTGGGTGCTTTGTGATTTACCTCATGACAAGAAGGTAATAGGTACAAAATGGGTGTTCAGAAACAAGAAGGATGAAAGAGGAATTGTTATCAGAAACAAGGCTAGGCTTGTGGCTCAAGGATACACTCAGGAGGAGGGTAATGACTATGAAGAAGTGTTTGCCCCAGTTGCACGAATTGAAGCAATCAGGCTGTTCTTAGCCTATGCATCCTTTATGGGCTTTAAAGTCTATCAAATGGATGTAAAGAGTGCTTTTCTATATGGGCAGATTGATGAGGAGGTATATGTTTCACAACCTCCAGGCTTTGAAGACCCTGACTATCCAAATAAAGTGTACAGGGTAGTTAAAGCTTTGTATGGCTTGCATCAGGCACTAAGAAAATGGTATGAAACCTTAACTACTTATCTTCTTGATAATGGGTTTCATAGAGGCAGAGTAGATCAGACTTTGTTCATCAAGAAAGACAAGAATGATATCTTGCTGGTTCAAGTATATGTTGATAATACCATTTTTGGCTCTACAAAGATAGAGATGTGCAAAGAGTTTGAGAAGCTAATGAAAGATGAGTTCAAGATGCGTTCTATGGGTGAACTCACATTCTTTTTGGGACTTCAAGTACAACAAAGGCCAGATGGTATTTTCATCAATTAAGATAAATTTGTGGCAGAGATACTAAGGAAGTTCAAGTTCTCTGATGCAAAGTCTTCCAGCACCCCTGCAAACAAGACTACACATCAACTTTTGAAGGAAAATAGTGGTGAAGCAGTTGATGTATCTTACATCATCTAGACCAGATATTATGTTTGTAGTGTGTGCTTGTGCAAGGTTTCAGGTCACTCCCAGGTTCTCACACTTGACTGCTGTGAAGAAGATTTTCAGATATCTTAAAGCATTTCCTAATCTGGGATTATGGTACCCTAGAGAATCACCTATAGAACTGGTTACTTACTCAGATAGTGATTATGCTGGTGCTAGTTTGGATAGAAATCTACTACAGGTGGATGCCAATTTCTTGGCAATAGATTGGTGTCATGGCAGTGCAAGAAACAAACAATGGTGGCAAATTCATCAACTAAGGCAGAGTATGTGGCTGCTGCAAGTTGCTGTGCTCAAGTTCTATGGCTTCAAAATCAACTTTTGGACTATGGGTACAATTTTATGAATACCATCATTTATATTGGCAATAGTAGTGCCATTTGCATAATTAAGAATCCAGTTCAACACACAAAGACTAAACATATTGAAATTATACACCATTTTATAAGAGATTGTTATGAGAAAAGGCTAATTCAAGTTATCAAAATTCATACTGATGATAACTATGCTGATTTATTAACAAAAGGACTTGATGTGGGTAGATTTCAGTACCTGATAACACGTATTGGAATGCTTATTCCATAAATTTTTGTGTCTGATGGTCTTTGGTGTTGAGTGGAGGTTTCTGGGTACTAAAATTGTTGCATAAGTTTGTATATGTTTTTGTGCTTGTATTTTTGCATGTTCAATAACTCTTATGCAGCAAAGATGGTAGTTTATCATAAAAGGTGTGTAACTGAGACACACAACAAATGGTTATTGATTCACCATGTCTAATCCACATAAGAATCAACTAGTCAAGAGCAAACGGCCACTGGTAAAGACTTAACAAATCCGTTTATGGTTGATAGTTTACCAAAAACTATATGGTTATCAACTCATCATATTCTTTATGATTAAGAGTTGGCTAGTCCATAGCAAACGGCTCATGGTAAAGACATATCAAATCCGTTGATAGCTGGTAGTTTGCTAAAAACTATAATGAGAGCAGTCAAATTTTCATATGTTTTTCTTACCACTGCTCTTGAAAAATTTTGTGAAAAATTCCCACTGCTAGTTCACAGTTTCCACTGACAGTGTTATTTTTACCACTGTTGATCTAGCCGTTACAACTGTTGTGTCAGTAAAAAAATTTTTACTAGCCGTTGAGAGAAATTGCTTTCCATATTTATAGGGTAAAATTTTTAGAAGATTATCTACTTTCCTAATTGCAATTTATCCTCTTAAGATAAATCTTTTCCTTAGATAATCTTTCTTGCGCAAAACTCTAAACCCTAACAGTATATATCTTTTCTCTCAATTGGCAAGCTATTCATTCAATTCATACTAACACAACAGATTTTTCATCAAAAGATTCTATGGCACGTATCACTTTTGCAGATGAGCACAACCAAGTGGCCTATTTGGACAAGTCAAACGACAAGAGTGGCCCTGTTTTTCATCAGATTGTGGATTTTCTAAACACTAATCATGTGAGGTATGCTTTACTTCTTAATCTCACAATCTATATCTCTCAAATCAAACAGTTTTGGAACTCTGTTCAGTCCATAACCATTGAAAATAGAGATACACATGAAACAGTGGATACTCTAAGAGCCACAGTGGATGGGGTAACTATTGATGTTACTGAGTCATCCTTGAGGAGAATTCTCCAATTGGATGATCTCAATGGTATCATCACATTACCCATGCCAGAAATTCATGAAAATCTTTCATCCATAGGGTATGATACCACTGACAAAAAGGCTACTTTCAAAAAGAGTGGTTTCTGTCCTCATTGGAGATTTTTCACACATACTGTTTTACATTGCCTAAGTCCTAAGAAAACTTCTTATGAACAATTCAGTTCAACAATGGCTTACCCTTTGGTTTGTCTAGCCACTGATAGGATTTTTAATTGTTCTAAATATATTTTTACAAGTATGAAAGGCAATGTAAAGAGTTCAACAAAATTTTTGATGTATCCAAGGTTTGTGCAAGCAGTGTTAAATGAATTTCAACTGCAACCCCATACAAGAGTTTATAAAATCCGTTTCCTAAAGCCTAAAGTTTTTCAAAACATGAATAAGGATGGAAATTGGGTTGTTAAACCACTTTTTCCTCAAATGCTTGCAAAGATTTCACAGGTACAGGGTGTAGATGCAACAATCCCAGTTGTATCTCAAACCACACCCACACTCAAAGTTCCAAACATAATTTACACTCCACCAGTTACTCACACTTATGAGAGGAGGCAAAAACAGCCAACTCTTCTCATCACAACACAAAGATGTCCATGATCCTTTTGGTTTAGGAACAAGCAGTGGTGGTTCCAGGCTTCCACCTAGTCCAACTATGAGTGAGTCTAAGCCAATGCCCTATGATTCACTTCTCCCAATAGGTCATACAGTTGGAAGTGTTGAGGGCAGTGGGCAACCTATGGAATTGATGGAACTTTGTACCAAACTAACTAAGCATGTTGAATCTCTGGAGCAAGACTTGGCACAAGTAAAGGAGCAACATGCCAAGGATGTTACACAATTGAAAGAAGAGATTCAGTCTTTGAAGAAAGAGTTGCAGGGGTTGAAAAAGAAAAAGAGACCTGCAAAGATAGTGATATCATCTCCATCCTCACCTCATGATGGTAACTCAGAAGATTTCAGTGAAGATTTTGGGAATTCTCCCAAACAGGGGAGGAAAATTGACTTTGGAGATGAAGGTGATGTTGATTTTGGAGTTACAGAGGAAGTTGATATTCAAGAAGTTCCTCAACAGCAACCAGAGCAAGCAATTTCCACTGCTAATACCACTGATACCATTCCCACTACAGAGCAAGTTACCACTGCTGGTCAAACTATTACCACTGCAGAGGAAGAAATTGAAAATAAGAAGAAGGAGAAAGGTAAAGCAGTTGTGCAGAGTGAAGAGCAACAAAGAAGGAAGGTTTCAAAGAAAGAACAAGCCCAAATTGCTCATGATGCAGAAGTTGCTAGAAAGCTCACTGAAGAACAAGTTGCAAATAAGAAAAAGCTGGATGAGATAGAGATTGCAGACTTCATGGAGGCTAAAAGGCTGGACAGGATGGAAACCACTAATCAAATGGATGAAAATCCAGTTTCCACTATTCCACCTACAATATTCAAAGAAAAGACTCAAGAGTTTACTTATGTACCTACAGAACAAGAAATTGATTTCTTGATTGCTAATGATCCAGTAGTCAAGAATAAGGCAATTGACCTAGTTGCAGATAAATCCTTAACTGAAGTACAAAGAACTGCACAGTTGAAGGATTTCATTCAAATGAATAATAGCTAAGCACTTCAAGATGCAATTGTTTCAATCAGAAAGGGTTTAAAGAAACCAAGACAACCAACCAAGGCACAAGTTATTTCAATGATGAAAGATTATTGTTGCAATGTTGGTGGCTGGAAAAAGCATCAGTTCAAAGGGATGGCTGATGACAAAGTTGAAAGGTATCTACTACAGAGTTAAAAGGCAAGATCAAGATTTTATTCCTATGAACTCTGAAGAAGAAGAAAGAAGATATCCTCATCTGAAGAGAAAAGCCAAAGATAGTGAACCTCAGACACATAAGAAAACAAAATTTGTTGAAGAACAAGAAGTTCAATCTGAGAAATTTACTGAAGAACAACTGACTGGTATGATTGTGATAGTAGAAGAAGATTTTTATCCTGAACCAATGCAAGTCAGACATCCTATTGTTGATTGGGAAGTATACACTGCTAGCAATTTTGCTCCAACATGGAAGATTACAAGGCTAGGTGGTGAAACTTCATCATTCATTCAGTTTGAAGAACTTATCAAAGTATGTGACAGAGATGATCTTGATACATTGTGGAGATTAGTTCAAGAAAGGTTTAATGCTGACAAGCTTAAAGATATGAAGGAAATGCAGTTATGGGTTGATCTAAGAAGGCTCTATGAACCAGATGCTAATGATGATTTCTGGAAGTTTGCATGTTCATGTCCTGGTACTAAATGGACTTACTATGATTCATGTGAAGTTCATCATGTTTTTACACAAGATGGAGTGGATGCATTCATGTTTGCTGAGAAAGAATACCCACTCAGAGTGGAACTCTCAATCGTGTTGTGTACAACAATAAGAGTTCATGAAGATACTGAGAAGGTCAGGCGTTAAGAAGAAAGTGAAGTGTTTGTAAGAATTCCCAAATCCTTGCATATGATGAAGATTGAAGAAACTTATTGATTTGCAGAGAAATCATAAGTTTAGGGGAGGATTGTTAGGAATAAAGCTAACAGTTACCACTGATAGGCTTGTGGTTATCACTGCTGAAGAATGCACTAGCAGTGGAAACACATTACCACTGCCACTGCTAGTAGGATAATTGTTATGTAGTCGTATATTGATAAGTATAGAAAAGATCTCTTGTATATTCTATATTGTTAGTATTATACTTATCTTGTAAAGGACTCCTTGTGCTATAGTAGGAGATCCTAGGTCATTGTTCTTGGTACGTATGCTTCAAGGTGTAACCCTAGTGATAAGCAAGATCACTCGTATTATTCTTAATAATATTGAAGCTTTGTGTTACATTGTTCTTACTTACAATACATCATACAATCCGTATTCTGAGTATTACTAAGTATATTCCGCGTACTTATTAATATAAATCAAAGTATCACTAACACAAGGTGTGTGTTTAGATCTATCACCGCCTCTCATAAAAACACAACTAATAGGACCGATTGCATACCAACGAGAGGTAGAGAGGCGATCCTATTAATTGAATTGGCCGGAGAAGATTGGAAAAGGCGGCGTTAGAAATCGCCTAGGGTAGAGACCTTTTTAGGTTTTTTACGTACCATGTTGACTTTCTTGTTTCTTTTAGAACTTGTTTGTGACTTATCAATTCCCTTCTCAGCAGATCAAACCTCCATTCCATTTTTTCAATTGTTGTTCGAATAACATTCCACTTTTTTTCATTCGAATCAAGTAAGCGTCATTTTAATTAATAAAAATAAAAAAGCATCCGTTGAAAGAATCAACGTAATAAACCGTAAATTCTGCAAATGACTAACTATTTTTAAAATTGAATAGTTTCTCCATTTTCTTTTTTTTATTAGATAACTTATACATGGTCAATTACTCAATTGTGTTTGGAGAAGCCATATACTGTAATAACAAAACAATGATCACAAAACATACAACTTCATAGGTCTAAGAAGACACTCGTGAAGAGTGGATGGAACTCATGACTTTTTAATTAGAGGAATAAGGGCAAAAAGGTAAAATGTTTATTATCTCATAGTTAAAATAGAAATTCGTATTTTAAAATCATTTAATTATGATTAAATTAATTATTTGGACAAATACGAGTATTTTTTAACTTTTAAAAGGATATTGACGTAATAACAAAACAATGATCACAAAACATACAACTTCATGGGTCTGAGAAGACACTCGTGAAGAGTGGATGGAACTCATGACTTTTTAATTAGAGAAATAAGGGCAAAAAGGTCAAATGTTTATTATCTCATAGTTAAAATAGAAATTCGTATTTTAAAATCATTTAATATGATTAAATTAAATATTTGGACAAATACGAGTATTTTTAACTTTTAAAAGGATATTGACGTAATTACAAATTTTGCAAGGATATTGATGTAATTGTAAATTTTGTCAAGGATAGTTTTTTTTTTTTTTTTTTTTTTTTTTTTTTTTTTTTTTCTTTTATTTTTCTTTTTTTACAATTGGGGAATTTTCTTTGAATAATTAACGATCATCAGTTAAGTTTTACATTTTAAGTCGACGCCACAACTACCAATCGCCTTCGCTACCACCAACCCTAACCACCACTACTACCACCAACCATTGATGCCGCCACAACCACCAATCACTGTCGCTACCACCAACCCCACTCACCACTACTACCACCAACCATCATTGCCACACCAACCCCGCCAACCACCACCACTCACCACATCATCCCTCATTACGATGGCGACGCGTGTTGGGGTTAAGGTTGACGACGTTGGTTGGTGGGTATGGTAGTGATGGGGACAATGAGTTTGGCTGGTAATGACGATAATGTGCTAATTTACACTAAAAAAATGAATTTAAATGAATAGATATGGTGCTAATTCAAGTTCAGATATCAAAATGTGTTGTTATAATTATTTATTATCATCTATACAACAAGTTTAGGTATGTTTTGGCTTTGATTAGTTTAATGAGATAATAATAAAACTTGTTTTCTTTTTAGCAAGAAACGATAAAACTTGTCAACAAATACTTAGGTCGTGTTTGTTTTTTTACAAGAGGCTTTTAACGAATTCTCGAGTCGAACCGCTTCGTGACGCCATTTCGACATTTCTACCGCTCGAACCATTTGTTTATCTTCCCGAGACGCTGTCACGTAAGCATCTTAAATCTTCGGCCTGACTGGAGGGTGTCTTAATTTCGTCTCTGGTTGACACAAAAATAACCCAAAAGAATTTAGTACGATCAAGCAAATGTGCGGTTCAAACATGAGGTTTTTTTCCCGTTCAGATGCGATTAGATTAAGACATTTACGCCTCAAATTCAAATTCAGATGTACAGTTCAGATTTAGATTCAAAGCGTCTTGAAAAACAAATACCAAAAAAAAAAAAAAAAAAAATGCCACTTTCCAATAGTAAAATCTTTTACTATTTTTCAAAGTAACATTATACCGTTTAGAATCCTAATCGTTGAGCACGTCTCGTTAGTTTCAAACGGAATCCGGTTATCAAGTGAATCACTAGTCCTATTAATTAAACACGTCTCTTTTTTTCTTTTTTCCCCTTTTTATATTTTAATATCTTCTTGTTCCAAACAGTTTATTTCTTGATCTACTCAGATGGATTTATGTAAGGTCACTACTGATAATGATGATTCGGGGTTTGAAACTGTTCATCTTCCTGATGATGATTCTACTTTGAACAATATGCCTACCACTCAACTTCTTGAGACTTTCATTGAAGATGTTATAACTAAAAAGGTACTAATTTTGAAGGATTTTGTAAATCTTGTAATCCATAAGTAAATACTGTTTTTTGTTCAAATTTGATTTTGTATAGTACATGCATCATATATTGTTCTCTTTTTATATTGGATTTTTCAAATTAAGCACACTAAAAGGACAACGGGTCTCATGGGTTTAAGAAGAAAAGTACATTTTTTGTGATCCTCGTGTCCTTTTTAATACAAGTTAACTCATGCTTCCCAGAGGCACATGTTAGACAAACCCTTTTATATTTGCTAGTTATCAAACTTTTTTGTATTTAGGGGGTGTTTGTTTAAGCTTATATACGGCTTATTAGCTTATATTTGTTCGGCTTATATAACATAAGCCACAATTTTGTGGTTATTTTGACATTATTTTATATAAGCCAAACACATATAAGCTAATAAGCCGTATATAAGCTTAGACAAACACCCCCTTATGCAGCATAATGTGAGTTTCTTAGTAAGGTGATGTTCGTTTATTAAGAGGCTCTGAATCTGACTCGCACATCTGAATCTGAACCGTTCAGACGCGGTCAGACATTTTGGCCGTTCAGACCATTTGTTTTTTTTTTTTCCCGTCAGACGCGAGCAGAGGAAGTAGATCTTAATGGTCTATACTGAGAGGGGCGCTCTTAATCTCTTGTTGACACACAAAATAAAAAAAAAATTGAGTACGGGCAAGCAAATGTGCTGTTCAAACATGAGTTTTTCTTCATGCGGTCAGATTCAGATATTTACACCTCAGATTCAGATTCAGATGTGCAGTTCAGATTCAGATCCTCTTAAAAAACCAACACCACCATCTGATGAGGAAACTTTTGAATCTGAATCAAATAATATTGGTTGAATTTTTTAAGAAAACGTCCAAGTATTTATTAGTTCAACTAGAGGTATTGAGATGCTCTTTCCATGTGTGTTCCATTATTTAGATATTTTCACCTCTGCCTTCGAACGAAAAATAAAAAACAAACACACTTAACACCTAAAAGCTCTAACTGACTAAGAGCTTTGGTCTATTAAGAGGTTGTTAAGACTTTTTTTTAAAGAAAACAAACACCACCTAAGCATGATAGGTTTTTTTATAGACATGGCTCGTGTTAATATAAAGTTTGCATTATCAACTTTTGTTACATTACAATAGGTAAAAGTTGGGTTGTATTTGTAATGAGGCCGTTTCTGGTACGGTTTCTTTTTTTTTTTTTTTTGCGTTTTGTTTGTAACTTTGTTTAGTTTACTCAGCTTTCTTGTTTATGTTTTGAAGGCCTGTTGTCCGTGCCTCGTAGGCTATGGGTCAACTTTATGTTGGGTTGTATATACTATTGCTTTTTGAAAAAAAAGTTGGATTGTATACATTTTAATGGGTTTGTTCTTTTATTTATCTGTTAAAGGAAAACCTGGATTCAACAATGGATAAAGTTATGAGGCTAATGATAGAAGTTGAACGTGAAGAGAAAGCTGCCGAAGAAGCAAAAGAGGAAGCAATCAAGAGTGGCTTTGATATTCTTGTAAAGTTGGATGAACGTAAACAAGCGCAATGGAATGCAAAGGAAACAAATGACATGGTCAGTGGCATCTTATACCCATTTACTCAGTTTTTATTATTAGTCATCTCAATGTGTACATGCTTGGTTAGTTCAGATATTCACACTTACAAACATACTAAGAGTTATCACATTGGTATCGATACGCAGCTAGCTAGAAAAGTTTGTGTACAGAAGGCTGTTTTAGCTACTAAAATGGAGGTGCTTCAACTACAGGCGGCACATACATTGGATGATGGAGATAGATCTCTTGAAGTTCTTGACGAGGTAATAATTTTGTAAACAAATATAAGTAACATAAGTTTCCTCGATGTTATTGTGTGCTCATAACAATAATAACTCCTTCATTAGATGCTTACAACCCTCGAGGTAAGATTGACTTCGGCTAAAATGAAAAAAGACTTATCAATTAAAAAAAAGCAAGAAAATGAAGCAATTTCTCAAATAGCCCTTGCACATGAAGAGTTGCGGCTAGAAAAGATGGTAGAAGAGTCGAAGAAACTAAAACAACAAGCAGTTGAGATCAACAAGGTTGTAATATAACTTAACATATGTGTTATACTTGTGTTCTGTTTACAATTACATATATTATAAGAAGAAAGTTGATCCACACATCATGGATTTTTTTTGCTATAGTTGCAGGAGCTCCTCGTTGATCGTGGCGATAGATATGTATACAGTAAGTTTTTTAATTTTGAACAACAACTGACACACGCAACTAATTTGTTATTGTTTCGAACTTATTTTTGTATACAGTGCTAGGACCCAATAAGGAAACTAATGGTAACGATAAACTCAAGATACCAAACACATTTAATATAGAGTCTTATACTTGTTAGTCCTTAGACACAACAATTGTTGATTTGTGCAGTGGAGGGATATCTGCTAAATGTCAGGATGTGAATTCTGTAAAAAAGGAGCTGGACCAAGTGATACTGTCTGGTGAAATACTGTCATCTACCCGAATACCATCCATCTTAGCTTTGCAATCTACCATAAAAACAAATGATCTTGTAGAAAATTCCTCAGAATCAGCAAGCGAGGAGGTGAACAAACTGCATGGAAGTCCAATGCTTCGTAAAAGAATCAAGAATTCTAAGATAAGAGACAAGATTCGAGGAAATCGAAAGTTTGCTTGTTGTATCAAGAAAGTGAAGATAAAAGGTTTTCAAGGGGTATCAGAAGAGAGCTCAACTGCATATCAGAGAAAGGAAGAGAGCTCAACTGCATATCAGAGACAGGATAGTTTTGATGACATAGCGTTTAATATTTCTTTGGTTGTTATTATTATTTATCTTTTTATCTTGTATATTATTTTGTAAAGTGAAAATTTTGAAGTGAATGGTTATGTCAACGGTATTTTGGAAGAAAACTTTTATCTGCGCGCAAGGCAAAGTTGTTTTAAAGCTTGGTTAATTTTTTTCCTATATTTAGCTAACTCCACATTTATGATCATAATTGTGTAAAGATCATTTAACACTTCATTGCCAAAGCACTTCTAGCTTAGCGGTATCATGTGGTGTGAGATGATCCCACCATGGGCTTTCAACTCCCGTTAAAAATGTGATGTGTTTGCATTGTATATATATCGTCCATGAAGGGGAGGGTTTTGCCTAATTTGAGTATATTGTATATATATTGTCACGGCTTAAACACCGTGAATTAACCGTATAACATGATCACTCAAAAAATAAAAAATAAAACATGGATGATTAATTGGTTAAAATGGCATATACCCATGATTCAAGAATTATATAAAAAGAGTTAACACTTTGTTTAGCCTTGTTATTTTAAGTTCTTTAATTATTTATGGTATTGATTTAGTTATCCATGTTTGAGGACGCGGTTTAAAAAATAGAAGTTTTGACTATTGTTGATTTCGTAGAAATTTCTATAGATTGTTAAAAGTATCAAAAAGTGATAATGACGAATCCTGACTAGCAAAAATATCTAATCAACTTAAATCCGATTACAAAGTTAAATTAAACCCTATATATTTTATTAAAGTGAATAATATATATTCCCAAATGCTAAATCAAGATATATATCCAAAAGACGCATAAAAACCATCAGGAAACGCTGCATAAAAAACTTCGTAAAGGATATATACGCAATTATTCACTTCTTATGATATATATACGATTTTTACTTTACCCTTTTAGATTAACCTAATGTGATAATTCTGCCAATTAAGATTACTCTTATTAATAAGTTGCAGGTTTATAATGGCTTTGAAGGTATATGAATGCATCTTTTACTTATCGAACTAATGTTCTGTAACTTAAGATCGATTACTTGTTAATTAGTTGTTACACATATAAGTACATCTGTACATCATGTTGTATCATTATTCTTTTGAAGTTAGTTGTACTTTGTGTGTTATGGACAATCTTTTATGTGATAATGTTAATACAATTCTGGGCTCCCTAATTTAAGATTAGTGTAGGCTAACTTCTCAGGAAATAGATCTTGTATTAAGTGAAATTCTTGATCGCTAGTCAAGCAGAAAACCAACACCGTTATCTCACCGCTGACCTAGTCCAAGTACAACCTCCTGGGAGAGTAAGTGATAGTTTTAGGAAGATAAAGTTAGTTCTGTATAGAGAGAGTAAGTGTGTTTCTCATTATCGCTGGTAGAGGTAGACCTCTATTATATGGACACCTTCGTCGCGTTTGCGCCAATACTTCCGGGAGAAATCAAGGCCAGACGTAAGTCAACCGCAGAGCTTGTCCGCTTGTTGTGATGGTGATGTTTTCGCGCTGAACTGCCCCGCTTTCCCTTTGGGACCGCAGTTGCAGATATCCAAACTCGGGCAAGATTCTTTCCTTTATGTCGGGCGCCGGTTGTACCTTCTTCTGACGATATCTATAAACTCACAAAAGTTTAGTGGACATATTCTACGCAATAGTCACCCAATCGCATCCATGGGTGCCGGTATTCACGATATCATGGTTAGTCCGCCGCCGCACCGTATTGGTGCCGGGAGGTCATATCGTGATCAAGTCCCCCGCCTAGTTGCGGCTTGCCTGGCCTGGTACAAGCGCCGCTAGACTTAGTTATTCGGCCAATCCACTTGATGTATTCTATGAAATCCTAATCACTGCCGACCGTCTTCCACTTATTCCAAGGATAAGCGCATACCGCCCCGGATTCGCGAACCGCCTTAGCCAAGCAGATTCGACCGACGTGCGGACGCTTTGGCCGCTCTATCAAGGCCCGGCTGATCTAAAATGATCTGACCCGCTACAGCCGGAGACGGCATTTTTTCGTACCGCTCGATTGAACCGCTGGTTTTTCTCTTTGAGAGTATAAATACCCCTTTTACTTTCTTGGCTAATGCTGCCATTTCGTTTCGCGAGTAAAAAGAAAATCGCCTCGCTAAGATCCGCGCTACAAGGCCCCAACTTTATCGTGTTAGGTTTTTCTTCCTTCATTGTAATTCCATGGCTAAGAAATTCTCAAATGTACTTCACCGTAAGTTATCACAAATGTAGATTTGAGTTATTTTGCTCTAAATACCACATTCCTTCTACCGCACCTCTTCTTCCCCGCCCTGAGGATACCATAAAGGATGCCCTAAGGATAAAAATAGGAGTATACACTAGGTTTTTTGGCTTTGCAACTTTAGGATACCGTCTCGCTGCTCCTGTAGGGTTTTAGAATATTTTCGGATCCATTTGTCTCAGCTTATCAGGTTAGCCGCTAGATTAGCCACTTTGAGATCCTTTGCGCTGTTCATGGTGGAACACTTAATCGCATCATTGTTTAGGAAGTTCTATTACTCCTAATGAAAGATGGGTGGATGACCCTAGAGAAGCGTAGTGGGTCCAAGTCATTAATTGTAACCGTTTGTTATACCTCGCGCTTTGGACTCTGAAGAACTAGAAGGAATATTTCTTCCGGGTTGACGCTGATCAGTTTCCTTTGGCCATTCTGGAACGAGAAAGTCTCTGCTGACCGCGACCCGCCCTTCCGATGATGATGTTGACATGGGTTGTTACACCTCCTAACACGCACCTTTACTTCGCTTAAAAATTCCGAGCCGTTCTTGGTCGCGGATTGGTCTTAGCCGCGTTCTGGATGACACGATTTGCCGCACCTACCTTAAAGTTTCCGGATAACCGAGGGTGGGTTCTTTTTTAGGGTTTGTCTGTCTTATTGTCTTTCTTTATGCTTTGTTACTAACTTGTGCATTATTGCTTGCGATATGTCTCTTTGCCTTCATTAACCGACCCTGAAGTAACCTCCCGAGAGAGAACTCTACGTGAAGGCGAAGGACGCTACAGATGAGAGGCGCTAGTCGCTATCGAGCCTGAGAACGCCATCACCTTAGTCCAAGAGACTATCGCGGATAATATGAAGCGGCTAAGGCTAGTAAGGCGCTGAAGAAGAGGGTTAGAGTTGCCGCTCCTTCCAAGCAACCCGAGAAGAAGAGGGCTTACTTCTATGCCGGCAAAGGATGTCGGGTCCACTGCTGGTATGGCATCTTCATTATGTTGATTTTTTATATTTTTTATTTATATATATATATATATATTTTTTTGGAAAAAATAACTTAAGTGTTATTATGCAGGGGATGCGTAATCATGGGACGTCTCTTGTGATGGAGTCAAGTGACGAGTCCGACTGACCTCTTCCGCCGAGGTGACCCATGTTTCTTCGAGGCCACTCCCGACCTCGTGCCAACCGATTCTATTTCAAAAACATCCACCCCTACCATCAAGAAAACTTGGATGTAGATATGTCCGGTCCGCCCCAGCCCACCACCGGTGCAAAGAAGAGAGTGCTTTTAAGCGTCGAGTCCCGCCGCAGTGACCGCCTGTCACCGCCTGCCTCGGATAACGACTTTTACGAAGTCTCTATCCGAGATCATGGCAAAAATGTTTATGTTCCCGTGGCCGCCACCAATGACTCCGGATGAACGATGGTTGGTCCGCTAAAGCATGTTGGACAACCTTGCTACTCCCCGGGTTACTGTCGAAGCCGTAACATGCCGCATGCATTTGCTAGAGCAATTTAACATTGCCACTATGCCGCAAACTTGTATGTCATCCGAGTGGCCCGCGGTTAGAGTTTGAGTCAATCAGCATCTAACAGTCAACAAGAGACTGAGAGAGAGAGATGCAAGGATCGAGACCCTCAAGCAAAAGTGCGGTGAGTTGAATTCGGCCGCGAGGCGGTACCTGAGGAGCCGTGTTGGGTCAACTTGAATCCGGAACCGAGGGAGTGAAGAGGTCAAGTGGGAGCGCGGGCGCAGCTCGGAGGGTATGATTGCTCCTGCGACGCAACAGCTTGGCTAATTGACCGTTGAAAATGCTGAAGTTAAAGGGTAGTGGCCGGCTCACCGCTTGTGAAGAGCTCAAAGGGCAGTTAAGGGTGCCGGGTTGCTGTGAGGGAAAATTGAAGGAGGCGGTGAGAGAGTTCGCGCTAATATGATAATCACCAGGAGCTATGGCTTCCAGGCGCGGGTGGCGCTCTTGCTCAAACAACTGGAGGAACCGCAGACGGCCGGGGATTGTATTAGCAAGGCTATCGCCAGGCCTGGGCGCGTGGTTCGAGGCTGGGATCGTTCATGGTTCCAAAGTGGTCAAAGCCGGAGCAAGACAAGGCCTACAATCCCGAGCTAAGGAGAGGTTTATCGCGAGGGTCGCCCTTCGCCTTTAGCGATGTTCCTTTCCCCTTCTCGATTCGCTAGGCGCAGTAAGGACTCTCTTGGAGTTCCTTATGTCTCGTGCCAGGCCGCAAGAGAATGACCGTGGTTCTGGGCAATTTTTAATGCCCGAGTGAAGAGGTTACCCTTCCCACCTCTTGCTTCAAACCATCACTACGCCTACTGCCGAAGTACAAGGGAGAGGAAAAATTAAGGTGTATGGTAAGAAGTTTGATGTGGAACCCCGAAGTTAATTGTTTCAGAGGTTGAGCACCGTGTTACTTCTACACGGAGAGCCCTCCATGGTGATTGTTCCACCGTCCCACTCCTTCCTCCTCGCAGCTACCGGGATTCCCACGGGAGGATGAAACAGAAGAAGAGGAAGGGTCCGCCCATGATGATATGTTCGACACGAGTGTGCTTGACCATGCCGGGGATCACGCTGGTGGTACTTGAAGTAGTCTTTATAAAGCGCATTTAGATCTACGCCGCTTTCAATTCATAGTGAAGCTTGGGTAACATTGTTAGCTTGTTCTTAGGGTCGCATTTATCGCGATGCCTCTTTTTGTGTCGGGTATGCCCCAGTATTTTAAAGAAATTTTTCACTTATGTGAATATTTTTATTGATCAGACGCATATTCTTTTATTTGTTTCACGGAGTTGGTTGATCCGGCTTTGAGTTGTACCCTTGGCCGCAACAGGAGTCCTGGGTAATAAAGAATGGTCAATGGGCTTGCAATACCACTTATATGCCTGAGTCAATTTTGAGGCTGCTCGTCCTTTACGCCACATTGTTTTATCGCGGATGTGAGAATTATGCAAAAATATGTAAAAATGTGCTTGAATCTTTATTTTGGAAAATTTGTAGAGCGGGCCGTGCATCTACGCTTTCATTACTTAGAAAAACATTACAATAGAAACAAGAACATGAAAACTTAACGCCTCCTCGTTGTCCTGACTTGATCCGCGGATCAACTTACAAGAGGGGAAACCTACTTACTCTTAGATGTAGCATTTCTTCAAGTTAAGGATGTTCCATGTTCTAGGAGTATCTCCCCATCCGGCCTCTCGAACTTGTAGGTTCCACCCCTAGCGCCTATCACTTCATATGGCCCCTTCCCACTTTGGGCCAAGCTTTCCTGTCTCCGCTCTAATCGCTTCGTTTGCGCGGAGACAAACTCTGCCTCAAGGTCGTGGCTTCGCGACTTTACGTTGTAGTACCCTCCATCCTGCTTTGCTACGCTGATGGCCGCCGCTTCCGCTTTTCTTCCGTGATGTCCAGCTGCTTTCTTGGTCGTTGAGATTTGTTTACTGCATCGAGACTTGGCATTCCAATCTCGACGGATAATCAGCCAAGCATATATGTAAGGGAAAATGGGGTTTCCCCCGCTGTTTGTTTTGATCATAGTTCGGTGCCCAGAGCACATGCGGCACTTCTTCCACCCGCCTTTGCTTCCTCTCCACTTCGCTTTGATGCCTTCTCGACTTTTGTTCGCTTTCGACTCAGCCCGCCCTGCGGATGTTTTCTCGACGCAAAACCGTTGTTTGATGTTGAGCTTCCACACCAATCCTTGAACGTTGTCGCTGAACTGATTTCCGCTTGTCCGATACTATTTCTCCCCAAGCAGAAGCGGCAAACTATGTTATCCCAAACAAACTTCTTTACTTGCCTTCCTGTGATGGAGGCTAAGGGTTCGCTTCGATCCATTTAGTAAGTAGTCTATCGCGACGCATCATAAACTTTACCTTGCCTGGGCCTTTCGGGAAAGGTCCGCAGATGTCTATACCCCACTTGTAGAAAGGCCACTGGAGTGATTGGGGTCGATTTTGTCGCTGGTTCTTTGGTACCGGCGGTGGACTTGGCAATCTTTGCACTTCTCAATTAGCTCACGCCAGCATCCCTATGCATCGCCGCCGCAATATCCTGGATCTAATTGCTTTGGCTACCACGCCTTGGGCCTGAGCGATGCTACACCCACCCTCGTGGATCTCTCGCAAGCAATCGTAGTTTGCTCGTGGGGCCTACACATCGAGCCATGGTTCTTGAAAAGATTTTGCAGCAGATTCCGCTCTCAACGCAGCACGTTTTGCCTTGATCCGCAGCCTTTGCCTTGTTGTCGGCCCCACGGTAGTATTTCATCCCTCGTGTACCGGACCGGGTGTCATCCACGTATCCCCGCCATCTTCACACCAATTGCCGGGACCTCCTTTTCTTCGATGGATTTTTCTTTCAAGACTTCCACAAGGACACGCTTGTCGTAGCAAAGCCGGTGGATGCAATTTTTACTTAGCGCGTCGCTTGTTTGTTTTGGCTCCGGGAATGCCCCGATGGAGAACGTCCGAACCCTTCAATCAATGCTTTGGCCTTTGTCAAGTAGCGCCATACTTTCCTCCTTTGCTTCATGATCCGCTTATCCGATTTTCCACGAGACGCAGAGTCAACATTTGCTCTTGATAAGTCTTTTACCCGCATTTGTTCGTGATCCTTAGTCCGCGATGAGTGCTTCAGATTCGTTGTTGGAGGCCTCAAACTCGCTTGGTGGCATAGGGTGAATTCTGCCCTTCCGGTTTGTCGTCGATCGGACCGCTCCGGACCCTTCCATACACAAGGATCCGCCCATGAATAGTTTCCACGGCCCAGTATTGTTCTTTGGTCCTTCTTCTTGTCAAGGATTTCTTCCTTCTGGGATCTCGAGCAATGAAGTCCGCTAGAACTCCCCTTTATGGTTGTCCGGTTGGAAAGTGATGTCATGCTCGTCACAATCTATTGCCTCGTCCGCCATTCTCCCACTCTTTCGCCTTGGTCAAGACTAGCTTCAGCTGGGCGGTCTGCGTGATGACCGCTTGGATGTGCTTGGAAGTATCGCCAAGAACCTACGGATGCATATACTAGTGCCGGACAAGCTTCTCAATTGGAGTGTAATTCACTTCGCCTTTAGAGGGCGGCCGACGGTATCTTTGGTTGTTGCCTCACTCCCTTTGTGCTAACAAGACCGCACTTACGGCTTCTTGGGACGCCTTGCTAAATACATGATCAACTCCTCCTTTGGTTATGGAGCGATGACCATTGGCGGCGTTGGCATGTGTCGCTTCATTTTTGAACGCTTGTTCGCCGCTTCGATGTCGAATAAAAGTCACTCTTTTGATGCACTCTTCCGGCGTCTTGAAGAATGGAAGGGACCTTCCGGTGACTTGGACATGAATCGTGAGACGGCTAATTTTCCATTCGTAGACGTGACTTCCTTTTTGGTTGTCGGGACGAGAGTAGCTACGGCAGAGCACTTGTCGGGCAAGCGTGCTCGATGCCCTCCCTTACTCACCACACATGGCCCGAAACATCCCCCGCTCCGAATGTGCACTTATTGGGGTTAAGCTTCATATTGATGTTCCTTAGGGTCTTGAAGGTTTCGCTCATATCCTCGAGTACTTCTTCCTCTCAATGGCTCTTGATGACTAGATCGCCAACGCACACTTCCAAATTTCTTCCAATCTGCTTTCTAACGCCTTGTCTACGAGCCTTTGGTATGTGGCGCCGCTCTTCGCACCAAAGGCATTTTGGGTGCAAATGTAAGATGCCTTGGTTTGTGTGAAACGCCGCTTTTCTCCTCGTCCCCGGCCGCCATTTGTATGGTGATATCCTGTACGCCGAAAACACTTGAATGGGTATCCGCAGGATTCGACCTTCCGGTCGATCTCCCGCAGTGGGTAGCAATCTTTTGGACAGCTTTGTTTAAGTCCTTGAAGTCCACACACATTCTCCAAATTCGGCCACTCTTTTTGGCAGCACGGGTTAGATAACCAATCGCGGGTAGTGTACCTCTTTCATGATCCCTCGCCGCAACTAGCTTGGTAACATCTTCATTGATTGCTTTGTTTCTTTCCTGGGGCCCTGTCCCTTTTCTTTGTCGCATGTGGTCATAACCGCCCGGACGACCAGTTTGTGTTCCGCGATTGTCGCGGAACTCCGGGCCATGCCTGAGGGTTCCCAAGAAAAGATGTCCAAGTTATTCTTGAGTAGGTCGCAGAGGCTCTTTTTTCCTTTCTCGCTTAACCCGCCTCCTATGGTGACCGTTTGGTCGGGGAATTTGGGATTGATTGCCACCGCTACTCCCGTCCACTTCGTGGTTGTACCGCCGGGTTCTCGGTTCCGCGATCATTCTCGCACTCAACCGGGACCACCTTGTCACCGTGGCAAAGTCACAACTCCGCCACGTAGGAAATTTCAAGAGATCCCATGCCGTGGATATGGCACTATCCTTAATAGCTTAATCCCCGGACGTCCGATGATTCCGTTATAGGGAGACGGAGATCGCACCACCATGAAGTTCATCCAAGCACTAGATGATTTCCTTCGCCTCCCAATGTAACTTCTAAGAGGATCTGTCCCAACTACCACGGCAGAGTTCTCCACCGAAACCCAACAAGTGGTGATGTAGCAAGAATTAGTCTTTTGCGGATGTCTGGGCTTAGCTTGTTAAAGCAATGTTCGTACAGGACTTCAAGCACTTCGCTGTCCACATACATCCCGGACCATGCACCCCTACGTCGCCTTGATCACCACGGATGATCATCCGCCATCATCCCTGGATATGGGGAAAAGATATTTCCATGTTCGGGGACCGCTGACCCCGTTTGGGTTTGACCGACCGTTGCCGTGTGTTAACCATGTCTATGGCGTGAGCTTTGTCCTTGGCCGCAGGTGTCTTTCTTTCCGCCTCTTGGGCCACCATTCTTTTGCGCCCCATTCTTGAACTCTTGACCAGATAAAGCGAAGTTTTCCAGACACGACCGCCTCTTCTATCTGTTTTTCAACCGATAGCATTCGTCCGTGTTGTGCCCCTTTCTCAGTGAAAGTCGCAAGATTTGTCTTTATTCCTAGACTCTACTGGCTGGACATTCATGAGGAGCCGTGAATTTGATCGTATACCATGGCGTGGATTTCTTTTCGCGTCTTCGTGAGGGGTGAACCTATCCCCCTTTTCTCTCGCCTTGAAGCGGGTCTTGAACTCCCCTTTTCTTTCAAAGATTTGATGTTTTTCGTCCTCCATCCCTGGTTCTTCCACTGAGTGTTTCTTCTTTCGACCGGTTGGCGCGGCTACCTCTCCTCCTCGAGGAATGCTTTACCACCTTCCACATTTCATCCGCGATCGGGAATGTTGTCATTGAGCCTTTTGATTAGTTCCGGGTTTGTTATCCCGTGCATAAAGCCAGACACTCTCATGCACTCCGGATCTCCCTTCACATACATGCTCTCTGCTCTTGAAGCGCTCCACCTAACGCCGTGGACCCCCTTCCCGCCGCTTTATGTGGTGTAATTCAACAGATCTTTTCAGATACTTCTGCCGTAGGAAGTATGAGAGAAACTCGATCTCAACTCCTCAAAGCCGCCAATGCTCTCCCAGATGCAAACTCATCAAACCGCCCACGGGCGTGTCCAACAAGGGTGGAGTTGAACATGTGACACCATGTGGGCATGGCCCATCTTTCCACTTTGGCCGCGTCCGGAAGATCTTCGGATGATCCTCCTGGATCTCTGTCCCCATCGTGATGTTCGATGAGCCGGCATTCTTGTTGTCGGTCTGAACTCGAAATTCGTATATGACGGGTAAAGGGGTCTGTGGTCCCACGCCATATGGGAGTGAGGTCGCCATCTTCCCCGCTTGCTTTTCGGGTGGACTTCCAATGTCCTCCGCTGCTTTCCTCGCTTCCGGGGAGACATTTCCGGGTTCTCTGCGGCAAGAGTGGTATGTTTCTCCTCCGCTCGACTTCGAGTGGGGAAGCACCGCCGCGGGTAGCACTTCGCTTAAGCGTTGGTGTCTATCGGCCGACCCCGCAATTTCGGTCATGTCCCGCTTACTTCGCTTTTCGCTTCTTTGCGCCGCCACTGGAAGTGACCTTTGACGGAGTCCGGAGAACACGGTTGGTTTTTGGTCACCAAGTCTCGTGGACACATGGACGTTCTCTTTTCTAGTCTTGAGAATACGTCCGGTCGCGACCTCTTGGCTTCCCACCTGGTTCTTTTTTCTAGGACCCTCATCGTTCGGATCGCCGAGTCTCGAGAAGACACTTTGCGACCTGGAATATTCACGGGTTTGACGTGGCACTAGAACCGCTTCGCGCCTCCTTTAGGTGCCCCTTTCTTTCGGATGTCATGGTATTCCGGCGTGTTCTCGAGATTCTCATTTCTAGCCTCATCGTCGAAATCCGACGGGTTTTGACCCGGCCCGCTTTTCCTCGATGGACCTTTTTCGCCATGAAGGGCAAGATCGATGGTAGTGCCTTCGCGTAACTCCCTTATTGACGCTGTCCGCCTCACTGCATTAGGGCGGTATTGTTCTCGGTCTTGCACTTTCTCATTCCTCCTCGTGTTTGACCGTTGACCGCTGACTCGGCCGTGACAAAGGGTTTTGCCAAATTGCTCATTAGAGTTTTTTATGCAAAAGGGAAACGCAGCTATGTCATCCGTCCCACGGATGGCGCCAACTTGTTAATACAATTGGGCGCCTCCCCGATCAAGATTAGTGTAGGCTAACTTCCCAGGAAATAGATCTTGTATTAAGTGAAATTCTTGATCGCTAGCTACTAAGAAAACCAACACCAGACTCACCGGAACGGGTTCGCGTCAACCTCGATGTGAGAGTAGGTGATAGTTTTAGGAAGATAAAGTTAGTTCTAGAGAGAGTGTGTGTTTCTCTTGGTTTGAGTAGAGGTGAGACCTCTATTTATATGGTTGACCTTCTCCGTCGTGTTCTCAAGGTCACTTGGTCTTGAGCGCATGGCATGTGAAGTCAACCGCATAGCTTGTCCGCTTGTTGTGATGGTTATGTTTTGGGCTGAATTGTCCGCTTTCACTTTTGGGACCGCAGTTGCAAGATATCCATCCAAGCAAGATTCCTTTCCCTTTATGTTTGGCTGGAAGAAAATGCCTTCTTCTGATGACATCTACTGTCCGCGGAAAGGTTTAGTGACATAGTCGGGCTACGTGTCTAGTCCGCGACCGATCCATATGGGTGCCGGGGTATTCACGATATCATGGTTAGTCCGCCGAATCGTATTGGTGCTCGGAGGTCATACGTGATCAGATAATGTGCACAATTCAACTTAGCTTTCATTCATCTCTGGATATGATCAGATGGAGTTGTTGGAATTTAATACTCATAACAATTATATATAAAGCAAATAACATCATCAAAGCATGCAGCGGAAGAACTAGGAATAATATATGTAAGTAATTAACCGAATAAGAAAACGCGTACCCTTTAGCAATTCAAGAATCAAACGTTGATTGAACAAGAACCAAAACCCAAAACCCTAACTTTAGGGTTTAATAAATTCGACCCACTAGTAATCGACCACCAAGGATTCACAAGCTCAAGTGTGCTTGTTCTTCGTTCTTGTACACACGCATTTCAATAACAAATTGATGTGAAAAGCTAGTTTCTTGAATCACAAATAAAACCAAACACTTGTTTCTTTCACTTGGAAAAATCGATCCCTATGAGGAGGGGTGTACGATCGGCCAAGCAAAAGAGGGAGGAGAGGAGAAAAGAAATTAGGTTATTGGTGATCCAAGATTAAGTTGTGAATGAATACAATGAATTGTATTTATAGGTAACTTAACTTGGTGACCAAGTTTGAGTGGGATTGGGTTCGAATACCCCAAACCGATCGGCCTAGTCTCCCAAAAGGGATTCTAGAACCTTCCTGACTTCTAATTTCATTCTTAGTCCTTCTAGTTAATATTTAACGATCGCTAACCAAACCTCAAGTAATTATTTAACTATCGTTATGTTTTATTTCGCGACTAATAATTAATAATAATAACGCTTTATTTATATTAATTATATACATCAATTCTCATACGTAATGTGTGTATCCCAAAGTCTCGAAGTTCAATCCGACATACTATTATTTAAATATCCATAAAACCTTCCAGCCCCACTTGATATTACTAAATATAGTAATGACATTGGTTAGTCTAGCTTTCACACGCCAACGCCTCTGCATCGAATCTAGTATGGTCTCCTCGAAAACCATTTAATGATTCATCATTTTTACTTATCCTTTTGTTACTAATACTACATTAACTATGAATATGGATCAAGTCATTTCTTAAGTTAACATTCTGCTTCGTTGTATATGATTGAACAAGATTACCAAATCTTCTCGGACGTATTCCGTGAGATCTGGGTATGGCCATACAAACATCTTGTCAACCCTACTAGGGGCCCAAATATAGTATTATGCTTTGAAACAAATTAAAAGGAACAAATTCTCTTGACTACAAACATAACTCATGAACTTTGCAACACAAATAGCCCTTATAACTACTAGTTACTTGATAGCGTAGACTATCTTACACAAATGCACTACATTCATATCAGCTTATCCGTATCTCAAGTCTAAGGATAAACACTTCATGATATACTTAATGACAAAGATCCATAAAGTATCATCATGTAAAGTTGGTATGAGTCCTATATTCAATTCATTGAATATCATGTGAATCGGTATGTACTACGCATCAATATACTTTAAAAGTATATTCTACCAAAACTCTGATTTGTCTTAATTCAATGACATTCCCACATCATTGATCGACAACGGACTATTTAGAATAACATAAGTTATTCATGGATTAAACATGCAAATATAGGATATAATATTAAGAAAATGAAAATAAACATAAACAACTATTGTATTTCATTAAAGTAATATTTGTTCATAACATCCTTTATCCAAATACTAATCACAGACCGCATGAAACTCGTAGCTAAACTAAGTCCTATCCCATCGGATGGTCGTAAGAAGTTTTTCCTTTGGCAAAGGCTTCAGAAGGGATCAACTAGATTATCATCTCGTATGAACTTTGAGTAGATTGATTTCACCTATGTCGAATTTGTCTCTAACATAGTGATATCGACGAGGAAAATGTCCTGCACCCTTCATGACTCTGGCTCATTGGCAAATGTTATTGCAGCAGAGTTGTCACAATACACATTTAAAGGCAATTCGATTGAGGGCATTACTCCGAGTCCCGAAATGAATTTCCTAATCCAAACAAATTCCATCGCAGCTTCGCAAACCTATGTACCTTCAGAATAGACATCGCGAACCGCTGTTTGCTTCTTGCTCTTCCAAATAATCGCTTCCTCCATTAATGACAAAGACATAACCAGCTTGAGACTTCAGATCATCTTTATCGCTTTGGAATGACGACGCAAAAACCTCAGAACATCAAGTTCTCAGATCCGATTTCCTCCATACACTAGAAACATTTCTTTAGTAGCCCTTAGATACTTTAGAATGTTCTTAACAAATTTCGCCGCTTTTCACACCTCGGTTCTCCGTTGATAAATCGACCGTGATATTTTTGTGCAAACGCCACATCGCCTTGTACATCTCACAAGATACATGATAGATCCTACAAACAAGCATAGGAACTTTCTTCATGTATTCCACCTCAAAGAAAAGCGACGCCAAGTATAGTTTATTACTTAAGCCATGTTCAATCCTTGCATCGCAAATATCCCTTCTGGAATTTTGCATCTGAATCTCTTCGTATTTTATCAATGTAAGCACTTTGGCTTAGTCCAATTAACCGCCTTGATCTATCTCGGTAGATCTTGATTCCCGGAATAAATGCTGCTTCCCCTAAGTCCTTCATAGAAAAGCACTTTCCAAGATAAGACTTTACATCTTGCATACTTAGAATGTCTTTCCCCATGATCAATATGTCATCGACATATAAGACAAGGAAAATAACATTACTCCCACTAGCTTTGTGATACACACATGGCTCATCAAGATTTTGAGTGAAACCAAATTTCTTGATCTCTTCATCAAACTTCTTGTTCCATTGCCTTGATGCTTGCTTCAACCCATAAATGGATCTTTGAAGTTTGCATACACGCTTTGGAAATTTTTTATTCACAAACCCTTCCAGGTTCGCCATATAGATGTCCTCATCTAGGCGACCATTTAAGAAGGCAGTTTGACATCCATTTGCCATATCTCATAGTCATAGTACGCAGCTATGGCTATAAGAATCTTAATAGCTCTAATGTGCGCTCACAGGAGAAAATGTCTCCTCGTAGTCTACCCCATAGGTTTGAGTATAACCTTGAGCTACAAGACGAGCTTTATAGGTGTGTGCATTGCCATCCATGTCAGTCTTTATCTTAAAGAGCCACTTACTTCCTACTACCTTAGCATTTGAGGTAAGTCAACCTCTATCCAGACTTCGTTATCTTTCATGGATTGCATTTCCCATTCATTGCGACTCGCCATTTTTCCTTTTCAGGACTCATCATGGCGCTTTATAGTTAAGGTTCACCAAGATCCCCTAACATATTTTCCTCACTTCTACGTTGAGACATAGACTATCAGTGCCGCGTAGCCCTTGCGGATCTACGAATGGGAACCACTTCAATCTCAGGTGGAGCATGACTTTGAGTTCTACTTGAGGTTGGCTAGTGTTTTCAGAAGGTGTTGTATCTTCTTGATCATATTCCAGATCATAGACTCTCCCACTGAATTCATGAGATATGAGATCCTTTTCAAGAAAGTATCCATACCTAGCAACAATTACTTTGTTTTCAGGTGGAAAGTAGAAGTAGTAACCCATAGTTTCCTTTGGGTATCCTACGACGATACACTTAACAGATCTTTGTTGCAGCTTATCAGCAGAGTCACGTTTAACAAACGCCTCACAACCCCTGATGAGTGTGTAAATACTCATCATTTTTGGTTAAATCTGAACTTGAAACGTTTAAAAATGCTCAGAAATGCATCAAAATACTAAAAATATCTCAAAATTGCATTTTATATGTTTCAGATGCAAAATGTTTAAAATCAGATGAAAAATGAGCTAAGTTTGCATAATTGGCAGTTTCAGTCCCCCAGGTTTCAAAAGTTGTCAGAAATAGTCCCTGAGCACTTATTTCAAAAAGAAAAATCACCAAAGGTCCTTTTAAAATCATAAATTGTCAAAAATAGTTCTTGGAAATTTGAAAATGTCCATCTTGGTCCTTGTACTATTGAAACTTGTCACTTTTGGTCCCTTGGAACAACTTTGGAAGATTGGCAGCTTTGGTCCCTTGTCTTTCAAGAATTGCAAAACAAGTCCTTGCATTATAAACCCTTGGACCTTGTCAAAACCCTTTTGGACCCCTGCCATATTAACCTTGTGACCCCCCTGCCATTTTGACCCTTCCCTTTTAATATAAGCCTCAGTCAAACTTGGTCAGAGCCGCCTGGGTTTCCCTTACCCTCTCCATCATCACGCGCACCGCAACTCCAACCCATTTTCCATCATCATCACCCTACTCCTACCCTCCAAACACCCCAAGCCAAGAAGCATTAAATGCTTTCTCTCCCCTTGCACTCAACCTCTCCAACTGGCAAAACCATTTTGGCGCCAAAAATAGATCAAATGGCTAATATACACTCAAGTCATCCAATGGTTAAGATTATTAGTGGGATTTGCTCAGAGGACACGTGGAAGCTTTATGGTGTATAAAAAGAGGAAGAAGAAGCAAGAGAAGAGGGGAGTTAGTTTTAAAATTTCAAATGTATGTCGTTTTTTAAAATTCCTATGTCTTAAATAGATTCTTAGTTATAATTTCAAGCTTATTTGTATCAAACTAACTTGTCTCAGTGTATTACAACTATTTTCAAGTATTAATTCAAGTTTGTGTTCACATTTCAAGTTTCATGCTTACTGTTTACAATTTCAGTTTCAAACTCTTATGTCCAAGTTCTTAGTAGCTTATTTTTAAATCCACATAAGCTTATTGAAGCTACTTATAGCTTTTGGTAAGTTTAAAACTCAAGTTTAAACACATTTGGTTTGTGGTCAACAAAAGTCAACTGTGAGAAGATTTTGGTTAAGCAGGTATGGAAATGGATATGGGATGATGCAGTGTTGGATTTGGGATGATTCTAAGTGAGAATTGGGGTTGATATGATTTAGGATAGTGGTACTTTAATCAGTTGCAAGCCATAGTGGCTGTGGACACAAGTGAGTTTGCACAATGCCATCTGTCTTGATTTGTTGTTAGTTTTAGTTTAGACTTGTTCAATTAACTGTCATTGGGTCATAGTTGTTCAGTTCAGTAGCGCATAACCATTTAATCATTTAAGTATAATCATTAGCTAAACAGTTGGTTAAAATGGTGTTTGGATCAGTTACTTGTTTAAGCTTGAGCTATGGTTTGTACTTGATATCTGTCTATTCAATCTCAATATAGGTCATTTGACTCATTGCAGTCATCAAATTGCACCTTAGATAGCTCAAAGTCAAAATTCACTTTGAATATGTTTTAATCTCAAATCTGTTGGAAATTTGTAAAACAAAAAGTTTGCATTGTGCTCATAATTGAAAAGTGTAGCTTAATCAAGTCTTATAATAGCTTAAAACATCACATTCAGTCCACAAATTGGTCTCAAAGTTCACAAAAGTCAAAATTTCCAAACTTTCAAAGTCAAAAACATGAAAAATCAGTTTACCCAACTGGGATGATTTTTCATAGCTTCAGGCTTGAAATCAAGTGAAACTTAGGGTTTAATAATTTCAACTGGTCTAGTTTCTTAATACCACTTTTGTAGATTTTTGTAAATTTTTTATAAGCTCTTAAACAACTTGTCAATATGGGTATAAATGCCCTGTACACACTCAGTGTATACTGAGTGTGCACAGGTTTTGTGCAGGTCTTGTAACAAGCTCAGTTGAGCTTATCTTGGTCTAGTCTTTGGTTTAGAAGTAGCCACCCAGGTCTAGTTTAGGATCCAATATCTGTTTTTGATTTCCACTTATTGGGTGGGCTTATTCTTAGGCTGCAAAGTAGTAGCTGGAAACCTGTTTTTGCACTTAAGCTCAATTCATCAAATCAAGTTAATCAGTATTATAGAGGTTAAGAGCAGTTGCAATAAGTTGTTTTTGAGTAGTTCTAATATATTATAGCTTCTGTATCAGTTTGGTGCTTATTTGTAGCTTTTTGCTTATTCCAAGTGCTTATTTATAAGCACTTGTGACTGCAGTTTCATTTTCTTGCACACAAGCCTCTGTTTTTATAATTTTCCTAGAATTAGAATATTATTTTAGAGTTTTCCTGAATTTTTCATATTTTTCTAGGTCAGTTTGCTATTTTTCTTCATTTAAAACAGTTTTTAGGTAATTTTAATTAGCTTTTAATACAATTAAATCAGAAAAACTTCAAAAAAATAAGTTTTCATTTTTCTTAGGTTAAGATAAATATAAAAAGTCAAAAAAATATTTTTTTCAGATTTTTCTTAGTTAAATTTGTATTTTTAGGCAATTTAAGTAGTTTTAAATAGTTTTTAATTCATAGAAAATAGAAAAATAATCAGAAAAATATAAAAATAGTTTTGAAAATTCTCTTTAGTTATTTTAGATTTTTCCAAGTCATAATTTTATTTTTCTAGCTTTATTTCATATTTTCTTGTATTTTAGGGTATTATTAAATAAGTAAAAATAGTTTTTAATTAATAACAATTAGATAAATAGTTTTAAAAATAATTTTCTTTTTCTAAAAATTTTCTCTTATCATTAGGTTTGTAAAAATGTTATTTTTATATTTTTAGGATTAATATTGCTTCAGTTTCACATTTTCTTTTATGCGTCACGTAGTAGTTTTTAATTTAAATTTTATAAAAGAAAAATCAAAAACATTAGATCTTACAAATAGTGATAGCGTTTATTTAATATAATTTATCTTTTTAATTTTCTTTAATTTGCATTCAAGCCCCTGTAATTTGTAAACTTTTTCTTTAGGTTTAATCAATCATATCTCTTTTTCGTTCAAATCCTCTCGATCACTATTCGTTTGATTATTCTCGCACAGCTCGTTGGGACATAACGACCTGGGGAAACACTATACTCTCCTGGACTTCATTGCATTGGTGTCTGAACTATTTGAAGTTTCTTACGCTTAGCCATTCACAAGTGGCTAGCTTGTGTGAGATAACTTGACGGTTCGGGACCAATCAAATTTTGGCGCCGCTGCCGGGGAGCTGTGCTAATTATCTTCCGTTTAGCAGATTAGTGATTTGAATATTCACTCTTTGTTCATACCATCCATCTATATCTATATATATATTTTCTTATAAAAAACCCAAAAACATCCAAAAACGTATAAAACACAAAAATATTTTTCTTTTGTTTCTATATATATATCAAAGATACAAATACAAAAAGATTTGTCGTTTTCTTTGTTTAATAATAACAACAAAGATTACCACAAAAACAAAGGATTACCTACTACTGGGGAATGCAATAAGTTCGAACCAAAGATTAAAACTTGCCTTTGTGTCCTTGTGATTGGTGTACCTTTTTCAAAGAAACCATTCATCTTGTGATTATTGGTTTAAGTTCACTGTTGTTTTGCCTCGATTTTGTTTTAATTGGATTTGTTGTTATATCTACTTGTCAAAACCAGAAAACTCAAAAAAAAAAAAGTTTCTTCTTACCCCATTTTCATAATTCATTTTCATAATTCCCTTCCTTAACTAGGATTCCTTAGAGTTAACTCTAGTGTATGCGCACTCGCTCTTCTAGATCTGTAAGCCCATTTCGTGAGCTTGACAAGATTCCAAGAAGGTGTCCGTGAACTTTCGCCCCATCAGTCGGATCTGGTGATCGTTACTCTACTTCCGCTATCATGGCGGAGAGAACGTCCTATGTGTGAGCTTCTCCGGCACCATCGGGTATGGAGATGCTATTGTTATCCCAACCATTGTGGTGAAAATTTTGAGCTCAAAACAGTTCTTGAATCTTGTAACCTCAAGTCAATTCTATGGTTTTGAGCGGGATGATCCTCATGCTCATATTCGATGGTTTAACAAGATTGCATCTACCATCAAGTACAAGAATGTCCCCATCTTTGTCAAGCTTCTTCTGTTCCCATTTTCTCTTGAGGGGCAAGCCCGGATTTGGCTTGAAAACAACCCCTCAATCAATCGAGACATGGGAAGACCTGGTGAAGAAATTTGTGAATGAATTCTATCCACCTTCTAAAACCACGAGTCTTAAAAATGAAATCATCAAGTTCACACAAAAGTTTGATGAATCCTTCAGGGAATCGTGGGATCGTTTTAAGGAGTTGCTCCGCAAATGTCCTCACCACGGTTTCTCCGAGTTGATGCAACTCGATACTTTCTATAATGGAGTGAGTCAATCTTATCAAGATTCTCTCAATTCCTCCGCTGGAGGAAATTTCTTGAGCAAAACTGTAAAAGAAGCTTTAGCGATAATTGAAAACAAATCTAAAGTCCGCACTTACGAAGCAAACGGTTGTTTCCCAAGTCGGTGTTGGTCCTTCTACTTCATCGCCCGTGAGTCAATCTAGCACCGATGCTAAGATTGACAACTTCACGAAGCAATTCAAGCTTTGGTTCTCTCCAACCAAAGAAAGTTTCTTTTCACAAACTTCACCTCCTGCTGAAGTTAAGAAAGTGGAAGTCTGTGTTACTTGCGGTGGCCCCCATGCCTACTATAACTGTATGGCCACCGATGGTAACCTTTTGAATCAAACGTTGTGGGCGGATTTCCAATTCAGGAGGTAACCAATACCGTGCTCCTATGGACCCGAACCACCGTCCTAACCACCTACGGACCACGGTTTCAACCAAAACCGTAATCAAAATCAGAATAGAATAAACCAAGGTTTTCAAAACCAAGGTAATTTTAGTCAAAATAACGGTTTTCCAAATCAAAATCAAAATTTCCAAAACCAAGGAAATTTCAATAGAAACCAAGGTTAGGGAAATTTCAACCCAGGGTATTTTCATGGAAATAATTAAGGAAATTTCCAAAATCAAGGCCCTAATCCAAACAATAGAGGCCGAATTTTCTGTGCAAAATCAAGCCATTGTTCCAACTGGACCATCATCTGATGAGTTGTTGAAGCAATTCATGAAATCCCAAGAGGAAATGAAGAGGTTGTTGGTTAGCCGATTGACATCAAGAAGTCTTTAAATGATCGACCCTCGGGCTCAGGTACTTTACCTAGCAACACGATCGCTAATCCGAGAGGCGATGCAAAGGCGATCACAACCAGAAGTGGTGCTTCGTATGATGGACCCACTATTCCTACTACCTCTTCTTCTTCTCTCCCGAAGGTAGTGGAAAGTGAATCTGAGGCGACAAAGGACCAAGTGCAACCTACTAGCTCACAAAGTACAGCACATGTCCATCCTCAGGTTGTCCCGAAACCCAAAACCAAACCTGGAGTTGTTTTTGAACCTCCGGTTGACAACCCCAAATCCAAAACTTCTATTCCTTACCCATCACGTTTAAATGAGCAAAAGCTCCGCGAAAAAGCCAGTCATCAAATGGAGAAATTTTTTCAAATTTTTCATGAGCTTCATTTTGACATAAGCTTTTGGATGCTATCATGATGCCCAAGTTTGCATCAACTCTCAAACACATGTTGAGCAATAAGGAAAAACTGTTTGAAATGGCTAAAACTCCTTTGAAGGAGAACTGCTCAGCAGTTCTGTTAAAGAAGCTTCCCAAGAAGCTAGGAGATCCTGGAAAATTTCTTCTCCCTTGTGTCTTTCCAGGAATGATTGAATGCTTTGCCCTTGTGCAAGCATCAATCTGATGCCTTATTCAGTATGGAAGAAACTTTCTCTTCCAGAACTTATTCCTACTGCATGATCTCGAGCTTGAGATCGTTCTATATCACGTCCTCTTGGCATCGCAGGATGTATTTGTGAAAGTAGAAAGTTCCATTTCCATGACCGTGGTTGTTGATTTCGATGTTAGATCATCGGGTTCCCCTCATTGTTGGAAGAGGATTCCTAAGAACGGGCGTGCTCTTATTGATGTATTTGAGCAAGAAATCACGTTACGTGTGGGTAATGAAGCTGTTACCTTTAACCTTGATCAAACTTCGAGGTAATCCTCAAATTATGATCGAATCGCTTAATCGAGTCGATTTAATTGATATTGCTTCAGAGGATTACTCTCAAGAGTTTCTTGGTTATCTTCATAATTGTAAGTGGGGATTCCACCATCTTCTAAACCTATCATTGGACTCTTTCCCTCTCTCACTCGTTTTGAGGGAGGTGACTTCTTTCTGGAAGAGATCGATGAGGTTCTTGCTAGTGATGAATCAATTCCGCCGGGAATTGATGGTGTTTATGATTCGGAAGGGGATATCCTTTATCTTGAACAATTGTTAAATGAAGATCCATTACCTTCACTCCCTCCGAAAGAGATCACTAATGAGGAAATCAAATCAAGCAAACATCTCTGAAGAATTTCCCAGGTTGAACTTAAGGACTTACCTCCTCATCTCGAGTATGCATTCTTGGAGGGTGATGATAAATTACCCGTCATAATTGCTAAAGACTTAACTGAGGAGGAGAAAACCGCTCTCATAAAGGTCTTGAAGTCACACAAGCAAGCAATTGCTTGGAAACTCTCCGACATTGGGTATCAACCCGTTTTGTACTCACAAAATCTTAATGGAGGATGACTTCAAAAGCAGTCAACATCAGAGAAGGGTGAATCCTAAGATTCATGAGGTTATCAAACAAGAGGTTCTCAAACTTCTTGATGCCGGTTTAATTTACCCGATCTTTGATAGTCCTTGGGTTAGCCCAATTCATTGCGTTCCTAAAAAGGGTGGCATAACTGTTGTTTCAAATGAAGAAAACGAGTTAATTCCAACTCGATTGGTTACCGGATGGCGTGTGTGTATTGACTATCGCAAGTTAAACGAAGCCACCCGTAAAGACCATTTCCTCTACCCTTCATGGACCAGATGCTTGAGAGATTAGCAAGGAACGAATACTATTGTTTCCTTGATGGTTTCTCGGGTTACTTTCAGATCCCCATTGATCCGCTGGATCAAGAAAAACCACATTCACCTGCCCATACGGAACATTTGCCTACAGACGTATGCCTTTTGGCCTATGTAACGCTCCTGGCGCGTTCCAACGATGTATGATGGCAATTTTCCACGACATGATCGGGGAAACAATGGAGGTGTTTATGGATGACTTCTCGGTCATTGGGGATTCGTTTCAAACATGTCTCTCCCATTTAGACAAAATGCTAAAACGGTGTGAAGACACCAATCTTTGTCTAAATTGGGAGAAGAGCCACTTTATGGTCAAAGAAGGCATAGTCCTTGGCCATAAGATTTCCAAAAACGGGATTGAGGTAGATAGAGCGAAAGTTGATGTTATTGCCAAATTGCCTCATCCTACTACCGTCAAAGGTATTAGGAGTTTTCTAGGTCATGCCGGGTTTTATCGCAGATTCATACAAGATTTTTCTAAAATCGCTCGGCCTATGACCCATCTTCTTGAAAAAGATGCTCCTTTTATCTTCTCTCCCGAGTGCATCGAAGCTTTTGAAACACTAAAGAAAAAGCTTACGGAAGCACCCATTCTAGTTGCCCCCACTGGGATTTACCCTTTGAGCTCATGTGCGATGCAAGTGATTTTGCTAACGGTGCAGTCTTGGGGCAACGTAAAACCAAGCATTTCCACCTATCCACTCGCAGTAAGACTATGATCGAAGCTCAAAACCATTACACCACTACAGAAAAAGAACTATTAGCTGTGGTGTATGCGTTTGAGAAATTTCGGCCATAACTTATCTTGACCAAATGCGTGGTGTATACGGATCACTCGGCTCTCAAATATCTCTTTGCAAAACAAGATGCAAAGCCGAGATTGCTCCGTTGGGTTCTCCTCCTGCAAGGATTTGATATCATTATAACGTGATAAAAGGAGAGAACCTGGCTGCGATCATCTGTCCCGTCCTAGAAAACCACCAGGGATGTGTTAGAAAAAGGAAATAAATGAAACATTTCCTCTCGAAACACTCAATGTGGTTTCTTTTCGTGGCGACTCTTCTACCCCATGTTGCTGACTTTGCAAATTACCATGCGGGTAACTTTGTGGGGAAAGGGATGTCGTCCAACGAAAAACAAATTCTTTAAAGATGTAAAACATTACTTCGGGCACCCCTACTTATTCAAAATTTCGCGGATCAAGTCATCGGCGATGTGTGTATGGTCAGGAAGCCAATGACATTCTCAAGGCTTGCCATTCTGGACCTACTGGGGACATCATAGCCCCAACTACACAGCCAAGAAGGTGTTTGATTTCGGATTCTATTGGCCCACGATTTACAAGGATGCCCACGAATTTGTCAAAACACGCGACGCTTGTCAACGTCACGGGGAATATCTCACAAAGAAATGAAATGCCACAAAACGCCATTCAAGTGTGTGAGATTTTTGACATATGGGGCATTGACTTTATGGGACCATTTCCTTCGTCTCGCGGTAATAAATACATACTCGTGGCCGTTGACTATTTGTCAAAATGGGTTGAAGCAAAAGCTTTACCTACCAATGATGCCCGAGTTGTTGTGAAATTCTTAAAATCTCTTTTGCTAGGTTTGGAACTCCACGAGCTATAATCAGTGATCGTGGTACGCATTTTTGCAATGACCAATTTGATAGAGTCATGCAAAAGTATGGTGTAACTCACCGTCTCTCGACTGCGTACCACCCCCAAACAAGTGGGCAAGTGGAAGTTTCCAACCGAGGGATTAAGAATTCGGAAGGGCGGTTGGCGAAAAACCGTCTTGTCGGATAAGCTAGATGACGCACTGGGCCTTTCGTACACTTATAAAACACCCATCGGTGCACTCCATACAAGCTTGTGCGGAAGGCATGTCATCTGCCGGTTGAGCTTGAGCACAAGGCATACTGGGCCTTGAAGCATGCCAATTTCGATATTCGGCGGCTGGTGATCACCGGAAAGTTAAAATGAATGAATTAAATGAACTCCGTTATCAAGCATACGAGAACTCTTTGATCTACAAAGAAAAGACAAAGAAGATTCATGACTTCAAAATCAAAAACCGCGTTTTCAACGTCGGTGATCGAGTCCTTCTTTTCAACTCAAGATTGAAGATTTTCTCGGAAAAATTAAAATCCCGCGTCGGACCATTCACCATCACTAAAGTATTTCCTTATGGAACCATTGAGTTATCTCAACCCGATGGTCCAAACTTTAAAGTGAATGGTCATCGGTTGAAGCATTATTTTGGAGAGGACATTCCTCCTGTGGTTGTCCCGGATCTACAAACTTTCCCCATGAACCAATGAATGCGGGGATCGAGTCAAGCTAGCGACTCGGGAATCAAAAACAGTAGCATGCCATATGGGTTTTCACCCATATTTCTGACTTCTTTCTATTTTCTACCACCCTAGTGGGGAGTTGCCCATGTTGTGTAAAAAAAAAAAAAAAAAAAAAAGGATCTTTCAAAATAATGGTAGTATTTCCCTTTACGTTCTCTGTTTCGCATAACCGCCGGGGTACTTTGAATATTGAGAGCAATATTCATTTCTAGTGTGGGGGATTCTCATGAATTTTATCATGTAATTATACCGCCTAATTCCCCCATTTTTGGCCAAAATTTTTTGGAGTAAGTGTTTTGCACTTACTCAACTTATGGTTATCGTCATATGTCTAATAAACAAAAGGATTGGCTAATCCAAGAGCAAACGGCTCTTGGTAAAGATATCTCAAATCCGTTGACGGCTTGCAATTTGCCCAAAATTGTATGGTATTCAACTCACCATATCCTTAAAAGTGAAGAGTTGGCTAGCCCGCAAGTTTATGGCTTGTGGTAAAGGAAGTGGAAAAACCATAATTGGTAATCAGCTCACCAAAGATAATATTGATAATTTATCTAAAGAGTTGGCTAGTCCGAAGCAACGACTTCTGTAAAGACAAATCAAATCGTTGAAAGTGGTGATTTGCTCAAAATCATATGGTTATCGGTGTACCATGGTTCTTACTTGAACTGAAACATTTGGCTACTCCCGAAGTAATGGCTTTTGGTAAAGAGATTCAAATCCATTAAGTTTTTCTCAAAAGATTGCTAGGACTAGCAATAGTTTAGTGTGGGGGATTGATGAGTGTGTAAATACTCATTATTTTTGGTTAAATCGAACTAAACGTTTAAAATGCTCAGAAATGCATCAAAATACTGAAAATATCTCAAAATTGCATTTTATATGTTTCCGATGCAAAATGTTTAAAATCAGATGAAAAATGAGCTAAGTTTGCATAATTGGCAGTTTCAGTCCCCCAGGTTTCAAAAGTTGTCAGAAATAGTCCCCTGGCACTTATTTCAAAAGAAAAATCACCAAAGGTCCTTTTAAAATCATAAATTGTCAAAAATAGTCGTTGGAAATTTGAAAATGTCCATCTTGGTCCTTGTACTATTGAAACTTGTCACTTTGGTCCCTTGAACAACTTTGGAAGATTAGCAGCTTTGGTCCCTTGTCTTTCAAGAATTGCAAAACAAGTCCTTGCATTATAAACCCTTGGACCTTGTCAAAACCCTTTGGACCCACCATATTAACCTTGTGACCCCCCCGCCATTTTGACCCTTCCCTTTTAATATAAGCCTCAGTCCAAACTTGGTGAGCAGCCTCACGCAGTTCTATCATCACCATCATAAACTCCAACCACTTTCTCATCATCACCCTACTACCCTCCCACAAGCCAAGAAGCATTAAATGCTTTCTCCCCTTACTCTCCACACTCCCAAACCATTTTGGCGCCAAAAATAGATCAAATGGCTAATATACACTCAAGTCATCCAATGGTTAAGATTATTAGTGGGATTTGCTCAGAGGACACGTGGAAGCTTTATGGTGTATAAAAAGAGGAAGAAGAAGCAAGAGAAGAGGGGAGTTAGTTTTGAAATTTCAAATGTATGTCGTTTTTTAAAATTCCTATGTCTTAAATAGATTCTTAGTTATAATTTCAAGCTTATTTGTATCAAACTAACTTGTCTCAGTGTATTACAACTATTTTCCAAGTATTAATTCAAGTTTGTGTTCACATTTCAAGTTTCATGCTTACTGTTTACAATTTCAGTTTCAAACTCTTATGTCCAAGTTCTTAGTAGCTTATTTTTAAATCCACATAAGCTTATTGAAGCTACTTATAGCTTTTGGTAAGTTTAAAACTCAAGTTTAAACACATTTGGTTTTTGGTCAACAAAAGTCAACTGAGAAAGATTTTGGTTAAGCAGGTATGGAAATGGATATGGGATGATGCAGTGTTGGATTTGGGATGATTCTAAGTGAGAATTGGGGTTGATATGATTTAGGATAGTGGTACTTTAATCAGTTGCAAGCCATAGTGGTTGTGGACACAAGTGAGTTTGCACAATGCCATCTGTCTTGATTTGTTGTTAGTTTTAGTTTAGACTTGTTCAATTAACTGTCATTAGGTCATAGTTGTTCAGTTTCAGCAGTAGCATAAACCATTTAATCATTTAAGTATAATCATTAGCTAAACAGTTGGTTAAAATGGTGTTTGGATCAGTTACTTGTTTAAGCTTGAGCTATGGTTTGTACTTGATATCTGTCTATTCAATCTCAATATAGGTCATTTGACTCATTGCAGTCATCAAATTGCACCTTAGATAGCTCAAAGTCAAAATTCACTTTGAATATGTTTTAATCTCAAATCTGTTGGAAATTTGTAAAACAAAAAGTTTGCATTGTGCTCATAATTGAAAAGTGTAGCTTAATCAAGTCTTATAATAGCTTAAAACATCACATTCAGTCCACAAATTGGTCTCAAAGTTCACAAAAGTCAAAATTTCCAAACTATTTCAAAAGTCAAAAACATGAAAAATCCAGTTTCAGCCCAACTGGGATGATTTTTCATAGCCAGTTTGGGCCAAATCAAGTGAAACTTAGGGTTTAATAACTTCAATTGGTCTAGTTTCTTAATACCACTTTTGTAGATTTTTGTAAATTTTTTATAAGCTCTTAAACAGCTTGTCAATATGGGTATAAATGCCCTGTACACACTCAGTGTATCTGAGTGTGCACAATTTTGTGCAGTCTTGTAACAAGCTCAATTGAGCTTATCTTGGTCTGGTCTTTGGTTTAGAAGTAGCTAGCCAGGTCTAGTGTAGGATCCAATATCTGGTTTTTGATTTCCAGCTTATTGGGTGGCTTATTCTTAGGCTGCAAAGTAGTAGCTGGAAACCTGTTTTTGCACTTTAGCTCAATTCATCAAATCAAGTTAATCAGTATTATAGAGGTTAAGAGCAGTTACAATAAGTTGTTTTTGAGTAGTTCTAATATATTATAGCTTCTGTATCAGTTTGGTGCTTATTTGTAGCTTTTTGCTTATTCCAAGTGCTTATTTATAAACACTTGTGACTGCAGTTTCATTTTCTTGCACACAAGCCTCTGTTTTTATAATTTTCCTAGAATTAGAATATTATTTTAGAGTTTTCCTGAATTTTTCATATTTTTCTAGGTCAGTTTGCTATTTTTCTTCATTTAAAACAGTTTTTAGGTAATTTTAATTAGCTTTTAATACAATTAATCAGAAAAACTTCAAAAAAATAAGTTTTCATTTTTCTTAGGTTAAGATAAATATAAAAAGTCAAAAAAATATTTTTCCAGATTTTTCTTAGTTAAATTTGTATTTTTAAGCAATTTAAGTAGTTTGAAATAGTTTTTAATTCATAGAAAATAGAAAAATAATCAGAAAAATATAAAAAATAGTTTTGAAAATTCTCTTTAGTTATTTTAGATTTTTCCAAGTCATAATTTCATTTTTCTAGCTTTATTTCATATTTTCATGTATTTTAGGGTATTATTAAATAAGTAAAATAGTTTTTAATTAATAACAATTAGATAAATAGTTTTAAAAATAATTTTCTTTTTCTAAAAATTTTCTCTTATCATTAGGTTTGTAAAAATGTCATTTTTATATTTTTAGGATTAATATTGCTTCAGTTCACATTTTCTTTTTTACGTCACGTAGTTTTTAATTTAAATTTTATAAAAGAAAAATCAAAAACATTAGATCTTACAAATAGTGATAGCGTTTATTTAATATAATTTATCTTTTTAATTTTTTTTAATTTTCATTTAAGCCCCTGTAATTTGTAAACTTTTTCTTTAGGTTTAATCAATCATATCTCTTTTCCGTTCAAATCCTCTCGATCACTATTCGTTTGATTATTCTCGCACAGCTCGTTGGGACATAACGACCTGGGGAAACACTATACTCTCCTGGACTTCATTGCATTGGTGTCTGAACTATTTGAAATTTCTTACGGTTAGCCATTCACAAGTGGCTAGCTTGTGTGAGATAACTTGACGGTTCGGGACCAATCAACCCCAGACCTTTAAGTAAGACAAGTTGGGAGGTTTCCCATACCACACTTCATAAGGAGTCTTATCAACCTTCTTAGTTGGAACCATATTCAATATGCGAACAACAGTTTCTAAAGCATAATCCCAAAAGGATAAGGGAAGAGTTGTAAGATTAAACATTGATCGCACCATGTCTAGCAATGTACGATTCCTTCTCTCAGATACACCATTTTGTTGTGGAGTATATGGAGATGTGAGTTCTGACGATACCACACTCAGCTAGATAATCTTTAAACTCTTGGCTTAAATATTCACCACCTCTATCGGATCGAAGAGCTTTAATCTTCTTTCCTAGTTGCAGTTCTACTTCACTCTTAAAAACCTTAAATGTTTCAAAGACTTCATGTTTATGTTTAAGTAAATAAACATAACCATAACGGCTGAAATCATCAGTAAAGGTTAAGAAGTAGCTAGCACCCTTTCTTGACACATGTCTTAGTGGTCCACATACGTCCGTATGTATCACACCAAGAAGATCAGAAGCCCTTTCTAAACTATTTGTAAAAGGTTTCTTGGTCATCTTCCAGATATGCAAGATTCGCATTTATCAAATGATTCATCATTGATGTCTTGCAAAAGCCCATCGTGTTGCAGCTGTTGCATGCGTTTCTTGCCTATATGAGCAAGTCTACAATGCCAAAGAAATGAAGAATCCAAATCACCTTTGATTCTTTTATTATTGATGCTAAAGACAGAATTATTTTTATCAACAACATTATCATGCAAATCAATTTCAAACACACCATTTACTGGAATAACATTAAAGTAAAAAACACCATTTAAAGAAATCGAAATTCCATAATCAGTAAATGTATGAACGAACCAATATCTTTTAACAAGGAAACATAAACGACACCCCTAACAATGGAAGGTGCGTAATGACAATCGTTTAATGACAGTACTAAACCCGAAGGTAAAACTAAATCAAACGTGCCTATAGCTTTAACGACTGCATGTGCTCCATTACCCACGTGCAGGTATTGCTGTCCATAGGCAAGCTTCCTTGCTCCTCTAAGTCCTGCAGTTGTATTACAAATGTGAATACCACATCCAGTATCATATACCCAGGAATTTATTTTATGAGGAAAAGCAAATAATTCAATCATCAAAAGAGTACTGAAGTCTGGCCACAATGCCATTATTTTTATACCTCTTATTGCGCAACTCATCAAGGTACAGTGGACAATTCCTCTTCCAGTGTCCAACCTCGGTGCAGTGATGATAAGCCATATCCTTCTTAGTTCTCACGCTTTTGGGAGGGTACTTCTTGGGTTCTCTGGCGATAAGTCATAACTTGTTTTCCCTTATCACTTTACCCTACCTTTCCCTTTCTTGTTCGCTAGCGGCTTATTAGGCTTAGAAATTCTACCCTTCGGATGAAATCAAAAGCAGGTGTAGAGGCCTTCTTGGGCAAACCTTTCTAATCAATGAGCATTGCATGTACCTCCTGATTGTCTTCCCGTGCAATGCATATTATAATTGCGCACGAAACCATCAAACTCCTTATTAAGGGATCTAAGGCCAATTTGTATGTCATTGGGGTAGACATAGTTAAGGCCTTTGTGGTCCATGTAACTCATCATTTCCAGGCGTGGGCGCTACAGGTTTCCCTTCTCCTTGCTTGCAACTATAAAGAGCATCAATCAAGTCATACAGCTCTACAGTGGGCTTTTCAAACAACCTTTGCAATTCTTCAAGCATGAGATTAGGGAAGTAATTTTCAAACTGTTTTTGCAAGTTTGGATTCATACTCCCGAGCATAATGCAGGCGACCTCATTATACTTGTCATACTTAGATTGCCATGCAGCTCGATTCAGCAGTGATCAGCTGCAGGTTCGGAGGACAAGGCGTAGTCAAATAATTGAGTCTTTTGGCAACCCTCAAGACAATTCTTAGTTGCTGATACCAATAATTGAAATTCGCGCTACCAGTCCATTTCTCTCGATCAAACATAGATTTGAACGACGAGGCTAGTGCAGTAGATTCAGCTTGAGCCATTTCTGCTGAAATAAAAGTTCAAAAGTTAGTACTTTCGATAAGTAAACATTCAAGAAAATAAAATACCCTTTGGTCAATATTCATATTAACCATAGAATTTTCCTTGAATTTTGGATCCTCATTATCATAGTTTCACTACATCAGTTGATCTGCTAGTGGTGAAAGTATAGAATAGGTAATCGTTGAAGAACGATAATTGACAAACAAGTTTTCAATTCCAAAAGTTATGGGATTTACAATTTTGCCAAAACAATTAATGCAAAACGTAAGCATGTTTCATCCCATCTCATGCCTTAAGTCATAGGTCTCACTAACTAACTTAATTAAGTTGTCTAACTTAGAAACTGCAAATCATAAAGCTGAGGTCTCACACAACTAAATAATTTACCTCGTTATTGTAATCTAGATCAAGGTCTCACATAACTAAATTACAACTTCAAGTGTTTCATATCATTAGATGGCATAAACTTAAATTTAAATGGTACAATTTTTTATGTGTAATCAAAACTTATGTATAAAGAAGCATGCATACAACTTTATAACATAATATTTTCGAAAAAACTTACATTAAGATTTTAATTGCTAAGATTGAATTCTACAAAGTTTTAATCAATGGGTTGAGAAACTTACAACTTTGCACTAAGATGCTTCGTACATAGAATGGTTATACTAGGTAGCTCCAATTGAACTCACAGGGGGCAGAGGACCAGGTAAGCGCTGAAGAATAACCTTAGACATCCTTTCAGTGAGACTGTGCTCACTTCTTTATCAACCCCTTTACAGTTTGTTCTAGTGGGTGAGCCGTTCTAACCATTTAGTACAGTCGCATCAATCGATTAAAAGTTCAAGAATAATTCTTAGATAACAAATCAGTTTCGCCATTATTTAGTCTATTTAATTTTCTATTCCAAAAAACCCTTTTTGCTTACTAACATGTCAAACAATTTATAAACAAAAAAACACTTTAATAAAAATTAAACACACTTAAATAATATAAACATATAACTAAACAATTTAACATATGTAAAAACAATTAGCCACATGCATAATTATTTCAATAAACCCTAATAACAATTCTAGTCGTAATTAAATGCATACATTAACTAGGGCTTTCATCTCGCAAGAAGATGAGCCACATGCATCGACAAGTCGATTGCGTAAGCCAAAGTTAATAGTATACCAACTAGCACATAACGAATTTTATTAGTTATAATTGAGGTCTTCCCCAATTTGATAATTATTAAATAAATAAAACATGTGTGTATCACTTAACAATTAATCAATAACAAAAAAAAAACAATACTCCATGGCAAAACATGCATGTTCCACCATGGATTCCGCATAACAATTATCACCCAAGATACGCATATTACATGACACATAACAATTATTCATTAATTAACCACATAAAATTAGCATGCAATCCTAGGGTTTCTACAAGTTTTACAAAATTAAAACCTAATTAAATAAATAAAGGGTAATCGACCTTATATATAAAAAATTAGGGTTTCGAATTCAAAACCCTAGAAACCATTAAAAGCATTTCTATAATCATAAAGATCCAATTTTTATGTGTTTCGGTAATTAATTACATCATATTAACGGCTCGTGATGCCACTGTTGGAATTTAATACTCATAACAATTATATATAAAGCAAATAACATCATCAAAGCATGCAGCGGAAGAACTAGGAATAATATATGTAAGTAATTAACCGAATAAGAAAACGCGTACCTTTTAGCAATTCAAGAATCAAACGTTGATTGAACAAGAACCAAAACCCAAAACCCTAACTTTAGGGTTTAATAAATTCGACCCACTAGTAATCGACCACCAAGGATTCACAAGCTCAAGTGTGCTTGTTCTTCGTTCTTGTACACATTACTAATAACAAATTGATGTGAAAAGCTAGTTTCTTGAATCACAAATAAAACCAAACACTTGTTTCTTTGACTTGGAAAAATCGATCCCATGAGGAGGGTGTCTGATCGGCCAAGCAAAAGAGGGAGGAGAGGAGAAAAGAAATTAGGTTATTGGTGATCCAAGATTAAGTTGTGAATGAATACAATGAATTGTATTTATAGGTAACTTAACTTGGTGACCAAGTTTGAGTGGGATTGGGTTTGGAATACCCCAACCGATCGGCCTAGTCTCCCAAAAGGGATTCTAGAACCTTCTCGACTTCTAATTTCATTCTTAGTCCTTCTAGTTAATATTTAACGAACGTTAACCAAACCTCGTTAATTATTTAACTATCGTTATGTTTTATTTCGCGACTAATAATTAATAATAATAACGCTTTATTTATATTAATTATATACATCAATTCTCATACGTAATGTGTGCAATCCCAAAGTCTCGAGTTCGAATCCGGACATACTATTATTTAAATATCCATAAAACCTTTCAAGAGTTACATAAGCCTACTGGTTACGAGATTGAGCAAGTTTATCATAAGGATGGCTCGACGTCGACGGACGTTATGAACACCAGTTCCCACCAACTTTGTTGCATGCTTGACACTTCCATTCAAGATGTTAGAGAAAAGAAGGCATGTTTTTATATTTGACTATAACTATATATATGTTCAATATATCATGCAATGTTATTAGTCCTGTTATATCTTTATCTTTACTATATAAAATAGAAAAATGGTCAAAGGTGAAAGTGAAAATTGAAAGTTGAAAGTTGAAAGTCAAAGGTGAGAGAAATGTATAATGTAATTAATAATCTTATTAAAACACCCATTACTTAAAAGTACATTGATTTATTCATATTGTACAACCAACTAAAAGCATATTCACCAAATTAAATAGAAACAATTAAAACACCCCATACTAAAATGTACAATAATATTTTCACAATATACAATTTAAACAAGCTACAACAAAATCCATAATATAAAATAATTAAACACGCTAATTAATGTTATTTTTAAAACACCCCAAAATGAAAGTACATGTTATTATACAAATTATACAAATTAATAAAAACACACAAAGTTTCATACAAGCTAACAAGTTGATGGTACATATAGTTTTGAAAACCGGACCAACGGGTTCAACGGGAACCCGGTTTCGCCAGGTTCGACTAACCAATAAAAGTAATCCGAAAAATGAGGGACCCGTTGAAACCGATACAAACTGGTAAATCAGGCCTTATCGAGATCTATTTCTCCAGTTAATCGTCACAGGGTATCCGCGTATACTATATATAAAAGAAAAAACAAAAAGTAAAAAGTTGAAACTAAAAATAGAAATGTTGAAAACATATATTTCAAAAGGAAACTATTAATACACATCGAAAACCGAATTGACCCGGGACGCTTCAAACCCGACGGGTTGACCCAGTTTAATTTCACCCGTGTTCAACCCAACCCGTCGGGTTGACCCGGTTTAAATCGATTCATTTTTCGACCAAAACGATTCAACAGGTTGAACCACTCGGGTCGACCCGGGTTTCAAAACATTATGTTTAATACCCAAATCTTCAAACTTGTATTATTTTTCGTTTATAACCCATAAACATTTTTTATCACTAAACGATCTGTCAAAATCGTTGCTATGCGAGTACTCGTCTTTAACTATATGTATATATAATTACCATTAAAAATTCAAACTAATATTAAATGAAAACAGATTCGGCATATTCAATGTTGGAAAGTCAATACAAATTTTTTTATTATTATACATACAAAGCATGTATCCATGTTTTTGAAATTTAAAAAGTGAGTAATTTTAAATTTCTAAAATTCCTCTCAAACTAAAATTTCTATATAAAAATTCAAAGAATTTGTCCTTAATGAAATAGCTACCATAACAATTCACACCTAAAATTTCAAAGAAATGTATGACACATTTTGACAACTTTTACTAATATAATTTCCCAAAATATATATATATATATATATATATATATATATATATATATATATATATATATATATATATATATTTTAATTTATTTAATCTCAACACTAATAATTTCTAAAATTTTATCAACGTATTTTATTTTATAAGGTACCATATTACAACTTATTTTTTTTATTGTTATGTTACTTCATAGTGTGTGTATCATATCGCGATCTCAGTTATTAAATATTGAAATGTGTGCAATGACCATATGATTTTAAAAATATTTTTTTGACATTTATATATAGTTGAAATTGCAGAGATATTGTTGTGAATAAATTGAATGTTTACAATCACAAAACATTGTATCGATTTATTATATAGTCACGGGGTTCATTTTTTTGTTCTTGTTCTTGCGCATTAAATACGTTAAATACAAATCCGTTTCCAAATATTGCTATAATGATGGTGATTGATTGGTGCTTTAATCATTGATTGTTCCGGCGCATTAATTTTAAAGATATACAAAGTTTTCTGAAATAATTTTGTCAAAATATATTATACAACCGGTGTATATATTTTTGTTAAGTTTCTTAGGTTTGAAGTTTTTTTGATTGGGTCAAATACCATGCATTGATGGATGATAACTACAAAGTGAAGCCAATCAAAGAGTTCGGTCAAAGAGGATTCAACACCTCATATGACGTGTACTAAGAAATTTTATACGACGAGTAACGTGCATTGTTAGTTATCTCATAATTGATGTAATATTTTATTTTTAGTTTTAATAAATATTTTTATGTGTTCTTTAATACATGTTAAGAATTTTTGCTTCAATTATGCATGTTACTGAAACACTTACCGGAATATATATATTAATTATCGCATGGGACAGCTAGGCTAGGCGCTTTACTCGTCTAGTATATATATATATATATATATAGGGGCTCATTCTTGTGAGAAGTCTAATTTTTGTGAGAACGCGAGAAGAGATCCTAGCCCTCCATCTAATCCCTCCTTTTTTAGATCTAATGGCCAAGATTAATTTAGAATTTGCACTAACTATATTAAAATGTAAGGGTATTTTTGTAATTGTATCTTACACCTAGTATATTAAAAAAAACACATACAATCCTCACAATTGGAGGTGAAAGTTGTACATTCTCTCCCACCTTCATAACCACCACCATAACCACGGTTCAAACCACCACCGCCATAACCACCGTTCAAACCGCTACCACAATAACCACGGTTCAAACTACCACGCCATAACCCCGTTCAAACCACTGCTGTAACCACTGTTCAAACCATCGCCATAACAACCATTCAAAACACTGCTATAACCGCCTTCGATCAACATCAATTCCAGATTAAGCAACAAAATTAAAGCTGGTATAAGTGAAGAAGATAATCTTTTCAAATCAGATTATGCATAAATTTCAAGTAACTGTTATTTATTTATTTTTATTTTTTGATAAAATTTAATAGTTGAATTGTGAATTATTATGCATTTGAAGTTATTATCATTGTTTTAATTGTAAATATGTCACATGTGAATGTATAGATTACTAATTAGGTCTTGATTGTTATAGGCGACTTAATTAGTTTGCGTAAAGTATAATATAGAAGTGATTAAGTTTATTAAGAGTATCTTCGCGCGTGAAAAGTTTAGTAATAGTATCTTCGCGCGTGAAAAGTTTAGTAAGAGCATCTTTGTGCCTGAAAATAGACTGAGATATTTTCTTAGCATGCTGAAAAGTTTAGTAATAGTATCTTCGCGTGTGAAAATTTTAGTAAGAACATCTTCGAGCGTGAAATATAGGAGATGTTTTTCTTCGCACGTGAACAGTTTAGTAATAGTATCTTCCGAAAAGTTTAGTAATCAAATCTTCATGTGTGAAAAGTTTAGTAAGAGCATCTTCACGTGTGAAAAGTTTAGTAAGAGCATCTTCGCGCATGAAATATAGAAGTTTTTCTTCGCACATGAATAGTTTAGTAATAGTATCTTCGCGCGTGAAAATATAGGAGATATTTTAGCGTGAAATTTTTTTGAATTTTTGGAAATTGCGTAATTTTACTCAATATTATTAGTGTGAAAATTTTCTAGCTAGTTAATCCGGTAGTGTAAGTGCTTTTACGAATGGTTGTGTAAAGGTATGATTTGCAGTGTGCGTTTTATATTCTAAAATTAACTTTGTAATTAAAGCATTGGGTCACTATATAAGAAATTCATTGCTTATCAAGCTAATTAGTGAGAAGGATGATTCTCCGCATGTGAGCAGATTGCGTTGTCCATTTAATCATTATTCAGCATGGACTATTATAGTCTCTAGTGTATTTTGCTTTTATATTCAGATAAAGGGAAAAGAGTGTGTATACTTATTATGGCAGTAGTGTCTACTAGTCTAGCATTGAATTTTGCCTCATTAGAAATATACACTCCCTGATAAGCAATTGTGTTTTCTTATGGTGCATAAAATGTGTTGTCACCAGTCGATATGATTGTCAATTTAACTTCATAGTGCTTTAAGGATTGATAAACAAAGTCTGTATTTTAATAGTAGAACCGGTGTCTTTGCCTTTTAAATCTTTGAAAATTACATTTTACACGCTTATAGATCAACATGTGAATAACCCGTCTAAGTGAGAATTCGACCATAAGTATCACCCTTATATTTTTCTTACACCAAATAGCTGAGAAGATGGTAAAATTGCAACCGATGCTTAGAATATAGATACTGAACATATACTTTTTGCATGTAAACTAATTGTTTCTGACATGGTCTGATGGTATATAGAATTTGGCTTCTACATAATCCCTTACCAACTTTATTGGTTGGCTCTCTTCATTCCGTACTTTGATTCAGCTCATTTATTTAGTTGGTATCTCACACCAGTTCTGCTTTGATAATGCTAGGTTCCAATCGAGGCAGTTATAAACCATTTTAGTAACAAGGAAATCGCTAGTGATGTGAAGAATGGGAAACAAGTAAATGACCCAATCTTGCCCCTACCCAAGTTGGGATCGAAGATTTTGGTTGCTGGAAGTCATGCTGATAATTTGGCTATCAATGTGATGGGTGGACAATCGGGTGGCATGTTTAGCGGGAATGGAAACACAACAATGATCATCGATTGGCCTAAATATCGGGTATAAAGACTAGAAAGGCAAAGCTTCGATTTCATCTCTTAACACTAGAGGCGGCAAAATGGACTTGACCATGGTTGTATCTATTCGCAACCCCCCTCTATATGATTCCTCCGGTACTCCTTGCTAAACTTATTTGTGCATTACTTGCATTTTTTTTGTCTTTGCTAAACTTGTTTTTTGGGTTTTTGGGTAGATTTGTTTACGAGTAGTTGGTACCTGGAATGAGGCGGTGGCGGTCCTATGCTGAAATTGGTACCATTGTTCAACAAGGCCAGAGGGATAACGACTTGGTGGAAGGCGTGGACCGGTCCTCGCAAAAAAACCAAAGACATGTTCCAATTATGCAACAACAGGTATGTAATTTCTAATAAACTTTTCTTGGACATTTCTGCCCTTGGCACTTGAACCTTTAAGTACTATATCTTATATTACAGTTGTTGTTTGTAAGGAAAGTCATTGATGTGCATAGAATAGACTGTGAACACCCGTACATGAACCCACAACAATATAATAGTTTGTCACCATGTAATGAACCCAATCAATTGGATTGCAGTGTCATGACCCCGTGCTATAGAGAAAAGATGGTTTATTCCAAAAGTGACCTTGACATGGAAAATGAAGATGGTATATCTATTAAATACTACTTGCGAAAGATCTTCCAGTTCCCATTTATCTAAACTCTCTTTTATATACAAATTCCTCCATGAACAAATGTTCATGTTGTTTCTGAATGGAAATATAGCTTTGTCGATGAATGGGAGAACTTCATGGAGCATAAATTGCAAAGAAGACTCAGAAATTTTGAAAAGTGATGAATGCATATTACAGCTCCGTCATTGGGTCTAAGAGGATAGACATTCTGCAGAACAGGTTTCATATTAGTTTATTATCAAAAGTTGCCCTAGTTTATTGTATTGCTAATGAATGTTTGCTTCCGTTAGAGGGATGATGTACTATAGAAGGGCAGAAGCAGGCATTTCTTGACATTGATAGTGAAAAACGTAAGTAAAACTTTCTTAGTGCTCGTATATCTTTTTCTCTTGAGCATGGTAAATACACAACATGATGATACAATAGAATGGGCCCTTTTATATTAAATATTGGAAGCTTTAAGTTAATATTACTAGTATAAGGTTGCTTTATAGACTTTCACAGAAATCAACTATAATTTGACAGAATTTGTGTACTGTGTATCTATTCTAATATGATATAATAATAACTGGATTCATCAAACATGATTCTCGTTTCTTTGCTTTAAAATTTTAAATGCTACTTCTAAAATCAAGCATTATCTGAACTTACATTCTCAAAAATGGTCAAACAGATTGAGCTAAAAATGATCAAACTGGCTAAAGTTGGCGAAAAATTTAATAATTGCAACCCCCTAAATTCTTGTAAAAATTAGTTATAGTTTCTTTTCTGCCTTCATATTTAAGGTAGTAATTATCTATATAAAAATGACAAAAGCATTATTGGTAAACCGACCCGGAGTTTAGACCCTATCAAAAAGACATATTTCAACCCAAACCTATTTTGAACCATTATCCAACCTGCCCATTTTTTCACCTCTAGTTTGGGTGGAAATATATCAACAATCGTTTAATCCACAAAGACCTATGATTATGTCTCGAAACATGGTTGGTAACAATTCTGCCTTTTGTTAGTCATAGCAAGGGTCCCTCACATTGATTGAACTTATTTTCGGATTTTACTAGGTTGGGTTTTAAAGTCGAGGATATAATCTTGATTTTTTGAGCTAAAGTAAATTATGTAGCAGAGTTTTGAAAAGTAATGCATTGTCCCTTATTGTTTATGTGTAAACCACACAGAAATATTGGAAGGCTATAAAGCTGTCGCAGTTCCATAGAGGAGGAAAGAAAAGCCGTGTATGCTCAACTAGAAGCTCGTTTGATTTGAAATTTACTTATGTAGCAACATGTCAAAATAATGGAAACCAGAAGCGTAGTGGTGATCGTCGTTACAAGACATTTTAAATTTGATGGTTAAGTAAGTAATTGATTGGAAAAGGAGCAATTTTTTTATATTTATATTAAATCTGATGAAAATCCTGATTTTTAATTATTTTTTGTGTATAGCAATCCAGCTCTCCGTGTAACATACATTGATGAAGTAGAAGAAAGAGAAGGGGGAAATCGCAGAAGGTCTACTATTCTGTCTTGATTAAAGCTTCAGATAGTCTTTAATGTTTTCTATCATGTCTTGTGAAATTTTCTCCCATGGTCCGGTAGTTTTCCAACTGAATTGTTTTATTCGCATTAGTGGTTCTTAAAGCTATAAGGTTTATGGAGGAAGTCAATGCCCAAAGGACTCAAAATGAAGAAATTCATTGAAGGACCCGAAGGAACACTTATCCATGACACTTCTTATGTCGGAGAAGATGCATGGGACGATGAAGATGATGATGATTCCAAGGACAAACTTGAGGAAATTATTGACCAGGATGGGAGATTGAACACAGAAAACAAAAGCAAGTTTCAAGAGGAGCTTGGACTTTCTGGTTAGTTTGTGATTACTCGTTCTTGCTTATCTTTAGCAATAGTTTGTAAAAGTAACAGTTTATATGGCAGACGTTAACTAGGAGAGTGGAAGAACAAGGCAAGAAAGGCTACAAATATGGAAGATGATCTTCTTAAAAAGGAGGAATTAGCAGAGCAATTAGACTCATCACGTGCTAAGTATGCAATTGAATTTGACATGAGGTCGAGAAAAGCTTCCGTGAAGACGCAAAGGTGAAAAGATAAGGGGCGTGCACTTTGGATATCCAAGAGATGGTGGCGTTACCGACCTAAAACGCCTTATTTTCTCAAAAATTGAATGCTCCGAGGGTCAACCCGTCGACTTTATCTGATATAATTTTTCCAATACTTAATTTCGATGCAATGGAGCTCCATTTGGTGGGTGTGTTCCGAGGATTTGAAAACATTTTATGTAACAATGAATATGTAAGTTTCACATTCTAATATTGATTAAAAAATGTGCATTTCATTTCATATATCGGCCTGAATTAAGGAATGTCTTTTTTATAGGTTGATATGCCGCCTGATCCATACCTGTTTGAAATGATAACAAACTCTGGAGCCAAAGTTGATCTACTCCAGAAGAAACAAAGTCATTACTTGTTAAAAGTTGTGATTGCATTACTGCCTGGAATTCTAGTTCTGTGGTTTTTATAAGAATCATTAATGCTTTTGCACATTACTTCAAAGTGATTCCTCTACAAGAAGTATAATCAAATTTTTGATATGGCTTATGCTGAAAATTTTATCCTGGTAAAGTTTTGGTTTTTATATATATAAAGCTACTTTTAATATGTTCTTATCCGTATTGCTTCATGACTAATCTTTTTATTTCAATAATGCGGTTATCATCGCCATCCGCCAGAGGTTGATGATACGAAATCAATGTATAAGGATGTCGCGTGCTTTCGGAGGAGACGATGGGATCTCTTGGGCGAGCTAATGATTTACATCGCGAAATCCAATGCAAATATTATGAAAAAATAGTCAAGTTTGTGCGGGTAAGTTCATATAATCAAACATTTCAAAAAACGTGAGTGTAATTGTACATGTCATTACTATTCTAATGAAGGTTTTATTCACGGGGTACTTT
>OU343217.1:146930890-147062380 GCA_910596185.1 Chrysanthemum makinoi | reverse complement strand
TTTGTTTATCTTTTTCCGCTTAGACGCCGGGTCGCAGGCGCAGAAAAATCTTAATGGTCTAGGATTGAGAGGGTGTCTTAACGCCTTTGTTGCAATTTTGTTGACACAAAAATAACCCAAAAGAATTTAGAATGCAGCAAAGCAAATGCCACGGTTCAAAACATGAGGTTTTTTCCCGCTCGGGACTGCATTAGATTAAGACATTTACGCCTCAAATTGAAATCTCGATGCATACCAGATTTAGACCAGTGCCCCTTAAAAAAAAAAAAAAGCCCACTTTCCAATCGTTGAGCACGTCTCGTTAGTTTCAAACGGAATCCGGTTATCAAGTGAATCACTAGTCCTATTAATTAAACACGTCTCTTTTTTTTTTCTTTTTTCCCCTTTTTATATTTTAATATCTTCTTGTTCCAAACAGTTTATTTCTTGATCTACTCAGATGGATTTATGTAAGGTCACTACTGATAATGATGATTCGGGGTTTGAAACTGTTCATCTTCCTGATGATGATTCTACTTTGAACAATATGCCTACCACTCAACTTCTTGAGACTTTCATTGAAGATGTTATAACTAAAAAGGTACTAATTTTGAAGGATTTTGTAAATCTTGTAATCCATAAGTAAATACTGTTTTTTGTTCAAATTTGATTTTGTATAGTACACGCATCATATATTGTTCTCTTTTATATTGATTTTTTAATTAAGACACTAAAAGGACAACAAGTTCCCATAGAAAAGGCCACAGAAAAGTACATTTTGTGGATCCTGTGTCTTTCTCTAGGACCTGCCCTTTAATACAGCTTAACTCATACTCTAAGGGCACACATGTTAGACAAACCCTTTATATTTGCTAGTTATCAAACTTTTTGTATTTAGTGTTTGTTTGTTATATCGGCTTATTAGCTTATATTTGTTCGGCTTATATAACATAAGCCACAATTTTGTGGTTATTTTGACATTATTTTATATAAGCCAAACACATATAAGCTAATAAGCCATATATAAGCTTAGACAAACACCCCTTATGCAGTATATGAGTTCTTAGTAAGGTGATGTTCGCTTATTAAGAGGCTCAATCGATTCGCGACATCTGAATCCGAACCGCTCGTGACGCTCCACATTTTGGCCGCTCGACCATTTGTTTTTTCCCGTCACGCCGATAAGAGTGCGAAGATCTTAATGGCCTAGACTCGAGAGGCTGCCTTAATGCCTCTTGTTGACACAAAAATAAACAAAAAAAAATTGAGTACGGGCAAGCAAATGTGCTGTTCAAACATGAGTTTTTCTTCATGCGGTCACATTTAGATATTTACACCTCAGATTCAGATTCAGATGTGCAGTTCAGATTCAGATCCTCTTAAAAAACAAACACCACCATCTGAAGAGGAAATGTTTGAATCTGAATCAAATAATATTGGTTGAATTTTTTAAGAAAACGTCCAAGTATTTATTAGTTCAACTAGAGGTATTGAGATGCTCCTTCCATGTGTGTTCCATTATTTAGATATTTTCACCTCTGCCTTCGAACGAAAAATAAAAAACAAACACACTTAACACCTAAAAGCTCTAACTGACTAAAAGCTTTGGTCTATTAAGAGGTTGTTAAGACTTTTTTTTAAAGAAAACAAACACTAGACATGGCTCGTGTTAATATAAAGTTTGCATTATCAACTTTTGTTACATTACAATAGGTAAAAGTTGGGTTGTATTTGTAATGAGGCCGCTTTCTTTTTTTTTTTTTTGTTTTGTGTTTTGTGTTTTGTTTGTAACTTTGTTTAGTTTACTCAGCTTTCTTGTTTATGTTTTGAAGGCCTGTTGTCCATGCCTCGTAGGCTATGGGTCAACTTTATGTTGGGTTGTATATACTATTGCTTTTTGAAAAAAAAGTTGGATTGTATACATTTTAATGGGTTTGTTCTTTTATTTATCTGTTAAAGGAAAACCTGGATTCAACAATGGATAAAGTTATGAGGCTAATGATAGAAGTTGAACGTGAAGAGAAAGCTGCCGAAGAAGCAAAAGAGGAAGCAATCAAGAGTGGCTTTGATATTCTTGTAAAGTTGGATGAACGTAAACAAGCGCAATGGAATGCAAAGGAAACAAATGACATGGTCAGTGGCATCTTATACCCATTTACTCAGTTTTTATTATTAGTCATCTCAATGTGTACATGCTTGGTTAGTTCAGATATTCACACTTACAAACATACTAAGAGTTATCACATTGGTATCGATCACGAGCTAGCTAGAAAAGTTTGTGTACAGAAGGCTGTTTTAGCTACTAAAATGGAGGTGCTTCAACTAAAGGCTACATTACATTGGATGATGGAGATAGATCTCTTGAAGTTCTTGACGAGGTAATAATTTTGTAAACAAATATAAGTAATATAAGTTTCCTCGATGTTATTGTGTGCTCCTAACAATAATAACTCCTTCATTAGATGCTTACAACCCTCGAGGTAAGATTGACTTCGGCTAAAATGAAAAAAGACTTGTCAATTAAAAAAAAGCAAGAAAATGAAGCAATTTCTCAAATAGCCCTTGCACATGAAGAGTTGCGGCTAGAAAAGATGGTAGAAGAGTCGAAGAAACTAAAACAACAAGCAGTTGAGATCAACAAGGTTGTAATATAACTTAACATATGTGTTATACTTGTGTTCTGTTTACAATTACATATATTATAAGAAGAAAGTTGATCCACACATCATGGATTTTTTTTGCTATAGTTGCAGGAGCTCCTCGTTGATCGTGGCGATGTAGTCCATATGTTACAGTAAGTTTTTTCAATTTTTGAACAACAAACTGACACACGCAACTAATTTGTTATTGTTTCGAACTTATTTTTGTATACAGTGCTAGGACCCAATAAGGAAACTAATGGTAACGATAAACTCAAGATACCAAACACATTTAATATAGAGTCTTATACTTGTTAGACCTTAGACACAACAATTGTTGATTTGTGCAGTGGAGGGATATCTGCTAAATGTCAGGATGTGAATTCTGTAAAAAAGGAGCTGGACCAAGTGATACTGTCTGGTGAAATACTGTCATCTACCCGAATACCATCCATCTTAGCTTTGCAATCTACCATAAAAACCAATGATCTTGTAGAAAATTCCTCAGAATCAGCAAGCGAGGAGGTGAACAAACTGCATGGAAGTCCAACTCAGAAAAGAATCAAGAATTCTAAGATAAGAGACAAGATTGAGGAAATCGAAAAGTTTGCTTGTTGTATCAAGAAAGTGAAGATAAAAGGTTTTCAAGGGGTATCAGAAGAGAGCTCAACTGCATATCAGAGAAAGGAAGAGAGCTCAACTGCATATCAGAGACAGGATAGTTTTGATGACATAGCGTAATCTTTGGTTGTTATTATTATTTATCTTTTTATCTTGTATATTATTTTGTAAAGTGAAAATTTTGAAGTGAATGGTTATGTCAACGGTATTTTGGAAGAAAACTTTTATCTCGCGCAAGTAAGGCAAAGTTGTTTTAAAGCTTGTTAATTTTTTCCTATATTTAGCTAACTCCACATTTATGATCATAATTGTGTGAAGATCATTTAACACTTCATTGCCAAAGCACTTCTAGCTTAGCGGTATCATGTGGTGTGAGATGATCCCACCATGGGCTTTCAACTCCCGTTAAAAATGTGATGTGTTTGCATTGTATATATATCGTCCATGAAGGGGAGGGTTTTGCCTAATTTGAGTATATTGTATATATATATTGTCACGGCTTTGTTTGGTATAAAGGGTACATCACTAAAATCTGGATTTGGCTTCACTATAAATGTTTGGATTGATGGTTTGGGTTAGGAAGGGCCCACGTAAACCAAATATGTTGGCTTCTAAAAAAGTAGGCTAATTGATGAGGATTTAAAGAAAATATTGTATGTTTATGAAAATATGAGATGTGGAACAATTTACACCTTTTGTTTTATATCACTTTGATTTATGTGTGATATTTTATATTTTCAGATTATATTTATTTATGTGGGCCACTTTATAAATATGTAACCCGAATTTTTAGGCTAATTCTTAAAGTAAATCCTAAAGTTAATCCTTTGTGATAAACAAACGCCCCCTTAAACACCGTGAATTAACCGTATAACATGATCACTCAAAAAATAAAAAATAAAACATAGATGATTAATTGGTTAAAATGGCATATACCCATGATTCAAGAATTATATAAAAAGAGTTAACACTTTGTTTAGCCTTGTTATTTTAAGTTCTACTAATCTTGCACCCCCTAAAAAAATTTTAGGGGGTGTTAAAGTTTCCGTGCCAATCATTTGGTACAAGTTTTTTAACTTTTACTCTTTATTTTTTTGTCACTTTTTTTATACAAGTCTTTTTTACATTTACTCTTTTATTTCTTTTATAAAAGTAAGATTTTTTACTTTTTATTTCTTTATGAATAAAGTATATAACTTTTTACAAGTTTTATTTTTTTATTAATCGTTTTAAAACTTAAAAAACGTAGTCGGAAATTTTTGAGGCCAGTCAAGGTGCAAAAAGTGAGATGTTATCTCACTTTGTCGTCCATTCGGTTTTCATAACGCCTTGAAAATTTTAGGCTCAAAAATCATCATCGCCAAGTATTTTTCATCGACAAAGTTCACATTCACAATAGTAAAGATTCTCAAATCCGTGATAAAGCAATTCACTAACAAAGAAGATTCTCAATCAATCACTGCTTTCCTTCAAGTTATAAAGAATATCACATTCACAATTCACCATACCACAAAGAAGCAATCACAAAGAATCACATTCATACCACAAAGAAGCAAGAATCACGTTCATACCACGAAGAAGCTAACTAGGGGAAAATGTCGAGCTCACCATTTTATACCAATGAGGTAATAAACTTTACAATATGACATGCAAAATTTATAAAACGATTTTTAATAGACTCAGATTATTATTGTTTTATCATTTTACGCAAATTTGAAGGTTTGAAAGTCATTTTGCCATGCCATTCGATTATGCCACGCCAAATCATTTTCACAAAAATCAACAAAGTTTTTTATCATCATCGCCAGATCTCGAATTTTTTGTGCATGTTTTGGCTTATTTTTGGCTTATGTTTTCGTTTATTTTTGCCAAAACAACAGCAGAGCCAAAACAGTAAAACAAAAATAACCACTATCATAAACTTCAAAACCAAATAAATACTTGATTATGATAGTGGTTATAAACAACCAAAACTGCCATGAGCCAAGAACAACCATGAGCCAAAATAAACCAAAACAAAAATAACCACTATCATAACCATGAGCCAAAACTGCCATGAGCCAAGAGTTGCAACGACGGCGGAAATGGTTCATTTAACCACTATCATAAACTTCAAACCAAAAATAACCACTATCATACGCAACCATAGAAAAAGAAAAGCCATGGTATCAACTGAGATATTGCGCCACCACACAACCATGAGCCAAAACAACCAAAACAACGTGCTTTCACATACGCAACCATAGTTGTTTTTGGTTGAACCTGATGAAACTATCGAAACCATCCCGTTTACTTTCACATACGCAACCATAGAAAAAGAAAAGCCATGGTATCAACTGAGATATTGCGCCACCACACAAAAACACAAGCCGCACCCCATAGGCCATGGTATCAACCGAAAGCAATCCCACGGTATCAACATGCACAACAAAAACTCAAAACCCGATCTAAAACTTTAGATGTACGGCGTACGGGTGAGAAATACCCGCTGCCGTATGTTAAAATGATCACCTTTTCCGATCTATCCTTGGTATATGGTGAAAATTTCCGGTCTTGCGTATCGGGAAATATTGGCCGGAAAGTTTTAAGGCCGGAAAGTTTTAAGTTATTCAGAGAGAGAAGAGAGAGACAAAAGAGATAATAATTGTGTGTGAGACAAAAGACAAGAGGAGAGGTATTATATTGAGTGGGTGGGTAGGCAAAAGAGGGCGACACCGGTTTTGCCAAAACCGTTTTGCATTATTTTTTTTTTCAAAAGTAAATGTAAAGAAAAATGTAAAAAAATTATTTGTAAAGAAAATGTAAAGTATTTCAAAAGTAATTTCAAAAGTAATTTCAAAGAAAATGTAAATTATTTGTAAAGAAAATTATTTGTAAAAAATGTAAAAATTATTTCAAAAGTAATTTTTTCAAAAGTTATTTGTAATGAAAATGTAAAAAAAAATTATTTGTAAAGTAGTTAAAAAAAAGTTATTTCAAAAGTAAACGTAAATTTGCGTAAGGTTTATAAATTTATGTAAGGTTTGTTAAAAAAAATAAAAGTAACAATAAAACGATATACAATGCACAAGACAAGATACGTCGCGCCAATCGTGGTGATTTGACTCCGATACAACTCCTGTTAGTACATTTGCAAATCAAGGTTATACATATTACCCTAGGATAAATGACCACACAAATGAACTTGATGAAATATTTTTTGTTCACCCGACGTCATATGCCTTGTGGACAACATATCCGAAATCATGCGATGGACTCCACATACAACACCACGATGTTTAAACTGCCATTATTTATAATTGTTGGGGTTACTCCAACAAACACAACATTCTCAATGGCGTTTAGCTTTTGGACAAGGAAAAAGACAAATTTCAAATGGGTGTTGGAATGTTGTTGGTGATACAAGAACAATATTACCCACGGGTTATCGCCACGACAGAGATTTAGCGTTGCTTGGGGCATGCGAAGAAGAATTTAAACGCTAACAGATACCGATGGCATATCAATCAAAATGTGCTAAAGCATTGCAGACCCAAATTCGATTCGTTAAAGGAGTATGAGTCCGTTAGATGGTCATGGGAATTGATGGTTACAAATTCAATCAAGATGTGTTCACGCATTATTACGAGCACCTACAAGATTTATTAGCCCAAAACCGGTACTTAACCATTAATTCTTTGTTTTATTATTTAATAAATAACTACTTGAATTGTTTTCTCACTTTGTTAATCTTTGTTTTATCGATGTTTTCAGTATTTCCGTAACTGGTGCAAGATTACGACAACATGTTTGTGTCATACATTACCATCAATATCGCAGTTTTGGCGACAACAACATGTAGAGTTGAGAGTCAACGCCACTGTTGAAGTTATACTTGGGCAACACACAGTCTTAGACACGCTGTTGTGTTCGGGTCGACAAGATTATAGTTGCTAAGAAAGCTGCGATACGAGCCTCTATGAATACAAGCAAAATCAAGAAACTGCATGCGTGTAAGGATAAGCTATTTAGCGAATTGCGCTATAATGTTTCAAGAGATGCTTTACTGCTACTCTGCAGAAAGTCAACGGGATGGCGACCACATCAATGTGATCGTTAGCGGTCAATTTATGGTTTACCATGCTATCACCAACTCATTACCTTAAAGCAAATGGTATGAATTTCAAATTTATGCCTATCAAGTTATTCTCCCCGTCGATACCGATAATTTTAACTAGTTCCTTTTTCAATACGGATTGCCTATTCCGCTTGGTTTTGTTGATAATTTGGAGAACCTTAAGCTTCCTCGCCGGTTGTCCGAAATACTCAAGAGTCCTAAGAGCCTCAAGGGCCGAAGAGCACAATATTTTTCTTGTCAAGATGACGCATAAAAAATTCCAAAGTGTTTATACCAGAGCATCGTCGTTTGTCAAAAATATGTTAAACAAAGCTCGAGGTATATACGCCCTGAATCAGGTCGCCCCAACAACCCCATTGAAAGTAAGATGGACGCGTCCAGCCAGGACAACAAATCCAAGTCTAAACCAAATATTCGGATTTGAACGAAGGACTTAACGAAGAACCCCCACAAGGCACCCCAAGGCTACACAAAACCTAAAAAGTCCAGTAAGTAAATAAAGAATCAGAGACAGTTTTATGTGGGAGAGCCTTCTAACGTCTCAGACTTAAACGAAGGACTTAACGAAGGACCTAGCGAGGGCGAACTTAAGACACCACTTTATGCCCGGATAACTTTAGCGAATATTGTATGACTGAAATTCCATTGTTTTTTCACTGGATCATGGGGATCTTTAACGTGGAGGGTGATGAAATTGTGGCTATCGAGTGTTGTCAGTAGGTCTTGGCCGTCATCAAGAAATGGCCCAATTGAGCTCTTGCCGGGCAGAGGTAGACAATAACGAGGAAGTTTACAGGAGCTGTGGGTAATTCTTTTACATCTATATAAAACTCGATGAATTGGTTTAGGGGTGCAGACTCGCGTTATGGATGACTATGCCGAACCTGGGAGTGGTTATTTCTACATCTATTAACCGTCCTATTGTATGTATAACCAATTCACAATCTCTTTTGTGTCTTCCGCTAAGAGATTCTCCCGAGCCAGAAATATTGTCTCCGTTGTGATTCTTCATGTGGGGAACAACGAATGTGCTACTGTTCTTGCGCTTCTTGATGAAGACTCACCCACTCCCGTATAATCACCCACAATGGAGACATTATAGAAACAGGCCGCGCCATGGGAACATGTGTTTGCTCAACCAAGAGGATGTTAAGATATGTAGAAAAGCTTATTGATTTATATTGTAAATGACAAAACATGTATAGACGATTACCGATTTATATTGTAAATGACAAAACATGTATAGGCGATTCACGATTTATATTGTAAATGACAAAACATGTATAGACGATTCGATTTATAGCAAACGACTTCGGCCATTTTGTCAGATTTCTTAGTTTCTAGTTATATTGTAATTTTGTGAACCATGTATCAACTATTAATCTATAAATAAGATTGGTTCTTGTGAACCATGATATTACTAATTTATGTTGTGAATAATTATACAAATTCTTTTGGCCAGATGCAACAACAAAATCCTTACTTGTGTCGTTGTCAACGTGGATTAATAATTGAAAGAACATCCCACCACCCAGAGACTGTGGTCCGGGTGATATTATGTCCTTTTCTCAAAGGTAAATAATTAAACGCTTGCTTATTTGCGTAAATCTATCAATAACTTGTTTGTTTAGAATACATTTCTTATAATTGTTTCGTCATGTACCAGCCAGGGACTAAAGACTATGGGTGTCGATACTTCATGTGGAAGGAAATATTTCAACAAAAGTACTTTGGTGAAGCCTCTTCTTCAACGCAGTGCTCAAAATGCGAAACTAAAGATACAACGATCAACAGCTATTGGTGAAAACAATTTGTTGCAGGCAAAATAAAAGCGTTGAGGCATCATGGAATTGGCAAGAAATCCAGTTGATCACGCATGTCAACCGAGTGGAATACTCTATGAGCTTATAGATGACATTAATAATCTTCATGTGGAGTAGATTTCGTTGTAATATTGAAAACATTGTTGTTTTACTTGTTTAATGTTTTATTGTTATTGTTTAATTAATTAAATGGAAACAAACACACAATTAAAAAGCATAACGTAAAATAAATATCATATAAAAACACTAGACAATTAAATACACTATACATATAAAAACACTACACAAATAAATACACACTATATATACTCTACAAATAAAAACACTATATATATACATTACACAAATATAAATTATACAAAACACAAACACAAAACAAAAAACTAAAAAAAAAAACCAATCATTGGGCCAATGATTGGCCTACTATGGGGTGCAAAGGAAGGATTTCATGGGGTGCAATATTAGATCACCCCTTTAGTTATCCATGTTTGAGGACGCGGTTTAAAAAATAGAAGTTTTGACTATTGTTGATTTCGTAGAAATTTCTATAGATTGTTAAAAGTATCAAAAAGTGATAATGACGAATCCTGACTAGCAAAAATATCGCTAGTTACCAACTTAAATCCGGTTACAAAGTTAAATTAAACCCTATATATTTTACAGGACTTTTGAATATATATCCTCCCGAAAATGCAAAATTGCATATATATCTAAAGCATGCATAAAAACCATTGTAAAATGTGCATAAAAAACTTGTACAAAGGATATATATATGCAATTATTCACTTTGTGAGGGATATATATGCATTTTTGCCTTTACCCTTTTAGATTAACCTACATATTAATTCTGCCAATTAAGATTACTCTTATTAATAAGTTGCAGGTTTATAATGGCTTTGAAGGTATATGAATGCATCTTTTACTTATCGAACTAATGTTCTGTAACTTAAGATCGATTACTTGTTAATTAGTTGTTACACATATAAGTACATCTGTACATCATGTTGTATCATTATTCTTTTGAAGTTAGTTGTACTTTGTGTGTTATGGACAATCTTTTCTGTGATAATGTGCACAATTCAACTTAGCTTTCATTCATCTCTGGATATCAGATGGAGTTGTTGGAATTTAATACTCATAACAATTATATATAAAGCAAATAACATCATCAAAGCATGCAGCGGAAGAACTAGGAATAATATATGTAAGTAATTAACCGAATAAGAAAACGCGTACCCTTTAGCAATTCAAGAATCAAACGTTGATTGAACAAGAACCAAAACCCAAAACCCTAACTTTAGGGTTTAATAAATTCGACCCACTAGTAATCGACCACCAAGGATTCACAAGCTCAAGTGTGCTTGTTCTTCGTTCTTGTACACACGTACTAATAACAAATTGATGTGAAAAGCTAGTTTCTTGAATCACAAATAAAACCAAACACTTGTTTCTTTCACTTGGAAAAATCGATCCCTATGAGGGGTGTACGATCGCCAAGCAAAAGAGGGAGGAGAGGAGAAAAGAAATTAGGTTATTGGTGATCCAAGATTAAGTTGTGAATGAATACAATGAATTGTATTTATAGGTAACTTAACTTGGTGACCAAGTTTGAGTGGGATTGGGTTTGGAATACCCCAACTGATCGGCCTAGTCTCTCAAAAGGGATTCTAGAACCTTCCCGACTTCTAATTTCATTCTTAGTCCTTCTAGTTAATATTTAACCAATTAAGCAACCCAAACGTTAATTATTTAACTATCGTTATGTTTTATTTCGTCACTAATAATTAATAATAATAACGTTTTATTTATATTAATTATATACATCAATTCTCATACGTAATGTGTGCAATCCCAAAGTCTCGAGTTCGAATCCGGACATACTATTATTTAAATATCCATAAAACCTTTCAGCTCCCACTTGGATATTACTAAATATAGTAATGACATTGGTTAGTCTAGCTTCACACGCCAATGCCCCCAGATCGAATCGAGTATGGTATCTTGGAAAACCATTTAATGATTCATCATTTTTACTTATCCTTTTGTTACTAATACTACATTAACTATGAATATGGATCAAGTCATTTCATAAGTTAACATTCTCATTTCGTTGTATATGATTGAACAAGATTACCAAATCTTCTCGAACGTATTCCATATAGATCTTGGGTATGGCCATACAAACATCTTGTCAACCCTACGAGGGGCCCAAATATAGTATTATGCTTTGAAACAAATTCAAAGGAATAAATTCTCTTGACTACAAACATAACTCATGAACTTTGCAACACTTCTGAAAATAGCCCTTATAACTACCAAGCACGGATAGCGTTAGACTATCTTACACAAATGCACTACATTCATATGGTATCTCAAGTCTGAGGATAAACACTTCATGATATACTTAATGACAAAGATCCATAAAGTATCATCATGTAAAGTTGATGAGTCTTATATTCAATTCATTGAATATCATGTGAATCTGGTATGTCCTACGCATCAATATACTTTAAAAGTATATTCTACTAAAACTCAGATTTGTCTTAATTCAATGACATTCCCACATCATTGATCGACAACGGACTATTTAGAATAACATAAGTTATTCATGGATTAAACATGCAAATATAAGATATAATATTAAGAAAATGAAAATAAACATAAACAACTATTTTATTTCATTAAAGTAATATTTGTTCATAACATCCTTTATCCAAATACTAATCACGATCCGCATGAAAACTGCTAGCTAAACGAAGTCCTATCCCATCAGCATGGTCAGTAAGTTTTTCCTTTGGCAAAGGCTTCGTAAAGGGATCAGCTAGATTATCATCTGTATGAACTTTGAGTAGATTGATTTCACCTATGTCGACTTGTTCTCGAACATAGTGATATCGACGAGGAAAATGTCTGGCGCCCTTCATGACTCCAGGCTCATTGGCAAATGTTATTGCGGCAGAGTTGTCACAATACACATTTAAAGGTAATTCGATTGAGGGCATTACTCCTAGTCCCGAAATGAATTTCCTAATCCAAACAGCTTCCATTGCAGCTTCTAAGCAGCTGTACTCAGCTCTGTAATAGACATCGCGAACCGTTGTTTGCTTCTGCTCTTCCAGTCAACTACTCCTCCATTAATGACAAAGACATAACCAGTTTGAGACTTCGTATCATCTTTATCAGTTTGGAATGACGCATCGCAAAAACCTGTAACATCAAGTTATGCATATGGATTTCCTCCATACACTAGAAACATTTATTTAGTAGCCCTTAGATACTTAAGAATGTTCTTAATAGCTTGCCAGTGTTTCACACCAGGGTTCTGTTGATACCGACTGGTGATATTTTGTGCAAACGCCACATCAGGCCTTGTACATCTCACAGCATACATGATAGATCCTACAGCCGAAGCATAAGGAACTTTCTTCATGTATTCCACCTCAGCAGGTGTTGACGCGCATAGTTTATTACTTAAGCCATGTTCAACTTGCATCGGCAAATATCCCTTCTTGGAATTTTGCATACTGAATCTCTTCAGTATTTTATCAATGTAAGTACTTTGGCTTAGTCCAATTAACCGCCTTGATCTATCTCGGTAGATCTTGATTCCTGGAATAAATGCTGCTTCCCCTAAGTCCTTCATAGAAAAGCACTTTCCAAGATAAGACTTTACATCTTGCATACTTGGAATATCTTTCCCCATGATCAATATGTCATCGACATATAAGACAAGGAAAATAACATTACTCCCACTAGCTTTGTGATACACACATGGCTCATCAAGATTTTGAGTGAAACCAAATTTCTTGATCTCTTCATCAAACTTATTGTTCCATTGCCTTGATGCTTGCTTCAACCCATAAATGGATCTTTGAAGTTTGCATACACGCTTCGGAAACTTTGGATTCACAAACCCTTCAGGCTGCGCCATATAGATGTCCTCATCTAGCGGCCGTTTAAGAAGCAGTTTTGACATCCATTTGCCATATCTCATAGTTATAGTACGCAGCTATGGCTATAAGAATCCTAATAGCTCTAATGTCTGCACGGAGAAATGTCTCCTCGTAGTATACCCCATAGGTTTGAGTATAACCTTGAGCTACAAGACGAGCTTTATAGGTGTGTGCATTGCCATCCATGTCAGTCTTTATCTTAAAGAGCCACTTACTTCCAACTACCTTAGCATTTGGAGGTAAGTCAACCTCTATCCAGACTTAGTTATCTTTCATGGATTGCATTTCCCCATTCATTGCAACTCGCCATTTTTCCTTTCCAGGACTCATCATGGCAAATTTATAGTTAGCAGGTTCACCAAGATTCCCTAACATATTTTCCTCAGCTTCTACGTTGAGACATAGACGCTCAGGTGCACGCGTAGCCCTTGCGGATCTACGAATGGGAACCACTTCAATCTCAGGTGGAACGCCCAGACTTTCAGGTTCTACTTGAGGTTGGCTAGTGTTTTCAGAAGGTGTTGTATCTTCTTGATCATATTCCAGATCATAGACTCTCCCACTGAATTCATGAGATATGAGATCCTTTTCAAGAAAGTCTCCATACCTAGCAACAATTACTTTGTTTTCAGGTGGAAAGTAGAAGTAGTAACCCATAGTTTCCTTTGGGTATCCTACGAAGATACACTTAACAGATCTTTGTTGCAGCTTATCAGCAGAGTCACGTTTAACAAACGCCTCACAACCCCAGACCTTTAAGTAAGACAAGTTGGGAGGTTTCCCATACCACACTTCATAAGGAGTCTTATCAACCTTCTTAGTTGGAACCATATTCAATATGCGAACAGTAGTTTCTAAAGCATAATCCCAAAAGGATAAGGGAAGAGTTGTAAGATTAAACATTGATCGCACCATGTCTAGCAATGTACGATTCCTTCTCTCAGATACACCATTTTGTTATGGAGTATATGTAACACCCCAACCCGACAAGGGTAGAAGTGTCACATTCTGGTGTCATATCAGAACATACAAATAAAATTCTTCAAGCGGAAGTCTTAAAGAATAACGTACCAAGTCATTTAAACAAAAGATTTACAAGGAAATTAAAGAATCAAAATGTCTAAAATAAACCAAAATTTCAAAACAATAGCCCGCCAAAATAAGTCCAACTAGAAAGGTAACTAGGGTTGGTCCACTCAGATAATCCAACTCTCAGCCCATCAAAGCCCATCTTCAAATCTAAAACCTGCCGCAGGAAAATAAATGCGGCTGAGCTTAAAAAGCCCAGTGAACAGATATAACAAAACAAAAGCTAAATAAAATCTGAAATGCAAAATGAAAGAAAGGAAACGGATAACAAAGTTGCAGCGAAATGAGAACAATGAGTCAATGAGGATCCTGCAGAACACAATTATACAGATATCCAATACGAACAGATAACAAGGAGAACGAAACAAAGCAAAGCATCGACGACATATAAACAAGCACATACAAACCAGACATACAAGAACTGAAACATAAGCAAGCATAGCAGGCGTAGCATCCACACAACATATATATCATACAATCAATTCAGGAAATCAGAAGGCATACAAGCCAAACAAATATCTACAGGAAAGCGGAAGCAATTAATTAATAAGTGAGCATAGCAATTCACACAGGTCAAAACCCTTAGTTGAAACATAACCAGTATCATAACAACGGAAGTACTAAAGGCAGTCAACACATGGCAGTCACACGTAATAAGTAGGAATACAATATAAACGATATAATTAAATGAATTAAAGACCTAGCAGGGCAACTAAACAAATTAACAAGCCAGATGTCACAAGATGACCCATTTACCCAATCAAACCGTAGCATAGGCAGAAATGTAAACATGACAGGTCAACAATAAACATATGAGAATACAACGGAATAATCATAGTCCACGAGATACCGAACAAAGCACACATAATAAACTGACAAAACTATCGATTACACCTTAGTATGGTCACCAGAAAATTCAGAGAGTCACATAACAGTGAGATCACATATCATCATATGAAGATAGGTAACTCAGATAACCGCATAGTAATCACATCATAGCAGGATAATCAGTAGTCACATAAAACATGAATAGCATAATCAAATTCAATAAGCATATAATAACCCGGTACGTGAATGGAACGATATTCTGAAGTAACGGAATGAGAGTGTGACAGATCAAAGCAATGGAATATATATATCTTGGTAGTAGAGTGAGTCATATAAAGGTACTGAGTAATGAACAATTAACGTAGCATATAGTGCGTTGGGGAATACAAAAGGTACAATATAGCATATCAAAGGTGTAAGGGTTGTCAATTCAATCTACCACGAGCCCAGAAACATATCATATCTTATCATATCATAAGTAACCATTGTATTCGGAGGGTGACCTCGAATACCATATATCATAGGAGGGATACCTCAGTAACAAATGGAGTAGCTAGCTCCCGGAATGTGAAGACGCGGATTGCACCCGACATCATTCACCGTATATATCTCCAAACAGATCAAATCCCTCGAAACATATCATATCTAGGATGCATCCATACGCCCCCCGGAACATAATGGCCAAATCATAAACATATCATATCATATCATAATGGGGACGGTGTACAACATCACTCGTGCACACTAGAGTCATGCCATTGGTGCATCAATGACACGGTCATGTTACCTTCATGACTAGGAACACATATTTGGCTCGGGTATCAAACTGACATGTCAAAGCATAAACATATCATATCATAAGGGTTCATATCAAAGTTCATATCAAGGTTCATATCAAAGTTCATATCAAAGGTTCATATCAAGTTCATAATCAGAGGTTCATAATCATAAGGTTCATAATCAGAAGTTCAGAATCATAACAAACGAATATCATAGCGAACAGAATCATATCAAAGGATTATGTCTGAATCATATCAACAGATCATAGCATAAGGAAAATCATAGCAAAGGAATATCATAAGTGAAGCAGAGTCAAGGATTGAAAAGTCAGGAGAAATCCCTACTGAAAAGGGATAGAATATATGTACCTTATTCGAAGCAATCAACAATGAAAGTAAAATCAAGAAATAAGATAAATCGCGCCGTCCGGAACCTATAAGAATTAGATAACGTTCCATAAGAATCAGATTACTCGTTTTAGACGGCTTTTCATTTTTTTTATCAGGTTTCCACTTTTAGTAATCTTTCCATTTTAAGTACGTTCAGGTAAACTTCACAGTTAGTTAACTTAGGTTTTAAAATGACAATAGGTTAACTTAAAGACAGTAGTCATAGTTAGGTTTTATATGACATTTTATAAAAGTTTTGGGTTTTATGCGACAATAATCAAAGTGAAGGGCTAAAGTGTAAATTTAGTTATTGAAAGAATTTATACTACGTACTAGTACATCAAAAGACATTTTGCATGCAATGAATTACGTAAGGCCTTAGTTATGCCGACTCGATTCGCACCATACATTACTTGATATCAAGGCTGTTATTAGATTAGTAATCATATAGGTAATGTGACATGAACCCTCGTTAGATCAACACCGACATACACACGACAAGGATAACTCACGTCCGACATGATATTTGATCGATACACATACCAGCCCAAACCAGATTTGTACGCTTTTTTTTAAAAGGCCATGAGACCAAGCCAAAACTCATTCATGTATTACCCTTTTTTTTATTTAGTAAGATACGTTATTATATATTAGTTTCATAGGACCAGATTATTCAACACATACCTACATGTACATAATTAGTTTATCATGACAATATTTTATCCGTATATCCATGTCTCAATGACAATATTTTATCCATATACCCATGTCTCATCTATCACAAGTTTTATATTGTTTTATTTGGTCTAAAGCATGCGAATGAGAGGACTAGCCATGACCAGGTTTAATGCAATATGAGTAGGTTTTTTTATAAGTCTTTTAACGCCAAGAAAAGAGGTCTAAGGTCTGATTTTAATATGCCAATAGTTAGATTAGTTTTAGTCGTTTTAGTAGCATGTTTATGTGAAAAGAATCAAGCGCATGATGTGAGAATCACACGACCAGAATTCAGAAAATAAAGGAGATGACGTGACCATAAATCAATGCCTTACGTACCATTTTTATTCATGTTGATAGCCCTTAAGACCCACGACCAGATTCAGTTTCATAACAGAAAATAAGGGTACATTAAATCGACAATATGAAGGTGTGATTCATGATTTTATGTAGCTATGATACTAGGTTTGTGTTGATCGTTTATGTTACGCGTGAGAGTGAATAAACTGTGCATATGGCAGGCCTAGTCCACGTTCAGAATCAGAGACGAAAGGAAGAGGATGAGGCCATGAAGTTTACCTTGTAGTCACGATACAAATGAGGAGGAACAAGGGTCGAATGGAGCAAAATAGTCACTTCCTTGGTGCTTCACATCCCACGACAGCAACATCAGTTATTTCCCAACACCAATGCCAAACAACCTTCGATACGACACGTGAATTCAGCCCCTTTATATCACACGTACTACTCTTTTTGGACAGCTCCACAGTTGACAGAGAAATGGAGGAGATAACCAATTTGCCGACACTTTTTATTGGGAAAATACTAGGGTTTTGGTGATGTTATATTGAGAGAGATATATGGGGTTTTAAATGTGATAATGTGATTTGAATGAGGCCATATTTTCAGGGATATTGGCGTGGGTATTGAGTCAATCAAAGGAAAATTTAGAAGACCAAAATCATGCCTTATTTAGTTACTATAATAATATTGTTCCACCTTTTATGTATTTTAAATTTGTTCATGCTACATTTGAGGTGTTATATACTTTTATTTGTAAGTTAAATTATGAGTTAGTTATAGGTTTATAATTTTCAAGGTCTTGTGCAAATCAATTATCGTTAAGTGTACAACGAATATGACGAGCTCGTTATATTATTCGGATTATTTGTTAAGGGGTATTATAGTCTTTTAAAGCATTTACGGTTTTAGGGTTTTACAGTATATGGAGATGTGAGTTGCTGGACGATACCACACTCAGCTAGATAATCTTTAAACTCTTGGCTTAAATATTCACCACCTCTATCGGATCGAAGAGCTTTAATCTTCTTTCCTAGTTGCAGTTCTACTTCACTCTTAAAAACCTTAAATGTTTCAAAGACTTCATGTTTATGTTTAAGTAAATAAACATAACCATAACGACCGAAATCATCAGTAAAGGTTAAGAAGTAGCTAGCACCCTTTCTTGACACATGTCTTAGTGGTCCACATACGTCAAGATGTATCACACCAAGAAGATCAGAAGCCCTTTCTAAACTATTTGTAAAAGGATTCTTGGTCATCTTCCCAGATATGCAAGATTCGCATTTATCAAATGATTCATCATTGATGTCTTGCAAAAGCCCATCGTGTTGCAGCTGTTGCATGCGTTTCTTGCCTATATGAGCAAGTCTACAATGCCAAAGAAATGAAGAATCCAAATCACCTTTGATTCTTTTATTATTGATGCTAAAGACAGAATTATTTTTATCAACAACATTATCATGCAAATCAATTTCAAACACACCATTTACTGGAATAACATTAAAGTAAAAAACACCATTTAAAGAAATCGAAATTCCATAATCAGTAAATGTATGAACGAACCAATATCTTTTAACAAGGAAACAGAAACGACACCCCTAACAATGGAAGGTGCGTAATGACAATCGTTTAATGATAGTACTAAACCCGAAGGTAAAACTAAATCAAACGTGCCTATAGCTTCAACGACTGCATGTGCTCCATTACCCACGTGCAGGTATTGCTGTCCATAGGCAAGCTTCCTTGCTCCTCTAAGTCCCTGCAGTGTATTACAAATGTGAATACCACATCCGGTATCATATACCCAGGAATTTATTTTATGAGAAAAAGCAAATAATTCTATCATCAAAAGAGTACCTGAAGTACTGGCCACAGTGCCAGATTTTTATACCTCTTATTGCACAACTCATCAAGGTACAGTGGACAATTCCTCTTCTAGTGTCCAACCTCGGTGCAGTGATGACAAGCCATATCCTTCTTCGGATTCTCACGCTTTTTGGGAGGGTACTTCTTGGGTTCTTGCTGATAAGTCATAACTTGTTTTCCCTTATCAGCTTTACCCTTACCTTTCCTTTTCTTGTTCGCTAGCGGCTTATTAGGCTTAGAAATTCTACCCTTCTCGATGGTCAAACCGCAGTGTAGAGGCCTTCTTGGGCAAACCTTTCTCGTAATCAATGAGCATTGCATGTACCTCACTGACCGTCTTCCCCGTGCAATGCATATTATAATTGCGCACGAAACCATCAAACTCCTTATTAAGGGATCTGTTGATAAGGCCAATTTGTATGTCATTGGGGTAGACATAGTTAAGACGCCCCAGCTGGTCCATGTAACTCATCATTTCCAGGCAGTGGGCGTACGGTTTCCCTTCTCCTTGCTTGCAACTATGAAGAGCATCAATCAAGTCATACAGCTCTACAGTCACATGCTTTTCAAACAACCTTTGCAATTCTTCAAGCATGAGATTAGGGAAGTAATTTTCAAACTGTTTTTGCAAGTTTGGATTCATACTCCCGAGCATAATGCAGGCGACCTCATTATACTTGTCATACTCAGATTGCCATGCACTCGTGCTTCTAGGCATCAGCAGCAGGTTCAGGAGGACAAAGCGTAGTCAAATAATTGAGTCTTTTGGCAACCCTCAAGACAATTCTTAGTTGCCGATACCAATCATTGAAATTCGCGCTACCAGTCAATTTCTCTCGATCAAACATAGATTTGAACAACGAGGCTAGTGCAGTAGATTCAGCTTGAGCCATTTCTACAGTAGATTCCCCTTGTCCCCCCTTTGCCTTTTTTTTTAATAGAAATAAGTGTGTGTATAATAATGTATTGTACATGTATAATTATTTAGTTTGTATAATAGCACGTTAAATATTACCACATTAAATAACTGCAACAACAACTGTTATTATTAAATTAAACGTCAACGTTAACATATTATTTAAATACAACAAAATCTACGACATATGAAGATTATTCATCTCGTTTAAAAGATCATGGAGCCTTGCACCCGACTGACAAGCGTGATCCTCAGGATTCCTTGTCAATTCTAACTCCATCTCCAGCGTCTTTATTCTTGTCTTCAACAGCTTGATCTCATTATCTTTGGCACGCAGTTTTGAGCACTGCGTTGAAAATGAGGCTCGACTAAGGTACCGTCTTTCAAATTCATCTTTCCAACTGAAGTATCGACACCCATAGTCATTTGTACCTGGCTGTTACATGTTAAGAAAATAATAAGAAATGTATTTTAAACAAACAAATTATTTACATAAAACCCCTAAGCAAACGTATGATTATTTACCACAGAAAGAGGACATGCATAATACGGTCGGCCCCGAAATGATTTCGTGGATTTCCGTTCTATAATAAATCCTCTATTACATCGACACCAGAAAGGATTTCCTTGGCCCACCTGACAAAATAATTTGTATAAATCAGTAATCAATCATTTACAACATAAAACATGTATCATTTACAATGTTATTATTAATTTAAATATAAACATTAATCAATCATTTACAACATAAATCACGTATCATTTACAATGTTTATAATTATTTACAACATGAATCATTCACTATGTTTATAATTATTTACACCATGAATCATTAATCATTTACAATTTTTTGTATGTATATATTATTTACTAATTTGGTAGTCGATTCCTATATAATGATTCCCACTGGGATGCAGCTTCGGATCTGTGCCTCCTCCACTGTGGGTGGAGATGCGGAAGTGGAGAATGTTCGTCTAGCGTCAGAACAATGTAATGACCTACTTCGTCCCCCACACGGGCTATCACAAGGGGGTCAGTTCTTTGTGAGAAGTCTGGACCACTGAGATTCGGAAAACACGTATTCCAACCCCCGCCAAGATATAAATGAAACGGGTCGTCTAATCAGTTCTGCAATAACCAACCCCGTGTTTGGCATTTCCATGTAGCGATCAGTCGGTGCATTTCCATGTCCGGACCAGTCTATTGTACGGCAAATTTCGTTAAAACCAACTTCCCCCCACAAACCCATGTAAACCTGCCAATGTAGGTCTATATGTTTCAATAACATCCGCCTAACTTGGCGCCACAAATGTTGTTGTTCCCAAACACAATGGGCAACGAACCGAAACCCACAATTTCCGTCACCCACCACATTATATATACTGATTATGTATGGATGCCAAAGGACTAGAAGCATACTCATAAGCATTTCGCTTTCTGCATCTCCATCCTACAACCTGTGTCTTATAGCGGTGCTTCTTCGGTGATCACTAGGACCCGTGAAAGAACTATGTCGGGCAGGTTCTTTGTTGAAGTTCGGGACTTGTGTAGATCTTGTAGCGGTGCTTCTTCGGTGATCTACGGTTGGAACTTCATTCAAGTCCGGGACTTGTGTAGCCTTGCCCATTTTGTCCTTTGCGCTCGGACGTCCACGGGTATTTTTTTGAATAACAGGTTCCCGTGTGTCATCAGATGCAGGTTGGTATATCGATCTCAACTTCGTTATCATATTCTTCTTGACAAACGACGATGCTTTGGTAAAAACATTCTTGAATTGCCGAATGTCATCTCTAAACGAAATATCATGATGATGATGATGATGATGATGATGATGATGATGATCATCATCATCATCATCGTCATCATCATTACTGGAAGAGCCATCTTCAGGCGGTGGCCTATTGATATTAGGCCACGGAACATGTAGGGTTCTCCAAAAAATATTAAGTTCTTCCAGTGGAATGGGGCGTCCTGAAATCATTAAAAGTAGTATATTACAATGCCGCCCGTAAATAAATCACTGATATTAATGGGGAAAACAACTTGATAGTTATAAATTTACTTACCATTATATACATAGTATTGCATCTCGTGAAAGCATGGAAGCCCGTAAATTGTACGCAACTTATGGCTACAATCTTCTACGGTGATAGACAGGTGGAGTTCTTTGTGCATGAGTTTGAAAGCATGGTGAGAAACTTTATACCACAATTCTTGAAATAGTAGTATATTACAATCATTTATTTTCTCGCCGATGCTTCTATTAAAACTCTCTTTTATCGCATTTTCTTGCGCAAATACAATCTTATCGATTGCACTCAACAACCTGTCTAAATTGGACTGTGTGCCTCCCAAATATAATTTCAACAACGCGTGGTGAGCCTCAACTCCACACGTTGTTGTCTGGCCGAAGGAGCAATATTCATCGGTGATGTACGAGACAAACATGTGTCTGTAATCTCGTAGCCAGTTATCCAGATACTCAGCGATAGCTGGAAAAAAAACAGTAAATTAATCAAAGGTCATTCGGGTGCTTATTAATTGAATAATAATAAAAAAATAGAATTAACAATTTAGTACACGCATGGTTGACCAAGCGTTGTTGTAGGCGCTCATAATGTTGCTCGAACAAGAGGCGTGTCGGAGCTTTAACCTACCGATCCCATCTGTTGGGTATTTGGGTTCTTTGATGGTGAGTTTGTGATGTTTGTATGATTTCTGGGTGAGTTGTGGGTTTAATTAAATGGATCTGCTATAAAAATAAAAAACGCCTATTTTTTTTAGGGTTTGGGTATTTGGGTTCTTTGATGGTGAGTTTGTGATGTTTGTATGATTTCTGGGTGATTTGTGGGTTTAATTAAATGGATCTGCTATAAAAATAAAAAACGCCTATTTTTTTTAGGGTTTGGGTATTTGGGTTATGTGATGGTGAGTATGTGATGTTTGTATGATTTCTGGGTGATTTGTGGGTTTAATTTAACAAACCCTATGGTAAAAGCAGTTACAAATTGCTTATGTGAGTGGGTGATTAATGTGATGTTATGTGAAACTGCCTGAGTTGTGTGGGTGCAAACGGGTAGGTTAACACCTTGATCTGCCACCATTGAGTGGTATGAATACCTGCTCTGGCCTACCCCAGTCCACAGGCTCTGTGTGGTTTCCTGGGAAACTGCTTATGTGCTTATGATAAAAATGTGCTTATGTGCTTATTGAAACTGCCTGAGTTGGGTGGGTGCAAAAGGGTAGGTTAACACCTTGATCTGCCACCATTGAGTGGTATGAATACCTGCTCTGGCCTACCCCAGTCCACAGGCTCTGTGTGGTTTCTTGGCAAACTGCTTATTGCACACAGGCTCAGATTAGACCCTGTTCCAATAGTACTTTACAGGTGGGGTTATTTATACTGTGGCTATAATTTTATATTAACCCTCTCTATTATTTAGAGGGTTTGGAGATGAAGTTGCTTATGAATCTGAAAATAACAAACTGCTTATATGCTTGATAAGCAGTTTGTTATTGTAAGCTGATTTGAAAATTGTTTTTTTTAAAAAAAAAAACTGGGATAAGGCAATGATGATTTTGCAAAAAAAAAATATTTTGCAACCTTTGATGTTGCAGCCATATATGATAATATGATTTTGTCTTGGCATTTCCGAATGGACGGCAAAAAACATATTATTTTGCAACCTTTGATGTTGCAGCCATATATGATAATATGTGAAACTTAATCTGAGCCTAATGTTATCTCTATTATTAATGTGTAAAATTGTCACTACCTCTGGTGATTGAGACATATCGGCAGCCTAAGATATTTGTTGTTTCTTTGTGGTTTGTTACTTGCAGCTTTCACTTGCGGCTTGTGTTTCACTTGGCTTGTGTTATAACCCAACCCTAGGTACTAGAGAGGGTTTAACTAAAATTATAGCCACCGTATAAATAACCCCACCCTATCTGTAACTTGTGGAATCTTCACTTGTTGTAACTTGGTGATGTTTGTATGATGTTTGTGTGATTTCTGGGTTTAATTTAATGGATCTGCTTGTGGTAACTTGGGGGTACTTTAATGGATATGTTTGTGTGATGAGGCTGAATATAACATGGGAGGTTTCACTACCTACCATTTTGAGATTCTTCACTTGTGACTTCTTGCAGTTTGGGAATCTTACTTCTGCTTTTGGTACTTGCTTGTGAACATTGTGAAACATATGTTTCACTTGGGCTATCCAACTTGGTTGCAATCTGGTATTGTGCAATCTTTGAGATTCTTCACTTGTGAGTTCTTGCAGTTTGGGAATCTTACTTCTTCTTTTGGTACTTGCTTGTGAACATTGTGAAACATGTGTTTCACTTGGGCAATCTAACTTGGTTGCAATCTGGTATTGTGCAATCTGATCTGTGCACTTGTGTGCAATCTGCTGCACTTGGACAAAATTTTTTTTCAAAAAAGGCGATGACGATTGGTTTTATAACCGAAAGGATGGCAAAGTGATATTTTTATCACTTTGCAACCTTCATTTCCGAGCCTAACACTTTTCTATCAATTGTTCAAATGGTTTTCTAAATCGGCGATGATAATCTGAGCCTTTGTGCAACTGCTTGTGTGCTAATGCAATCTGCTTGTGTGCTTATGCACTTGGACAAAAAAAAAAAAAAAAAAAAAATAGGCGATGATGTAATCTGAGCCTGTGTGCAATCTGCTTGTGTGCTAATGCACTTGGACAAAAAAAAACTTGGACATTGGACAAAAAACTGCTTGTGTGCTTATGCACTTGGACAAAAAAAATACTTTTGGGACAAAATAACCCCACCCAAAACTGCTTGTGTGCTTTGTGCAATACTTGGACAAAAAAAAATCTTTTGGGACAAAATAACCCCACCCAAATATTTAAACAGACAAAAAAAAAAAAAAAAAAAAGGGACAAAATCTGAAAAAAGTACCCCTCTATACTAGACCCCGTTTGCAGTCCAAGGGGGTAGACCCCGTATGAATAGTAGGACCCTTTTAAAATGCTTAAATTGTTTTTAACTTCAAAATAACCACCGACCTCTCTTAATTTAAGTGCTCCAATCAACTAAATGAACCACTTTTATTGCGTTTTTTTAAATTTTAAGTATAATACTTCAACAAAGTGTTCTCGAGTATCACTTAAAGAAGAAAATGAAAAAAGATAAAAAAAAAGAAAATAAATTGTGTTCTTAAGTAGCACTTACGGAGGAAAAGAAAATGAAAAGGAGTGAAAAATAGTGTGATTTGTAGGAGTATTTACGGGGCGATTCGATTCGGTTAGTTGGAAGTTTTAAACTATCCATCACTGGGTGGGTAATTCATTTTACTACCCGAAACCAAACCGTATAAAGCCGGTAACCGGACATGCGGGTACCCGAAAAAAATAGTTACTTACGGTTCGGTTCACGATTAACAATTTTATACGTTTAAATAAGTTTAACCATATAAACAATAACATGATCTAAAAGTTAAAATGTAATTTTAGTATATTAAATAATATTGAATAAACTAAAGTCATATTAAAGTAATTTTTTTCACAATAATTACGTTGAAATAAACATACATGACACATTAACAAAAAAATATGATTTGACGTTTATATGTTACAATTACACTAATCTATTTTCAAACATAGTTGTTTAATAGATGTTAACAATAGAAGCAAAAAAAATCGTTACACAATAAGTGTCGTGTAATAATATAATCGACACGTGTACAATTATTTAAATATTTAGTTAAAAACCTTCATGTATATTACACACGATTCGGTTCGGTTAACCACGGATATCTAAATATAAAAACCGAAACCGATCCCTGATAAGTGGGTTTTTCGGTTTCGGTTTCTTCAGTTTCAGGTTTTTTCGGTTTCGGCTTGAGCGGTTCGGTTCAGTTCAGTTCGGTTCGGTGTCAAGTTTTTCGAACACCTTTAGTGATTTAGTTGATTTTTAAAGTAAAGCGTTTCTTTCAAAACTAAGCTGAAAATTTACTTTTATTTACTAAAAAAAATACTCAACACAGTGTAATGATTATTATGATTTAAATATTAATAATAAGCTCTAGAAAATAAATTTATCGAATACAAAATCCAGTCAAATATCTAAAAATTAGCATTAAACAAACACCCCCAATTGCATGTATCCAAACACCCTGTAACTAAAACACATTGGCGCTAATTAATAAGGCTGGTCCCAATCACAACCGATACATCGGTTGGGCAACCAAAAAAAAAACACCCACGACCGATGTGGAGTTCGGTCGAGTGGGTTGTGGCCATGGGTCATCATATCGGTCGAGGGTCATTTTTTGAGGACATCGGTTCAAAACTCGCCCGATATATATATATATAAATATATATATATATATATATATATATATATAGGGGATATCTTGGCTACAATCCTTCATAAAAATTACACTAGCAATGATTCAGGGACCCACAGAAAAGAATCAGGACCCACAAAAATAATCAGGGACCCACGTTTTTTGTACAAAATTGTAGCCAATTGGCTACAATTAATTGTAGCTAATATATTCCCTCTATATATATATATATATATATATATATATATATATATATATATATATATAGGGTAGAGTTAAAATGAAAAGTTTCTTATAATGAAAAGAATGAGAAGGCATGTGGAGGTGACATGTGTCACCTTTGCCACATCATCATGCCATGTGTCACCCCCACCCCCACCCCACCCCTACCCCCCCCCGCAAAAAATTTTTTTTCCCGCCAAAAAAAAATTTTTTGGGCAAATTTTTTTTTTCCCGCCAAAAAATTCCCGCCAAAATTTATTAAGCAAGATCACAATTATAAAATACTGCATCACAATCATAATTGTGATGCAAGTATTTATAACCTTAATGCACTAAAATCATGATTATGATGCAGTAAATTTATAACCGTGATGCAAGCAACTTATAACCTTAATGCACTAATAAGTTTTGGTGCATCTTTATTATAAGTTACTGCATCATTCTACAAAACGTGTAGATTGGCGGGAACACCCTGACCCCGGGTGCCTTTTGGCACCAGCCATTGTCCACCCCACAAGGAATAGCTCCGGAAACTCCTGCCTAGTGAGGCACCAACTGGAGTGAGTACGCGCCAAGACTAGGACCCCTAAGCTCTTATTCCACAAAGTCTCTCCAGCAGCCCACAGGGTGTTTTGAGGAGTGGTACCTATATGAAGCAAATGCCAAGGATGAGACTTGAACTTGGGTCAATTGACTCAAGCACAAGTGCTCCAACCATTGGACTAATGCTCCATTGGTAAGTTACTGCATCATAGTTAATAGTTCAGTGCATCAACTATGATGTACTAAAATCAAGGTTATAACCTTAAATGCACTAAAATCATGATTGTGATGCAGTAACTTTATAACTGTAATGCAGTAATTTATAACCTTAATGCACTAAAATCATAATTGTGACGCATAACTATAACCTTAATGCACTAATAAGTTTTGGTGCATCTTTTTATAAGTTACTGCATCATAGTTAGTAGTGCATCAACTATGATTCATTAAAATCAAGGTTATAACATTAATGCACTAAAATTATGATTGTGATGCAGTAACTTTATAACTATGATGCAGTAATTTATAACCTTGATGCACTAAATTCATAATTGTGATGCAGTAAAAAAATTTGGCGGGAAAAAAAAAAATTTTTGCCCAAAAAATTTTTTTTTTTTGGCGGGAAAATTTTTTTTAGGGGGGGGGGGGGGGGGGGGGGGGGTATGGTGATGTGACATTATGATGTGGCAAAGGTGACACATGTCACTTCCACATGCCTTCTCATTCTTTTCATTATAAGAAACTTTTCATAATAACCCAAACCTATATATATATATATATATATATATATATATATATATATATATATTTTAAATTTATTTCTTGAGTTGGGAAAACACAAATTGAAAAACATAAATCGAAACTTGAACAATTAACTGAAAACATGAAATACATAATACGCTTAAACATAAAAAACTACAACACATACTGATGAAAATAAAACTACTAAAACTAAAAAAAAACGAATTTTAAATTATCCCGCTCATATTTGAAATTTAATTTTAATGAATTTAAATTTAATGTTTAAAATGTTTGAAAAAAAAAAAAAAAAAAAAGAAAAAGAAATTAACGTCATCGACTGTTGCATCCGGGTCATGTTTGGTCGCTGGAGAGAAAGCTGACGTGACAACCTAACAAGTTGAACGTCATGAATCTTGATCAACATTAACTTTTCCTTTTTTTATCATTTCCAACGCCTAGTCCTATTTTTCAAGGTTACATATATCGATTGCTTATTTCAAAACATAGCTTATTTTAAGACTGTTGCTTTATTGAATTAAGGTCTTATTTCGTTTCTTGATTTTTTACAGATGCATAATATGAACTCCCCTAATCAACTTCTTGATAATTCCATTCAAGATGTTAAAAATCAAAAGGTATTTTTTATATTTAATCATTACTTGTATAATTTCATTGCATATATATTCTTCCAAAGATGCAAAAATGCTATAAATCCAGAAACTAAAGTGGCCTAGTGGTTAGAAATTATCCTGATGTCCGCACAAGAGGTTTTGGGTTCAAACCTCATTAGGTGTCTAGGTACATCTTGGGGCAGGGAAAAGATCACGGGATACCCAACTGGTTGCTGCTTACGTTTTTGAAACTGATTTTGTTTACCAGATTATGTGATGCTTATTTGAAACTGCTTATCTGCTTAGAAAATAAGCATGTAACAAGGCGCTTACGTTTAGTGCTTATTTTAGGTAGTAAGGAGTTCTATTCTGACAGTGTAAATTGCTTAAAATATAACTAGATATATAAACAGATGAACACTTAAATAAGCAATCCCAAACACCCTTAAAACTGTTTGTATAAATGATAAATGTAATATGATTTATAAAATAAGGGGGTGTTTGTTTCGGCTTATACTAACAACGGGCTTATGGCTTATCTGGTTTTCGGCTTATGTTTCATAAGCTCACTTTTTGTGGCTTATTTTGAAACTTTTCGGCTTATATAAGCTTATCATGTCAAAATAAGCTTATATAAGCTGAAAGGTTTCAAATAAGCCACAAAAAGTGAGCTTATGAAACATAAGCCGAAAACTAAATAAGCCATAAGCCCGTTGTATAAGCCGAAACAAACACCCCCTAAGTCTTCTATAAGGTGTAAAAATCCAAACTTCCAAATACATCTAACGATTTTCCTTTGCAAAATGCCATTTTTAAAGACATTAGGGTAGTGGATAGGAACGCGCTACCACGACGTTTTGGGAACACTGGTGTACTAAACTGGGTGCAATTCGCTTGGGTTCGCGGATCGTGGGTGATTTTGCGTTTTCTGTGAAATACAAATACCAACAATTTTTGGTTTTAATAGAAAAAGTTAGAAAATATACACTGGTTTCTTGATGTTTTTATGGTAGTATAAACTGCTTATCTGCTCAAAAAGTAAGGGCGTTACAACCTGGTTATCTGCAAGTGCTTGTTTGGACACTATAAACTGCATATCTGGTCACTAAATCTGTGGATACACACTTAAATAAGCAAACGCAAACACCCTCAAAGTGTTTGTATAAATGATTCAAGATAAATAAGAAATCACAAACACCTTGAAATTTTCAAAAATATGCGGACTTTCTTACTTTTCTTGCAATATGCATAGCCTCTTTTTTATGTTCTTTTTAGTACAAAGTTGAAAACTATAAATATTCAAAATTTCAGTGTCTTGATGTTTTCTTGCAGAAAACATTGGATTCAACGATGGATACAGTTACGAGGCTTATGAAAGAAGTGGAATGTGAAGAGAAAGCAGCAGAACAAGCAAAAGCGGAAGCTGAATCTGCTTGGAGTTGCTCTGATACGATTGCAAAGTTGAACGAACTTCAACAAGCACAACTACATGTAGTGATAACAAATGAGATGGTACTTTTCAACCTACAAATATATAGTCTTTAAGGACTTGTTTCGTATCCGTTAAATGTTTTTTTGGCCTCTGTAGCTTGCGAGTGAAGTGAATGCACAGAAGCAACATTTAAATACTGAAATGGAGACGCTTCAGCTTCGTGTGGCAAGTTTATTGGAAAACGGAAATAGGTCTCTTGAACTTCTTAATGAGGTAATACTTATGTTATTAATGTTGATCTAAACTTGCATTATGAAAACTTGATTTGTGCTAATAGTTATATTAATTATATTTTTATTAGATGGATAGTGCCCTTAATATAAGATGGACTTCAGCATCGGCGAAGAGGAAATTAGCTATCTTAAAGAAGCAAGAAGGTGAAGCATCTGCTGCTGCAGCGGTTGCATATGAAGAAATGCAGATGCAAAAACTGAAACTAGAATCCATGAGACTGAAACAAGAAGCAGCAGAGACTTCCAAGGTAGTAATGAAGTAATGTTACGAAGGGGGTGTTTGGAATTGCGATTTGAAAAGTGTTATCGGATAATGGCATTTTCAAGTTGATGATAATCAGATTAGTCTGTTTGGGTATAGTCAAACTGATTCTGATTTTTTACGAGTCATATAATCAAATTTGATAAAGAGTCCTCAGTTTATTATCACATCTTCAAAAAGCAGACGCACATCCAAACGCTATCTTCCCACAACCTATCTTGTCACAGTTATCACTTCTAAATCAAAATGCTAAACACCTTATTATAATACATTAAGCCAGTACTCTTGTTAAGAAAAATAAACTAATCCACATTATGGTCGATCCCTTTTTCTCATGACAGTTGCAGGAGTTCCTCATAGATCGTGCCCATGCTGTTGACATGTTACAGTAAGTTTTAATGTTTACATGAGCAATTGACTATCTTAGCTAGGCTAAAACATCTTGTTAAACACAATTATACTTGATATATGCAGTGGTGAGATATCTGATAAATGTAAGGATGTGAAACTGCTAAAAGAAGAGTTGGACCAAGCGATCCCACTAAGTGGAATAATGTCATCTCGTCAAACGCTATCCATCTTACCCTGTCAGCCACAACCGGAGCAAGCTGGTTCTGATGTGCTCTTTAACAATAGCTCAGGGCTTGGGCCATTTGATACCACTGAAGTCCATATTCAGTCTGTAAATCATAAACAGATAAGAAGTAGAGACTCAAGGCTGTTGCGCAAAACGTCTGCTAAACACATCAAGAATGTGACGACGAAAAACAAACAGCATGGAAGTCGAGGGTATGCCAAAAGTATCAAGAAAGTGAGGATACAATGTAAACTGCATGAAATTTGGATGTTTGCTAAAAGGATCAAGAAAGTGAAGAGAAAAGCTAAACTGCATGGGACTCGTATGTCTGCTAAAAGTGTCAAGAAAGTGAAGATAAAAACCAAATTGCATGGAAATCGAGTTTTTGGTCAAAGTAACAAGAAAATGAAGTTAGAAGGGGGATTGCATGGAACTCGAATGTCTGCTAAAAGTGTCAAGAAAGAGACGAATGGGTCATTTGAAGCTGACATAAAAAATGGACCTGTGGTTGCAGATAGGGCTGCAATCAAGTCAAGCTTTTATCAAGCGACTCGAGCTCGAGCTTGTTTCGATTAAGCCAAGCTTTTATCAAGCTCAAGCCCCAGCTCATTCCCAATAAATTGGCTCGAAACATATAACAAGCCAAGCTCAAGCTTTTGATAGCTTGGCTCGAGATTTTATCTAGCTTTTAACAAGCCTTAGTATATATATATATATATATATATATATATCTTTTTATATTAAATTCATATAAGCAACTAGGGCTAATTTGAATATTATTCTAATTATAAGGATTTACTTCATAAAATTTATTTAATATACTCTTGAAGAACTTTTATATAGTAAATAAAGTTGTAATTATTTGTAACAGCGATATTTTAGACCAGTGATGTTGCTTACTTGCTTTATATCTAGAAGCGAATACAAGTTTCTAGTTACGAATCGTGAATTTTAATATACCAAAATATATACTACTATTAGATAATTTTAGCTTTTGTTTATAGTTAGTATATCGATGAAAAAATCAATTAGTACTTTGGCTTATGTTTCATTCTAATGTTGGACTTAGTACAAAATGTTATTGTTTGTTTTATTAGTGTTAAATTAATTTAATTTGGTTTTCAAATGTGGTTTTAGTTTGTATTACTTTATAAATATATATATTTTGATGACTTTGTGTATCAAATACAATATTTTTGTATACATTCAAGCTTTTCAAGCCAAGCTCAAGTTTTGCTCGAAACCTATATTCATGCCAAGCTCAAGCTTGAATGATTAAAGCTTGACAAACTATCAAGCCAAGCTCAAGCCTACTATTTTTGTCTCAAGCCAAGCTCAAGCCTTGTCAAGCTCGAGCTCGGCTTGACTCGATTACACCCCTAGTTGCAGACATCACAGGAGTAGGAGTGGGACAACAAAAGTCAACTAAGGGTTCGGTTGTTTCTGCAGAAACTTATGTTGAGGATTTAGCTTTGGGATCAACCATGAAGAAAGAGAATTGGAAAAGATCAAAACGAAAACGAAGAAAGTGATAAAGAATAGTGGGTGGGGCCCTGCACAAAGAAGGTTTGCATCTGCAATTCTGCAAGATCCTAGAGGTTACTTTTGATGAGGTCCATTGGTCACATTTCATAATACTTTGTTTGTGTCCAGTAGAAGATTTGTAATTGTGTCAGTAAATGGTTTTTCCAAGGATAAATGATAGACAAAAATAGCTAAAGAGTCTGCAGAAGTTTAGCTGTACCCGCAAAGCAGGATTAAACTTTTGTTTCTTAGTGTCTTGTTCTATAAATGGCACCTTGTATCACATTAATCTTTCTACATATGCAAATATCATTAGTTGCTGGTTAAGATGATCATTGACATGCATAATAGCAAAACTACTTGCTTTTTTTTAGGGTTAGGTTATTTTGACGGTGCCTATTTTTTTGTTTTTAGGGGGTACTTTTGTCCTCCCTTTGTCCTCCCTCACATGCGGCTGTGGGTCCCCCCCCCATGCGGCTGTGTAGTGTTTAGGTATATGTATAATGTATGTATTTGTGTAGTGTTTTTATAAATATTTTATAAACTTTTTTTATAAACTTTTTTTTAAACTTTTTTTTATAAACTTTTTTTATAAATTTTTTATAAACCTTTTTTTATAAAAAATTTATAAAAAAGGTTTATAAAAAATTTATAAAAAAAGTTTATAAAAAGTAAAGTAAAATAAATACCATATAAAAACACTATACATATAAAAACACTACACAAATAAATACACTATACATATACCTAAACACTACACAATTAAATTAAAAAAAAAAAATTGGTACAGCCCATGTGGGGGGACCCACAGCCGCCGCATTAAATAAACATGTGGGAGAGAGAGGAAGGACAAAGGGAGAGGCCCACGCCTATTGCATTTTGACAGTCTAAGGGGATAGACCCCGTTCTAATAGTACAACCCTTTTTTTATGTCTCCGTCGGTCAATGTTCAACCTTTTCTACTAACAAGAACTACAACAACAACACCTACTTTTCACTGATCCTCCCCCTAAGAAGTCGATGCTTTGGGACGCTATAGTTTCTCAATCTTATTTATGGATTTCATCTAGAGATCCTAAGTTTAAATGTAGTTGGGTTGGTTAGTTACAATATCCGTTAGCAACTATATCTTCTTTGTAATCTCTTTTCCTAGCTTTTGCTAGTTTTAATAAAAGTCGCCGTTCAAAAAATAAAATAAAAATGGTTTTGTTGGCGGTTGGTAATCTTTATATTCAGAGAGGGCAAGAAAATATGTGCTTAAGTGTTCCAATAGATATAGTAACCAACTTGTTTTTTGTTTTGATAAGAAAAACGCCGATTCATATGTATAACTTTAGGTGTATCTTTGGCTCAGTGTTGAGGAAGTATCACTGCACATTTTGCCCACCAAGCGAACAACTTGCCATGCTTTGTTACTTAGGTACAACAAAATCGTCATGCAATTGACCATTGTCCACCTTTTCTTTGTATAGCCATCAGGGCCGTCTCATAGATTTCGGTGGCTCTATGCCATCACCACAAAGTGGCCCTTAAACAAACGCACAAAATACACTTTTATTAATAGTGTGTGAACTAGAGTAAGGATCAAATGAGAAGTAAAATTAAAATGAGAAGGGTGAGAAGAAATCACAGCCGCACATTTAAGATGCACCTAAAAAAATAAATGCATCTCCCTCTAAATTTTTCCTCCTTATTTGAAATGTATGGCTCAAATTTCTTCTCATTCTTTTTATTTCAATTTTTCTTCTCACTAAATCTCTTCCCGTGTGAACTAATTAAACTCGAGCCACATGTTGTGTGTATATATATAATAGAATTGCACGGAATTTTGTGGCCCTCTTTAAACGGTGGCCCTGTGAAATGGCACCTCTTGCACTCCTCTAAAGACGGCCCTGATAGACATGTCTGCTTTTAGCATTGTCCTTGCAAGAGCATGTGAAATGCATTTAGTACTTGTATAAACGATCTAACTGTTTAAAGGGAGCCAGACCCAATGTCTGATACCCACTTCATGTTTTGTAGCAACATATCTCATGTGGCCATAAGAAATTATGTCTAACAAGCGAAGTTGCTTCGTGCCGTCCCTACCTGTCGTTGATATTAGGTATTTCGTATTTGAAAATCAAAGAGGTGGCAAGATGGTTACGCCTCCGCCCAGGGCCGGATTTAGTATTGGGCCAGGTGGGCAACAGCCCAAGGCAGCACAAAGGGAAGGGGCATCATTTTATTAGCTTGTGTTCCACTAGACTAGGTTCAATTTATAAGCCCATCTAAGTTTATACGCTTTTAAGCCCATAGTACTAGGATGTTTATTTCATATGTAACTGAATTACTGAAAAGATATCAAAATATGAAGTTACCAAATTGACCAAGTCCAATCCATTTTAAACATATTAAAAAGGAAACGTGATTGTGTACCATATTGACAAAGTCAGACAATCCATTTGAAAAAAAGAAAACAATGTATACGCATTGTTGATTGTTGCAGTGGGTAATCAAATTCAAGATCAAGGCTCGTTCCAAAAAAAAAAAAAAAAATCAAGATCAAGGCATTAAGGCAATTGATATATTGAATCATATACTGAATTTCTTCATCTTCATCACTCTATGTGAACTAATCAGATCAAGGTATTAACATTTTACATAATAAATAAGTTCAGCGTGGGGATGAGCCGCCTAGCTTAATTGACTAGGTTCCAAACCCCTAAAAAATGTTTTTTTTTTTTTTTTTTTTTTCGGTTTATAAGAGGGCATATTTTAGTCGGCTCGCCCCGGGCATCAAAAACATCAGAACCGGCCATGCCTCCGCCCCCCACACACCCACACACACACGTGCGTCCTCCCAATTACACCACCGCCATGACACGATGTGCTTGTGCTTTTTGGGAAGCAATTGGTGATGGACAAATTTTAATTAGCTTACCCAAAGATATATTTACTCGAGTCTAGATGTGCCAATTTGAGACCCATTAGTTAAACATGAGTTTAGATAGGCAAATATTTAGCAAGGGGTGAGTCTAGTTGGGTCTCCTTAAATTTTATAAATGATCTAATTGGGTATTTAATAGAAAGTACAATTATACAGTATAATTACCCCAGGGTCTAGCGGGTTAATTTTTTTTCTTTTTTTATTTTCTTTTTAGTTTTTTTGTTTTTACCAAAAAAACAAAATTCTTATCAACCGGACCAAAACTCAACTAGACCCGGACCCATTTAAACCCATATTTCTAGAAGACTGATCTAGACCCTGACCCGCATAGACCCAAACCCATATGGACTCATGACCCAAACCCGACCGACCTACCTATTTTGCCACCTTTACTAAGTCCATGTAAAGTTAATGAAAGATGTATTGGGCCTTAGTCAAGAACATGGGTCTCGAGGTGCCAACTAAATAATCTTTAACATGAGTTGATGTTATATGTATAATATCATGTATTTATTTCGTATACCACAATAACATATGGCTGCATTATGATATTTATATCACATATTTATACACGTTTTGGGGATTATGATTAATTTTCTGATAATTATTAAAACAATAACAACGATAATAATAAAGTTGTTTTTTTTGGTATATAAAGTTTAAGTGTATTTGTTAAATTCATAAAATTAATGACATGGTTTAATAGCACAAAAAACAAACGGTCTTCTTCATGCAGATGAAGAGCTTAAATGTACATCTTCTTCTGCAGATATGGTTTGCAGATGAAGAGGTAAAAGCTCTGAAAAAACAAACGACACCTAAATAGAAATTATGAAAACTAAAAATATGATGACGTGTTTGATATGTTACATATTTTTATTGAAAAAGAAAAAGAAAAAACTTATCAATTATTATCTCTATTCTTTTTTAAGGCTTTTCTTTTACAATTTAGACACATGGTTTTATGATTTTTTTTTTCATGAATACCAATTTGAGCCAATTTTGACCACAGATATGTTCAATTTTGACTTTTATTAGTTGATTATAACGTTTAGTTTTGTGACGTGACAAAATTTAGCAGTACAATTGGCCAATTAAAAATCTATTCTTTTCTTATTATTCTTAAATGCTCAAAATGTGTAATTCTCTTATTATACGAAGGAGGAGTATCACATAGAAAGTTAGTTCCCTTCTAAAAAATTTAAAAAGTCACTCGGCATTTACATGTGTCATTTAATTTCTTGATTGTTATGAGTAGAGTATTGATAACATTTGGATATTGATAGACAATTTTGTATTAATGAACTTTTTATACTAATGAATATATTATACTGATGAACATTTTAAACATTTTTTTGTTGATGAACACGTATTGATGAACATAGAGAAAATTAATTAATATTTTATATTGATGAACATAACACACATTTTTTTATTCTTTGATGAACATAACAATTTAGTTTCCTCAACATTATTTGATGAACAACTTTCATGTTGAATCTTTGATAAACATTTATTTGATCAACAATTTTGTTTCTTCCACATTATTTGATAAACAACTTTTTTTTTGAATTTTCTTTGATGAACACTTACTTGATGAACAATTTGTGATGAGCAATTGCATATCAAAGTTTTGTTCATCACAATTTTGATTTTTTCATCAAATATGGAAGTTTTTAGAATTATCAAAACATTTATATTCAAATGAGCACATACAAACTCTAAAATCATAAAATTGTTTCACTAGGACATTTCATCAACACCTTATAAGTGTTTTCATATACACATGATTACTTTCAAGATTTATGAGAAAAACTTTAGAAAAACAAAATAGATGAATAAGTGATGTTAATTTAGGGTTTGTTGATTATGATTTGTCCTATTAATTTCGTTTTACCTCAAATTAAGCGAAACTGATATTTTGATGACTTCAAATTCTTGAAAAATGTTGTAATTTGTAGCACTCAAATGAGTGTATGTTGAAATTGAATACAAATTGAAACCTTATTTTGTTATTTTGAAGGAACTTTTGGTAAAAATTTTAACTAGTAGTAAAAGAAAAGAAGAAGATATGAGATAAGTGAAATTAGAATTGGGAAAAAGAGAGATCTTTCTACAAGATTGTGACAAGGATGCTTATAAAGTATGGTTAATGGTCCGAAAAATATACAAACTTTTCACCTTTTACTAATGTGACAATAAACTTTTTTTTCCTATTAAAACAAAAAACTTTCTTAATGACTCTTATTGTAACCAAAACTGACACGTGACAACATTAATTAACCCTTAACCCAAAAAAATCATTTATACTCGTTTCATAATTTTGGAGGACCATTTTTGCCAAGTTACCAAACCTAAATACTAATATAAAAAATCATTTATATTCGTTTTTTAATTCCAAGTACTTTTATCCTTTGATTATGCAAAATCAGTTCACGTGTGAAAGAGCAAATGAAACAAATTGTCATACCCCTAAATACATGAAACAGCTTTCTTCTTCCCCAAACCTGCTACAAACCCAGCTTTCTTCTTCTCATAGTCATACCCCTAAATACATGAAACAAATTGTCTCCTTGCTCCTTTTCTGCCACCAATCGCATGCCTCAACACAAGGTCAAAACTTTAAGACCTATCACTAGATGAAGAGCCTATCATCTTCACCTCCTCTTTTCCCACAAGTGATCACGAGGGTGTGTCCAGTTATGAGGATGGAAAGCAAGTTTAACTTGAAATGGTTCCTCACCAAGACCCAAGAAGAAAAGTGAAGTCAAGGCATCCCATTTATTCTTCTATTTACTGAATCGAGTAGAAAGAGGCACCAATTGAGTTTTCATCGTCATTTTTACAAAAATTAGGGTTGGGTAAAAGTTAGGGTTTTCGAAAATTAGATTGGGGGTTTTGCAATTCAAGGTGTGTACTAGCCGATTCAAGCTTCAATTTGGTGGTATCATAAAGGATTCGTGGTCAATTGAGCTTTTCTTGATACCCCTACTCGCTACCCATTTTGTTTTAATAGGAAAATTAAAACCTTAACTGGACCAACGATCTTTTGGTTTTCTCTCGAGCATTTATCTGCCGCCCCAGCACCTTTCTCTTTGCGCGGGCAAGTTTAGCTTTTTTTCTCAGTTCCGTGTGTTATATCTTTGTTCACCCTTAGACCAGATTTCTCATTTGTCTATATTGTTTCTATGTATTTTTTTCAAATATGTTTTGTGTTTTAACAAGCGTAACGAGCCTATTTGTATGGTTTCTTGATTCGCATTCTTGTGGAAGCACAAAAACTTATTGTGTATGTGAACAGAAATCTAAACAAGATAGTTGAATAGTGATTTACAATACATTATGTGACAAAAAGTGATGTACTAAAACAAGATAAATGATTTTTTATATTAGTATTTAGGTTTGGTAACTTGGCAAAAATGGTCCTCTAGAATTATGAAACAAGTATAAATGATTTTTTTGGGTTAAGGGTTAATTAATGTTGCCACGTGTCAGTTTTGGTTACAATAAGAGTCATTAAGAAAGTTTTTTGTTTTAATAGGAAAAAAAAAAGTTTATTGTCACAATAGTAAAAGGTGAAAAGTTTGTATATTTTTCGGACCATTAACCCTATAAAGTATGGTCAAATATAATAAGTTTTATCAATAAGGAATTGTAATTCAAACGCAAATATAAATTTACAACTTTTATCACGAGAAAAACTTTCATGTCACACTGGTTCTAAAAAGCTCGAGGGCAACGCCAGTCCGTACTCTATGCGTGACTCTTACATCTCTATATTTCTTAGGATCAATGGGAACATAATAACGAGGGTGTTCCGAGTCCACAAATTGTGACGGTGCTTCAATCACCTTGTCATTTGGTCCCAACACGAATAGAGCGATTGAGTAACGTGTTTTGGGTTCAAAACACCGTACTCTATGCTTTGCGGTCCAGTATCTCCCGTTGCTCCATGCCTAAACCACAATTGTATTAGCTGTGCTTTAAATAGCAATTTTAATTATTCTTATATAGCTTGCAAATATGATGTACGTGTATGATACCTTGCCGATATCACCAATGTTAACAGCTAGTGTACCAGGAACAGGATCAACCGGAATAAATTGGCCCGAGTTTTTATCAATTAACTGCAGCCCATTTACATTTTGATCGTCTTGTAAAATGGTAAGAAATGTAGGGTCCGTGTGCATGGGCACACCAGTTGATCCTACGCTTTCCGGACAAAAGTGGTACTTGTTCATTCTCAATTGGCAACACCATCCATCGAACAAATCTCCGTTCAAACCACTGCCTTCCATCAACTTCAGGCCAAGAAGTCTAGCAAGGTCACGAATAGCTTTTATATATTTGTTTATAATCTCCCTACAAAGTCAAACAATTACTACGTAAATAAGTAAGAGTTAGAGCTTTTCATAAGGTAATTGACTTGTACACTCAAATTTTTGATTAAGACACTATGCATTACATACTTGTCCGGTGCTTCCAGTGTCCTTTAACTACTTATACAATTTAGTGTCCCAATAAAAAATATGAGTATCTCAATCACCTCACTTTTCATAAATACTAAGAGTAAATAATAGCTATATAAATATCTTAAAACTTAATAGTGAGTTTGACAACAAAGAATCAGCATTTGCTTCAAGCTAAAAGTTACTTATGGTAACATTTATAAGCAACTAACATACCTTATGGGAACATTTAATTTATAGGAACACACCACTATTAACCTTACCTTTGGTGAACGGAGGCATTGATTCGATCGCAAAACTCACCGGGCAAAGAAACATCATCAATACTAAAACCTTCAAAGAACGGACCAGCTAGGTTACGTTTCACGTAACCCTTGCCAACTTCAGTATGAACTGTCCGCATCTTAATCTCCTCTGGTTGATCAAAGAGTGAGGCAACAACCGCCTTCATCTCGGCCATTAGGTCCATCGAGACCCCATGGTTGACTATCCTAAAACAACCCCATTCTTCACTCGCCTTCACAATTTCCATAGATAGTGTGTCAAGCTTTTGCATGTCAATCACAGGCACACCCTCCCTCGGCATCCTCATCTTCGATACTTAAGTTTCCAACCAAAACAGTTTACTATGTGATAATGCACGATCGTATATGCACAATATATGTTGGTACGATATAAAAGAGTTAAATACTTTTACGGTTTTACCAATACCGAATTTATAAGGATTGCATGTACAACCCGATGTATATCAGGACTTGGATCGATTATGGGTTTAAATATTTATCTAGTTAGCTTACTTTTATATTATGTAGTTCCCTTATGATAACTTGTCATCCTTCCAAGAAAAAGACTAATGATCAGATCGTAAATAATTTTTGCTTTGCATTGCTACTGAGCTAGAGTACTAGACCTCTTGTTCAAAACAAAGACGGTCCCTTTAGGGGTAAACGATATGATAATCAAACACTAAAATTACGGTTTAACATTTAAAAAAAAAAATCAAATTAATTCTCCGTAATAACTACTCGACTACTTTTGTATAGCGACGAATAATTATAATTACAAACTTGTTTAGTGTGTCGTGTTACTTATGCATACAACAAAAAATCATCAAAATTTTAAAAGTTTGTGATAGCTATAGGAGTTTTAGCCCAAATGGCTAAAGTCATATGACCATAGCCGGCCCACAAAGCTAAAGACCCAACACATCTTGCCTCGGGCACAAAGACCCAATACATCTTACATGGGGGACCAACTCCCGGGCAAATAAACGCCGAAAGCATAGCAACTCTTTCCTGGAGAATCGATCCCCGGCAATAACCGGTATGACAACTTATCTTCGAAACCGTTAGTGTGTTACTACCTAGTTACCTCATTGGTGTAAAGATAATGCCACGAGTATATTGCTATGACATGCAGTGAAACGTCCTAAAAAAATTTTGTGATACTAAATACGCCATATAGGATGTGCACTATACGTTGTATCGACCTGCGGTATGCAAAAGTTTAAGAACTAAATTCTAAACTAAACTCATTTCTAGTAACATGTAAATTTTGAATTATATTTCATAATTAATACAAAAAAATAACTGTTCATGAGTTTCCTAAACGGAAGCGTGTCTTTTTACATAAAACTGGCTTATTCCAAATGCCCCTTTAAAACTTTAGTTATTAACGTACATATCTGTTGGGAATTATACGTTTGAGTTGATAAGACAAAAAGAATGAAACAAGAGGGACTTAATACGACAAGAAGGAAACCTACAAAAAGATGGAAGGACTTGCTTGCAAAAGAAGTTTTATTTATTAGTTTTTTGTAGTATTTTGTAAACCCTAATCCTCTAGTATATAAAGAGGACATAGGTGTAGGTTATATACATGTCTTCCATAATGTAGTCAACTAAAGGTGTGTGTGTGTCCTAGGCGTATAGTCTTGTAAACGCCTAGGTTATTAGTTTAGTTAGTAGACGTGTTCCTATAAACGTCTATAGTTAGTTAGTTAGTTTATGTTGATAAAAACCTTGTTCAATAACAAAGTATCGATTTGTTTTATTCCGCTGCGTACCAAGTTTATTATCATTGTTACTGTCGAACCCTAGAAGCTTGAAACGATCTTATCAATATCATTGACTACAAGAACTTGTTTGTAACACCCTAAAATCTGGTTTACCGGAAGCATACATGTCATAGGTGCTTTTAAATCGGTAATCACAACATACATAAAGAAAGGATTATCAAATTTGTCTCTTTTTTTTTTCTTTTTTTTTAAGTTTACATTACCAAAAGTCAAATTGTTTTACAACAAGTTCAGGTCAAATAAATAAGTAAGGCCCATTAAACATGTCGGTCCCAATATAAAAGTTTAGATACTGTGTAAAAACACTTCAGAGTGGTTATGACCACGCCATGCCCTGCCGTTAATCAATATAATAATCAAACACCTGAGAAAACATGCTAAAAGGTCAGTTAACGTTGGAGCGTTCATAGGTTTACAGTAAATCAACACAGATGGACCACAGCAAAATAATTCAGCAAGTACACACTAACTATACACTAGCACTAAGCTCATGCAACCGAAGCTACGATAGTTCAGTATGCCAAACTGGCACAGATAATAATAATAATAGGGGCCCGACGAGTGTTTATCCCAATACACTCGGCAAATCCGATATGATATACGTTCACATTAACCCGTTTGGCCAATCAAACGAGGGAGTTACCCCCAATAGATCTATTTATAACAATCGCGCTTCCCGCTGGACCTGACGGTTCATGATAGCCGGCATAGTGGGATCATACATACTTAGGCTATCCGCATACTAGTGTGTAAAAACAAGACAATAGCAAGCTCCTAGCAAAGCAGTTCAAATAGAAAAATGAGGCTATAAACTGACCTCAAAACAATAGCAAGCCGCTAGCAAAATCAAAAGATATGGTACACCCGCTCTGACACGCGACCTAGATCAGTATGGTAAGTCTTACCACGCTACTCATGTTTTAAAAGTATTGACTCGCTTGAAAAGTTTACAAGTTTTAAAGTGTTCGTGTATTTCTTGCTTGTTGTGTGGTAAAGTACATTTCGAAAACAGTTATCTATAACGACTCGTAAGTGTTAGCTCTGGTGAAAGTATAAAGTAAATTAATATATGACCGAATAATCTGTACCTTGTAGTCGTCGTCGGAAAATACACATGTATATAATATATATATATATATATATATATATATATATATATATATATATATATATATATATATATATATATATATATATATCTATACTACTTTATAATGCATTTAGGCCTTCTAAAATTAGAAGGCTTAAAAATTCAGACTTTTTTACTTGCTTATTATGGAAAGAGTTTTTCTAACCAAAAATTAAGATAAGGAGCTCCAATCATGAGATGACATGTGTCACTTCTTAACAAACTCCAAACCTAACTTCTAACAAACTTCAAACCTAACTCCTAACCACTAAAAATTAAGATAAAGAGCTCCAATTATAAAATGACATATGTCATTTCTCAACTAAAAATTCATCTTTATTTTTAAATTAAAATATCTTTTTATCTACTTATTTTTTTTATAATCTAATTTCACCATATTTTCTAAAATTTTATGCTCTTTAATTCAACATCTATTTTGATATATTTTTATGAGTTTTTAGTTTTTATATTTTTAATGGGTTTATTTTATTTTAATTCAAATTTTTACAACTTTAACTTTTATTTCATTTATTTCAATCAATATAATCTTGATTCGTCAAAATCATATACTTTTGGGGTAGTGTTTGACGCGTAAGAGATTGCGAGGGTATTTCTATATGCGGGAATAATGATGTCGCGGGAAAGCTACGGGAAAGTTACGGGTAACCCAAACAAACACTTACAACTAACACATATACATTCAAAGTGTTGTGAAACGAATTCACTAAACGGGTAACCAAACACATATAACTATACTTATCGCCGCGCTGTGCGTACCGGCTAGTATATATATATATATATATATATATATATATATATATTATAGATAAAATTTAAGAGTTTAAATATTTAATTAATTAAGGTTTTGAATTAATTAAATAAGTATTAGTGAGTTAATATAATAATATATACTTCCTCCGTCCCAAATTATAAGTCTATATTTGTATTTTTTGTTGTCCCAAAATACTTGTTCACTTTTATTTCCAACCATTCAAAAGAGTCTTTAGTGGAGAAAGATGACATATGATTGTTTAATAGAATAGTTAGTGGAAATTTCTTAAACTTTGTGCAAAGTGGAAGTGGACTTATAATTTGAGACTTATTGTTGGGTTCAGTAAATACCCAAACCCCTTAATCTAGGATTTGAATAGAAAATATCCTAAGTGTTTAGACCATTAAACACTAACATGTCACTGAGTGCATAGTCTCTCAGTGAGCCATCTTCAGGATACTCAGTATGAGGCGAAGAAGAAGTCTCTCCACTCAGTAAGGCGGAACTTAAAGGGTGAAGACTGAGTCAAGAAGAAGATGGTGGATTCAGTGAGTGATGACAATAACTCACTGAATCCCTAAAACTCTTCTCCAGCTACTTACACTGAAGACAAACTGAAGTAGAAGACTGAAGAATGAGCGGGATAAGGCGGGATAAGTTTGAATCAGATAAGACGAAGTCCTTATCAACCAAAGTCAACTTTCCCTGAATGGCAAACTATCAGGCTCAGTGTCATCACTAACCTGTGGAAATCAGCCTTGTCTCTTACTTAATATAGTCTTTGTAAACAGAGACAAAATACATCAGTATTTTGTCTTATGTAAATTGTCAGTTTGTCACTTAGGAAAGAGTTAAAACTCATACTTGTATAAATAGCATAAGAGATGGAGTGAAAGATTTAAGCTTGTGAATTGTAAAAACACACATACACGCAAGCCATCTTTCACTCCTCCAAATACAACTTAATCCCTGAGATAGCTCAGTGGGTACTTGTAGTTGTGCTCAGACTCAGCCTGAGCTTCGTGAGGAGTTACACCCTTTGTCATTTCAATCCCAAGTACTATTCCGCAAGTGCTTGGGTAATGTATTGTTGTTTGATTTATATCTAATAAAGAATATTATGTTGAAAATTATTCAGTGTGTTTTACTTACATCTTATCAGTCATAGATTCACTATTAACTTGTTTTTTTAAATACTTAACTGTTTTAAGATAGTGAATAGGGAACAACAAGTGGTATCAAAGCGGGTGGATTATTCTCATGATCCAGATCCGTTCATAGACTGCTGATAACATTCTTAATAGTCAAAAAAATCAAGTGTGAACCTTCAAAAACTGCTACTGTCATAGCAATTTTTGAGGGGGGAGAGACACACTAATATTGACTAAATCGCAAAAACATCACTCAATATACCACTGATTGAAATAATCAGTCAAAAACAACACTTGCCCACCACACAAATCTTATCCTTAGCGAACAAAAAAAACCACTACTGATTAATATGATCAGCCAAAATCCTCATCATATACCGGCACAAATTAACTAAAAAAAAGGTGATATAACTCCCAAATCCAACACATACCATGATCATCAGTCAACCCAACAACCAAATCGTGTTATCAAAAAAAAAAACAAAACAAAACAAAACAAAACAAAAATCCCAGATCTCGACCACAATCAATCACAAAACCCACCTCACAAAAAATCATCTTCCAAAACTCATTCGATCTATCCACAAGTCAGTTCTTAATTCAAAAAAAAGAATCACAAAACCAATCAAAAAAACTCATCACGAATCCTAAAATACCAGTCAACTTCTTCTTCTCATCTAAAAGAATTATGAACTCTCGATCCAAAACGAATGACATCACTATTCCATACTTACTCCAGTGACCGTAGTGGTGGAGGTGACAAATCACATGGGTAAAGTCTCGAAAAGAAGTGATAGTGTGTTCAAAGAAAGAAGAATAACCGGCAAAATGGTAAAAAGGATTTAATCGGATTTGTAGTTAAAAGGGTGTTTATGATGGTAAGGAAGTTGTCTCTTAATTGTTTTGTGATTTTTTGAGAACTGATAAGATTATCAAAAGGTAATCTAAAAAAGGTGGGCCTGTTAAGGAGTTAGTCGATGATTGTCGTATTTGAGGTATAGTGTTTGTTAGGCTGAGCCTGAAAGAGGGTCCCTGAAAAAATCAGGTCAACCTTGAATCAGGGAGTGCTAAGTATGTGTTAATATAATTGTCGGGTTGAGCATGATAGTTATAGGATTTACGAGTAGGCTGGTTTTTTGTAACTCAGGGTGTGATTTTCAGTGTTAATACGTCCTTCACAGTTGTGCCTGAACTAGACCCTGACTCAAGGTAATGAACCTGCTAAAGCAGTGAGTTAGGGGTTGTAGAATTGGTGTCCCTGATGAGTATCAGTGAATGGGCTCAAAGGGTGTGGTTAAATAGCCAAGCTGATGAAAACGGGTCGAGTTAATGGTGGTAGTGAGGAGATTGAATTTAAATGAAGGTTGTGTCAGGGCATGATCAAGTTGGTGGTTATTAGGCTCAACCTAATCATGTTAAAACCAAGATTAGGGGAGCTGAGTTTGTGTTGTTGCATCAGAGTGATAGCAATATGAAGATCAGGGAGTGATTGGTTACCTCAGGCTAAGCCTGATGGTGTCTATCAGAATAACGCAGCGGAAGTGTGGTGGGAGAACTACTGTTAAAAGACTGAGGGGTATATCAATGTTCAAAGAACACAAAGATGGTGTGATGTTTGCCTATAAAGGGCAATGAAGATTAGGGAAGTGTGTATTTTAGGCCAAGCTTTGAAAAAGGGACCCTGAACTCAAGAATCCATAAAAACAAAACTCTAAACCTTAGTCACTGAAAATCAGGCCAAGCTTTGAATGAAGAAATCAGAGTGGAATTAACGGTTGGGTCAGATTGCGACTCAGTGAGTACAATAGTCAGTGTAGGTATGTAAGGGTCAGCTAATGGCGGTGAATCAGGGATGACAAAGATTAGATGTGGATGGTATTTCGGGTTTAACCTGAGCCTGAGCCGATGCCGATGTCCTGATTCAAGTGTGATACATCAGGGAGTGTTGAAGATAATGATAGTCATTAAAGTTGAACCTGAACTCATTCACAAACCGAGACCCTGAAACCAAGGGTCTTTGAAACTTGGCATCACTGAATATCCTAAATCTGAGAACTCTGAACCATGGTCTCACTGAACAAGCAAGTCCCTGAAACCAATTTCGAGAAAGTACATGAATATTCAGGTCCCTGAAACCAAAGTGACTGAAATTTGTTCAAGTCCGTGAAGCCTGACTCCCTGAACATGAAGAAGCTTCTGAAACAGTCCCTAAAACCAAGGTGACTTATGAAGCTCAAAAACCAAAGTCCCTGAAACCCGAGCCACTGAGCTCGTAGTGACTAAAACCGAGTCACTGGAAAAATGAGAACCCGAAGGCCGACCCGAGTGTATGATAGAATGTAACTGTTGAAAATGAGGGTTGTATTTTCAGGCATAACTTGTATGTGTTGTAATACCAAGTCAAGTGAAAAAAGAAAATGGACACTATCAAAAATTGAACCAGGTCCTTTCACTTGAGTGATTAAAATGTCCTTCAAGAAATTGCAAAAGAGAAAGGACACTGATGTATCTAAAATGAACCAGGTCCCTCTTAGCATCAAAGTGAACCCTTGGTCACTGAACCTTGTCACTGAGCCTATGAACCATGGGTCACTAAACCCCCGGTCACTGAACCCCAAGGTCACTGAACCTGATCACTGATCACTGAACCTGGTTATTGAACCTCCTGTCACTGAACCTGGTCACTGAGACTTAAAGGATCATACAGCCTGAACCTAGGTACTGAACCCCAGTCACTGAACAACTGAACCCTCGATGAACCCTCATCTTACACCTTTTACTAATCACCTTAGGCTATTTGTATATTCAAATAGGGGGAGACTGTTGGGTCCAATAAATTGACCCAATCACCCTGAACAAGATTTGAAAATAAAATAGCCTAACTCACTAAACAAATAGTGAGCGACTCACTGATAAAGAAATCAGTGAGTGTTGTTCAATGCTCTTTACTTACTGATACGGTGTCAGTGAGTAAAATATATGAGCTACAAACAACACCATTGACACTGAGATTTTGACAAATGTCTCAGTGATCCTGAAGACGCTAACTCTACATACAGACTGAAAAATATAGGTGGGAACTTCCAAAAGAAGAAGTCAAAAAAGTACAAGACTTTACCAAAGAAGTGAAAACATTGTTATGACTCATTCAAAAGAGTGGTTGGTGCTTTTCCAAAAGTAGAAGAAGATAGACCACATGAGGGACCACATGTCACCTACCACCACAAGTCTTTGTATATTTTGTTCATATAAATGTCTGTAATTGTAATAGATAGGTATGCATTCCTAAACAAACACAATACATAGTATTAGTTGATAGGATCATCCTTTCATTGAAACACAAGCATATCTTGGATCAATGAGAGTTTATTTGTCATTCAATGGGGATAATATACCGAAATTATCCCCGTAAAAAGTTGAGGATGTTATCATGTAGTCTAGTTGGTATTGAGAAATCTTGTAACTATTGTTCATCTTTATTAATGAAGTTGTTCTTTATTTTATCAAGATTTACTCAATTCTTTGGACCAACACTTATACTAATAATAAAGGATGGTGATAATGGGTAATATTATATTATAAATAATGTAACTATTTATAATATAATGTTAAACGTAAAGATTAAATTGTATAAGTATTTAATTTAATATAAATTAAATAAGGTTGTAAGTATATAAATATATATATATATATAAATATATATTTATAAGTTTTAGGTAACTTGGAAATATTAATTTGGAAAAATTAATATTTTAATAATAAAAATAATATTTCTCGTTTTTTAGTCGGTTTTCACCAAAAATAATTTAAGTGTTAGATTTTTAGAAAAATTGGGCATAACCCGTTCGTATTATAACTTTTCCCATTTTTTTCACGTATTGCAAAAATGCTTCAATTTCAATTTCAACAAGTTAACGATTATTTATAAAATAGTCTAAACATATACTTTTAAGTTCATAAATATATGTTTCGTCACGTTTCAAATAAACTATAGTTTTCGCAAAATAATTATATGTCACGTTTTAAAAATCACGTTTAGTCAAAACTTTGCCGAAAGTCAACAAAAGTAACAAAATAGTGATTTGGGTCGTGCAGCCCATTTAAGTCGTGGTTTGGGCCCGTTAAGTCCAACATGGCCCGAAACCGTTTAGTTTCAAATACATTGCATGTTATAAGTTCTGATAAGCTAATTTAAGTCAAGAAGATAAGTTGGCAATCAAATAAGCACCCCGAAACCATTTTTGGGCCGTGAGGTCCAATAAGGGCCCAAAATCTCATTTTTAGCCTAAATCGAATAATTACATTTAGCTCGCGTTTAATTCGTGTTTAAGTGTAAATATATCAAATAAGCATATCAATTAAGCACTTTAGCTAAACAATCAAACATAAGTTGAAATTAGATGGGCTCGGCCCATATGTGTGTCGAACCAAAATAAAACCAAATCCAAGACTAAAAATCAAATAAGTTATAACTCGTTCTGACAAGCCGTAAAAATAAGCAATAGTCTAAAAATTAAACAAATTCACTACTAGAGCTAAAACTTTATGTTTTTCAAAACCCCAATTTTTATTTATTTTATATATGGGTCGAATAGTAATTAATTTCCAATTAGGGTTTCAATTTTTTTGTAAATCAAGTAATAAGCCTTAATTAAGCATATGTAACATCAAGTTAACATGTAATTAGCTCAAATTTACCACACAAGCAAGAAAACACATGACTAGTAGTATGTATGGTATGTGTGTCGTACGAGTATATGTATATGTAAAGTATTAAAGGTATTATGCAACTTCTTCAAATTACAAAATTAAACACAATAGCCACTTTGTATCATCATTACGCATCATAAAAATATGAAAAGTACAAGATTAAACAAGTTTTGAAGTTCCTTACAAACTTGTGTGTTTGTACGTGAGGTATGATGACCAAAGGAAGACCCAAATTGTTTCCAAATTACCCACAATACGTTCTAATTAACCCAAAACACTTGAAAGTACACCTCGATTAGCTCAAACTTCACTTGATTTGGGTAGATCTTAAAATTTGTTGTTGTTCGAATGATTTGAGAGAAAGAAAGTGAAATGGAAATAGTCTGTGTTATAATTTGTTAATAAAACAAAGTATGAGATCATCACATAATAGGGCAAGCCCTTTTTTTTTTTTTTTTTTGGTGGTGTGGGCTTATGGACGGCAAAACGAACGCAAGAGAGGGGAAAACAAGTTGAACTTTACTGTGTATAATGTGTGTTGGGTTTAGTTAAAATGCTATCGCAAAGTCCCGGTTTGACTTTTTTTTGGACACATACTCACGTAATAAAGTTTTTATTGACATTTTTTATTAAATAAATAATAAATGTTATTATTTACTCATAAATATATTTATTTGAATTAAACCATAGCTACTGCAGTGTCGGTACGCGTGTGAGTCGTTTTTCAGTAATTGTGAGAAAGCTTCTCTGTTTAATACTTAACTTGTCAGTAAATACTAGGAAATGAATATTTCACTTTTACTGGCAAAAATAGATAGTTTCAGTGATTACTGTAAGCTAAAATACGCGGGATAGTTTCCGGAAATGCTTAGTTATGCTAAAAAATGTTCAGTTATGCTCAGTTATGTTCAGTTTAGTAATAATAAATTATTATTTATTATTAAAATAAAGTCCGAAAATGTACCATTTGTCACAGTCTCCCCACCTAATAGGGAAATCCGTCCTCGGATTTCAGTTCGCGTTACCCGATGGGTTTGAAAAGAGATGAGGGTATTTTTGCTTGATTTCGTCTTCTCGCTCCCATGTGTACTCAGGACCTCTACGAGAGTTCCAACGGACCTTTACAATATGGATACGACTTTGCTTAAGCCGTTTAACTTCTCGGTCCATAATTTCAATCGGTTCTTCGATAAGTTCAATTTCTCATCAATCTGGATTTCTTCTAGAGGAATAGCAAGGTTTTCGTCAGATACACTTCTTCAAATTGCACACGTGAAAAACACCGTGTACCTCGCTAAGTTCTGCTGATAATTCAAGTCGGTAAGCTACCGGCCTGACTCTGGCAAGAATTTGAAAAGGTCCAATGTAACGAGGGTTCAGCTTCTTTTGACGGTCACGAGCCACTTGCATTCGACTCTTAATTTACACAATCTTTCCATGGCGAGACCTTTATCTCCCACTTGAAACTCCGCATAACTCTTTTGACGGTCACGAGCCACTTGCATTCGTCTCTTAATTTACACAAATCTTTTCAGTAGTCTTGTGGACTAGTTCAGGTCCGGTAAGTTGGCTGTCTCCGACTTCAGCCCAACATATTGGTGATCTGCACTTTCTCAATAAAAAAAGGTATCTTCATTAGTTCCTTCATCATCAGTTAGGTTTCATGATTGTTCGAAATCAAAGTCGATTTGATTTATTGTTTAGTAACCGTGTATCTGTTTAGATTCGTTATATTGGTGAATTAGTGAATTCCGACGAGTTAGGGCTTTAGTGTTGATACCTGTTTAGATTCGTTATTCGTCTCTAATAGATTTAGTGACGGATCTATAGTGACGACTGGTGACAATTTGAGTTTCGTAACTAAACAGTTTTGTGACCAGCTTTTACATTGTAAGTGACGAACCGTTTTTGTCACTGAAGGCCAATTTTCTTGTAGTGAAGGTATGCTTTGAGGCAATCTTGTGAGGTTTTTTTGTGGGTACGTGTGTCGACCTACACATAGCTTTGGGTTATCTTTACGACCTATTTGGTCCTCTATAGCATTCCAGTTTGTTGTGGTTAGATACCAAGGTCAGAAAGAAAGAAGAGATCGATGGCAGAAAGAAAGGTGTTGAATAAGTACTATCCACCAGATTTTGATCCAGCTAAAATACCAAAGCAGCCTAGGCGAAAGAATCAGCAAGTGAATGTTAGAAACATGCTTCCAATGAAGATACAGTGTAAAACATGTGGAGATTATATTAACAAGGGTACGAAGTTCAATATGCGGAAAGAAGATGTTATTGATAGACATATCTTGATAGAATTCGAAAAAACAGATTCTATTTAAAGTGCAAGAAGTGTTCAACTGAGATTACCCTGAAGACATAGCCTCAGAACTATGATTATTTTGTTGAGTCTCAAGCTGTGAGAAATTGTGAGCCTTGGCGTGCTAAAGATGAGGCGCGTGAGGAGCAGCGACGGAAACAAGACGCTGAGGAAAGGGGTGATGCCATGAAATCATTGGAGAATAGGACACTCGACTCAAAAAGAGACATGGACATCCTCTCTTACCTTGATGAGATCAAGTACATGAAGTCAAGGCATGCACATGTTAGCAACAATGCAATGGTTGAAACTCTAAAGCGATCAGTTCAGGTACAGCAAAAAGAAAAACTCGGAGAGGAGGATAAAGCTCTGATAAAATCTATATTTCATGGACCAAAAAAAAATGTCCGTAGAATCGATGATGACAAGCTTGATGACACTTACGATACAGTTTTTTCGGGTCTTGATGGCAGGGGAACCTCACTGACTGGTTCTAAAAAGAGGAAGGTAACTGAGAGCCCAACAGGTTTGTTGATGAAAAACAGCACTCATGACAAGCTGAATAATAAAAAAGATCAAAGTGGACGAATGATGAAGAGTAATCTAAGCCCAAAACACAAGTTTTCAGCTGTAAAGAAGTTATCTAAGCCCAAAACACAAGCAAGTTAAGAAGAAAACTTAAAGACCAGAGTTACAAGTAATGTATCAAAATCTTTACGCCAACAGTATGATGAAGAGTAATCATCTATTTGTAGCGCTCCTATATTTAACTTGTTCTCATTGTACTAGGTCATGCCTAGTTTTTCATCCGGATGTTATTTAGATTTTATTTGGAACTTAGGATTATTTAGACGTTATTTGTTTCTATCAAATTACATGTTAAAGCCATTGTTTAGAATGCAATAACCTTACAAAATTTCAGTTAATAATTAGTATAAATTTATAGTATTACTCTCTATTTGATTAATTTTCAATTGGGTGTTTGATGCTCTATGTGTATTAGAAATTCTACACAACTTATGCTAACTGAAATCTATGGTGGATACAATGGCAACTGCATATTGAAGTTCACAGCTAATTATCTCTGCTATTATTATCTAGTGTTGTTATTGTGGGCCACAGAGTTTAATCTAATAGGTAGCCTCAACATGGAAGCACACTCATAAGAAGTAATATAGAGGCAAATACTGATCGGCACATGAAAAGCATACGTGCTGATACGTGTTGCTGTTATCACTTGATAAGTAATACGCGTTCTTTACTCACCTATCGTTAAATGCTTTCCCAACTCTATGATTTTCCTTCTAGCCATATATATATAGTATGTTCCAACCAGCTATTTCAAAAGTAACTTAAGTTGTAAAGTCAGAGTACCACTTAAAGAAAAGCTCATATATTCTCATTAAGCATCACAAACATGAAACAGTATTCCAGTAAAATACCCTCTCATAGTCTATATCCGATACAGACTAATATATGGGTAGTTCGAGGATGTCTTATGAAAGGAAGCCAGGCATTGTGACTTGTGAGGTTTAAGGGAAAGAAATGTTTATTTTCAGACTTGAAAGCAAGTTGCTATGAAAGTTAATAGATGATGACTTGACCCACTCTCGAGAGGTCGGTGCTCTGCTAAAGAAGACGAATTGATTTTTGAAATAAACTTTCAACACTCGTACAAATTACACCCAACTCATATGGGTTCTGCAGTTCTGATATATGCAAAACTGCCTAAATTAACTGTGGATTCTCATCCTAACACCTATATGAAATCATTGACCTAATTAGATACTAATCTATTTGCATTGATCCTTAAATACCAATATTTACCCATAACGAAAGTTAATATACATCTTCAGTCTTAACAGCCATATCTTTAAACTAAAGAATCTAACAGCTTTTAAGTTCTAAGCAAGTGGAGACTGTCTCGGTAACAGCACAAGGTTGTATTGGAAAGAATATATAATAGTAACTTATAGTGTATCTTAAAATCCTTTACATACTCACCTCGATACATATGATGTAATCTTGAATATGTGTTTTTAACTCATGAGGTAAAGAGCCTTTAAGGGCTGCCGTCGAAAAAATAAATGCAACAGCAACACCATGCCACCATGTCAGACAACTATTGACTTACATGTCAAAAACTTGGCTAAAGGTTTGATTGATGCTAGCTTATCTTCATTACATAATAGAATCGCACGAGACAATACAATGCCCAACACTGGCTGAAATTAAGAACAGGTGCGGAGTATGGATAGCTTCGAAGATATGACTTATGTCACAACCACCAATTAGACATACTAGGCTAGGAATTAGAGGAAATTTCAACCCATTTACTTACGGATAGTCAATTCTAGTTATGTTTGATCTCTAACAAGTTAAACTGATAAAGAGAACTTAAGAGAGGTCGAAAGTCGCCTGAAATTGTAATTCTACTGCATGAAACCTCCTACACCATTATATACAAAGTTTTAGTACTAAAATAACAAAATTATCCTGTAAGTTTTTTTGGCATGCTGATTACTATTTGGAAAGCTATAACTTCCTCTACTAGAATTCAGTTTCTACTCCTTCGTACAGACGCTGGTTGAACATATTTTAAATAATGTGATGGATGAAATAGCAACTATTTCAGTAGATAAACTTAATGGAAACTTGTAAACCACCAACAAAAACATGATAGAGGTGGCAAAGTCAGTCCATTGACTTATGAATGGGTCGATATGGGTTTCGTTTAAGGGGTAAAAATCAATGTAGGTAGCTTACAGAAAGCTGGTCAAATGGGTCAAGGTCATATGTTGTAACTTCACCTACTTGATCCGTAAGAGAAATACAATAACCCAAATAAAACTATTAAAGATCCTGCGTGCCTTTATGCACAAACACCATCTAAGGTGTATAATATCCAAGAGTGTGAACACAATACACTTTTTTCTATTATAAAAACACATAAAAAGAAAAAGTAATAAAAGTGGATCCTATAAAAGAAACTAACAAGGAATATAAGATTTTCACAACCTCGCCCATTTTGAAGTATATCATTTAAAGTTCAATGAAATATACCGATATCCATTGCATATAGTAGTATGCATATAAATTTTCAATTAATTAATGAAATACGCCTATATCCATTACAACACAACACAACTCAACACAACACAACATATCTCAGCAAGCGTATCCGTACTATCCAGCCAGAACGGCAAATTCACCAAAAAAACTCACTATCTACTATCTAGCCACAATGGTGAATTCACACAACAACATACATTATCTATTAGTCCTACTGAAAAATCAATTGTATCATAGATCGTCAAAGTATGTCCAACTTAGTTTCTTGGCAAGAGCTGACCTCATCAATACACCAATTCACAACTACAAGCTCACATGTTTTGGCCGCGATGTGAAAAAAAAATCAAGAATAGACACAGATGTTGATTTAAGGCAAATAGTGAATGGCATTAGTTTCTAGGCTTCTGGCTTCTATGAGGGTGTTTGTTTTGGCTTATATAGCCGGCTTATGGCTTACTTGATTTTAGGCTTATGTTTCATAAGCTCACTTTTTGTGGCTTATTTTGAAACTTTTCGGCTAAAATAAGCTTATTATAACATAAGAAACATATATAAGCCGAAAAGTTTCAAAATAAGCAACAAAAAGTGAGCTTATGAGACATAAGCCCACAACCAAATAAGCCATAAGCCGGCTATATAAGCCAAAACAGACACCCCCTATAAAAAAGACAAACAACTCACTAAACCTTAGAAATTTCATTCCACTCCCAACCATCAATTCAATGTCAATACATCGCTATACCAACATAACATTAAAAAAAATGATGATGATGAAACTCTAGTTTTGCATTTAATACTACTAACATCGTATAACATAAACTAAGAAGATAGGTTAAACCACCATTAATCTATAAGCATCAAACATTCATACCCAACATTAAAACAAACACATAAAGCAACATGATGAAACTCCACAGATATTATATAACATAAACTAAGATAATAGGTTAAACCACCATTAATCCAAACGCATGATACCCAACATTAAAACTAAATACGAACCAGCTTAACGACATTCTGTTTACCAGCATTCCTTACCCACATGGCCAGTCTCACCACACTTAGAACAAACAGCGATATACCCGCCCTTCCCACAGTAATAACAAATAGCGCTATACGTACCGATAAGCCCTTCCCTTTCATCAGTCCAACGCCTATCACAAAGTGGCCCATACCCACCACTATGCCCAAGCTTACCACACTTATAACAACCTTCACCACAACACTCCTTAGCCTTATGCCCATTCTTACCACATATGTAACACAACACAACACCACCACCACCCTGGCTACTATTAGGGTCCTTTTTTCCTTCATCTTCAATGCATTTTTGTAGGCTTGCTATAGAGTCTTGGTGGCTTTTGATAACGTCTTGGTGGTCTTGAATGGCCTTCAAAACAATTTCATTCACTTGGGGTTTTTCAAGATCATATATTTTTGCTGCTTCGTCTATTCCGCTATTTTCAACAGTGTGGATGAGTCTGTACTGCCTTATTGCCTCAAACACATTTTTAGACATTGTTTTTTAATCACTTCACATAAACCCTAAATAAAATTACTAGGTGTAAAATTGTGAGAAACATGTTTTTTTACCTCATTATTTTCAGTTTATATATTTTTTTCTTGAGGCTCTTTCTTAGAAGCTTCATTTTCTCTCTTTTGTCACCTACAGCCCTTCATCTTTAATTTATTTTATCTCTGAGGCATTAAGCTTTATATAAATTTAACTTACATTTTCAGCATGACTTTTCATGGTAAAACCACACAACATTTCAAGTTTGCTTTAACCTGGTTTGGTATGTGTGCCGGTGGGTTCAAATCACGCGGATTAATCTGCACAAAAATCGGAAACAATAGTTGAAAAAAGAAGCTATATTAATCTTAACATTAACCACTTTATGTTGTTAGCGTTCCTTTTATCAATTTTTATAAAAAAAAAAAGGAGCTTATATTAACACAAATTTTAATTGTAATAATGTTTTTTTTTCATTGTGATATCTAATATGGTGATTGTTTATAACACGGCAAGTGGATGTTTATCAACCAATTGCGACCTTCTATACCCTTCTTTAGGTGAAATGGTGAGTTTAAGTGTGATATTTATCTGTAAAGAAGATTATTCGTTAGAGTGATAGGTGTGGTGAAGACCCAAAACTCCTCATTTGAATCTCACGGGATGTCACATCACCATAACACAACCCCTAACCATAACACAACAGATAAGGATTCTCTCAAGTTATTTTTATAACTTGAGTCAAGTTAAGGGGATGTGAGCCATTAGATTTGATCCAATGGCTCAAATCAAAAGAACTTCTTTTGATTTAAGCCGTTAGATCAAATCCAATGGCTCACACACATCCAACTTCACTCAAGTTGTAAAAACAACTTGAGTGAATCTTTCTCCTAACATAACACAAGTTACTCATTTGGGTCCCACCACTTTTAATTAATTTATTTTTTTCAATTTTCAAACAAACTAAAAAAACACAAATAATATAAAAAAGAATACAGAAACTAAAAAAAGTTTACTCTCAATATAAAAAATTAACTGCTAGTACACAAAATTTCACCTTGGTTTTATTTTTTGGATTTACCGGCCCAGCATCTACAACCCAACAGCAAATAACATACTACCCTAATTTTGTTAATGAGTGTTGATAGTTAAACCACTTTGTACAAGCTGTATAGCACACCATGCAATACTGTAATGCACATATTGTGGTGAAAGTATAAAAAATTATGGTGTGAGTATCAACACTCTTTGTTAATACCACTTCCACACAAACCATCGCCTCTTTCTTGCTAGCACACACTAGCAGTCACCAGCAACAACAAAAAATCGTCCATTGGTTTTTATATCAGTTTTAATCAAAAAACACAAACACAAATAACCATTTATATCAATTAGGTCCCACTTTTGTAGGTTCTTTTAGCTCGTCGTATGCACGACGAGACACCATGGTGTGGTACGAGCTACGACGAGCCAGCCACGTAGGCATGGCGAGCCTTTCTCGTTACTACATCGATTGCTCTTAACTGATGGTTTATGAGCATGACATATAAGTATTCAAAGTCCCTCTTGAGATGACCATGTTTTGTCAATCATGTTTGTTAGTGCAAATATTTCGATATTTAATCTATACAGTCTCCTTTGTTTTGTTGATGACAAACATGTAACTTGTAATACATAACGTAAAATGTATAAGTTACTTGTAATTATATTTTGTCTCAACATACTTTCAACACCTCTCGACGACTCAAGTCCTTGTATGCTACAACACAGGTTTGTACATGTTTGTTATGTTGCGTTATGATCAAACCCCTAACAAACCATTAAACATGTTTAGTTAAATAGTTTATATAAAACTAAAACCGTTTTTATAAAACACTTAAGTAATCTTGGTTACTTATATTTTATAAAATAAACAAAAGTAAATGTGTTGGGTAAATACCATGATCCATAACCCATACCCATGACCCAAAGTCCATAACCCATTGTCTAGATACATTGTATCAGTTGGGTACCCATGACCCAAAGTCCATAACCCATAACCCAAATAATGAGGAGGATCCCACGGATCCCTAGGGCTATAAGGGGGGGAACCCTCTCAGAAGGGATCCTTGGGACAGAAACATAGTTTGGTCTTTTTGCCTATAAATAGCAAGCCACTTCTTACCATATTTTTACACCTTCACACATAGTTTCTCTTCACCATTTCTAACATATTTATATCATTAGGAAACATATAAACCACCCTCATCTCATATGATCATAATGCTTCTAACTTTCATTTGTTGTAAGCATACTCCCAAAGTGATCCTCCAACGCAAGCCTAGAGATTTTGCATCCTTACCTACTGAAGTGATCACCCATCACAAGCATACAAGCATATGAAGATCTTCTACAACAATCTTGGGAAACTTGTCATCTTCATTCACGAAAGACTAACTACATCATGCTTTGTATTCTTGATGTTTCTTTTATGATTTCTTATCCATTAGACACATTGTTTTGGATATTGTCTAGTATCATATTCTTGTATCTATAACTAAATTAGATGGTTTATGTATTTGTGCCATAAAACACAAGGTTTGTTATGCTGGGCCACAAAACATAACGGGTGTTATAGATGTGTCGTGTTGGTCGGGTAATGGTTCCTCCTTTGTAATGAAACCCGATATCTAGCCTTGTACTGGATAAAGCGTAGGCGACGTTGTGATAGGTTTGGTCGATCTTTTCCCTAAGGTGCGAGGGAGTAATCACAATTACACTCTTTTCTTCGTATCATTAAATAGAACTTTACGGAGTAATGTGTTTAAAGAGGTTTAAATTTGCAACCTATACGTTGTAATTGCTAAGGATTTATGATTTGGAGTCGCCGTGGAGGTCGCAGAATAGGTAGGTTGAGGAGTTTGCCAAATAAAATATAAATAGGTTTTTTCATATGATGCATATCGACGCACTAACACATCTTATTGGCCATTTTCAGATGTTAAATACATCTTTGTATATATTAACATACATACAATTAGAGATACTAAATTCTTAACATAATAATGCTGTTATTTCCTTTCTAAAATCAGTCTTATGTGTTTGAAACATCTCAATAAGATTTGGTAGACTTTTCGACCCATAGATTTCTTGGTTGGTTTATAAACTTTGCCATTATCTATAACACACTATTTTTTTTTTATTATTATTATTATTATTATTATTATTATTATTATTATTATTATTATTATTATTATTATTTTCAAATATACAGGTACGACTTTTTTTCTTTGTTTGTTCTTTGCTCGTGTTGGTTTGTGTATCCTTTTACTTATCACTTTACTTTTATTCTTGCTTTATATAGTTGATTGTCTATGTGGTTGATGTTTATGTGTGTGATGCATACTTGGTCTTTCATATAGGCATAAACTATATTTAACACTTTACATATTATGACACATTGATCAAGAAAAATAAACCGGACTAATAATGGTGAAACTTGAGTTATAATGAACCATTAATCTTGCGGAATCTTATGTGATATTAAGGGGTTGGCCTTACAGGCCGTAATGCGTTAAATGCATCCTCGCGTCGAGATTAGCAAATGCGATGGTTTATACTATATTTGATACAAACGTTTTAAGTTTGAAACGGAAACGTATTCACCCCCCCCCCTCTACGTTTTCCACAATTGGTATCAGAGCGGGTTGGCTCTAGTTTTTAAAAACAAATTGTTTTTAAAACGAGTAAGGTCCTTGTATCAAAATTTTGGTGAAGTCAAGCATAATATGAAAAGTGTTTTGTTGATTTTTGTCTTTGAAGCTTTGTTGTTAGATATTTTGTTAATCAAGCTTGAATAAAGATTAAAATGGGTAATATAACTTCATTAAAAACTTTACAAAGGTTAAACCTTTTCGTCGGGTCAAAACATGCATTTTTGTAAATCTGTGTCAGATCCGCGGATCCCTTTGTTATCAAAGGGCGGATCCGCTAATAGTTGAAAACCCCACTCTCATCCATGGCTTATCTAGGATATATTTTCGAAATATTTCGTTTATTTATCAACTAGTCAAAACTCACCATAATTCCACTCCAACACTCACACATTATCTATCACATTTGATAGCACTTAGTTTGATCTACCCTTCAATTTTAGCAAGTTGATCTCAATCATCTTTGACTCAAAATTAGGACCAAAAACTAGTTTTTCATTTCTTTTTATTTTTAAAGATTTTAGTAAACTTATCCTAGGACATCATCTGACTTTTAGGACTTAGTATCACCATTTTTCCACAACATATTAAAAGGAATCCTTGTCAAACATATGGTTAGACTACCCAAGGTCAATGTTCTTTGCCAAAACCATCATTAAGCACCATTACTTGTTATGGTTGAGGATTTGAGATATCCAACAGCTAAAGACGTCAAAATTAAGTCAAAACCTCAAAATCCATTAGTGATAAACCTTACAAAAGCATAATGACTTCACTTGAAACCTGTCTGATAGCCGGATCCCTGGTCTATAACCAGGCGGATCCCTGCTGAGAGGGATCCGCGGGATCCGTACATGCAGAAAGAATAAATCAGCCTCCTTATTCAAATTCAAGTTACCTTTTTCTCTAACCACCTTTAGCATTCATTAATTACCCTCCTAGAGCTGATCAAAATCTCAAGAGCATGCTTAATCCTCTAAGTGGCCAAGGATTTAATTCCCTAATTCAAATTATCTTTTATAAACCAAACAACCTTAGGACTAAGTCACTACTCTCAATCACATCTCAAAAATCAGCAACTAAAGAAGCTCTTACAAGCACCATCATCACTATGACTAAGGCTCTTAGCAACAACTCTTCAACCATAGGATCATCCAAGAGAAAAGGTCAAATGATCCATGAAATCTCATCCACCGAAACATCTCCCATTAGAGATAGTGAAGCTAGAATCTCACCTCATCAAACTCATCCAAAGGCTAAGAGAACCGCAAGGATTAGCATCAAACCTTTCGGACTAGAAAAAGGGTCTTCTAGTTCAAAACCAAACACGGCTAGTTCTAGCAAGCCATCAAAACCATCATTCATTAAGCATGGACTACAATCCTTGAATGAGCCTCTTCCTCACCCGAACATCTACTCATTAGATCATTCACCACCAAGAACCTCCCATTCACCAACCTTTTCATTGAATAGGGAACCACCCACAACACCAACTAGCCCATCATGGGAGACAAGGAATAACCTTGATCATATGGAAGAAGTTCCATTACCACCCTCATTTTAGAACCTCTTCCTACTTCTCAAAATGTAGACCCACAAGCACACATAGAGCCTCCTCAAAGTATCCATTTTCCTTCGGGTCCAAACCAAGACAATAATTGTCCAAATTATCTAAACACTCAAGGACTTGTTCAAGAAGTACGAAATGAGATACATTTCTTGTTTAATCATCTTCTTGCAAAGTTGGATCAAATAAACAAGTCCACTCATCCCTAGACTCAAGCACATTGTAGCTTTTTAAGTCTACTATCTAGTTAGTATCTAGTGGTACTTATATGTCCTAGTTCATTCTCTTAGTTTTAGAAATTTAGTTGGTTATTGATCCGTGCTGAACCGTCAAGTCTAATCACTCAAGCTGGCCACTTGTGAATGGCCAACCGTAACAGACTTAAAACAGCTTAAGCACAAATACAATGAAGTCCTGGAGAATAGAATGAATTCCCGGGTCGTTAAGTCCCACGGAGACTCAATGGTGTGTAAACGCTTGATCAGACGATAGAATGATCACTAATGATAGTGATCGGAAAGGATTTGGATGGAATAATTACACTACTGAAAAAGGTTTATAAAATAAAGCGACTTAAATACAAATTAAGAAAATTAAAAAGATAAAAGATATTAAATAAATGCTATCACTATTTTACAATGATGATGAACGTTTAAAATCTAAAACTTACGTTTAAATAAAAATAACGTAAACGTACAAATAAAAACGTGAAACTTACACAATATAAATCCTAAAAATATGAAAAATACATTTCTACAATCCTAATGATAAAATAAAATTTATAGAAGAAGAAAATTATTTTTACAACTATTTAATTAATTATTATTAATTAAAACTATTTATTAAGTATTAAAAATGCACTAAAATACAAGAAAATACAAAATTAACCTAGAAAAATGAAATTATAACTTAGAAAAATTTAAAATATGATAAAACTTATTTTAAAACTGAAAATATATTTTTTAGACTTATTATGTATTTATTATTAATTTAAAACTATTTAAAACTAATTAAAATGCTAAAAAATAATATTTAAACCAAGAAAATTATGAAAAAAATACTTTTTAGGCTTTTATATTTATCTTAATCTATAAAAATTGAAAACATATTTTTTTAAGCTTTTTCTAATTTATTTGTATTAAAAATTATTTAAAAAGGATTAAAAACTAGTTTAAATAAAGAAAAATACTAAACAGTGAAGGAAAAATCTGAAAAATTCAGGAAAATGTTAAAATATTATTCTAAGTTTATAAAAAATATAAAAACATATGCTTATGTGGAGGAATAATAAGCTGCAGTGGATTGGCTTATAAATAAGCAATTCAAAATAAGCTATAAGCCACAAATGGACACCAAATTAACACATAAGCTAGGGTATGCTATATTAACTAATTACTAACCTATTCCAACCATTCTTAACTTCTGAAAAGCAGTTTAAGCTAAGAATTAAGCAAATCAAAAACTAGCTATATTCAGAAAATGGGACAACATTGAAGGCTAATTTGTGCTATTGTAATAAGCTTGGAACTGAAAAAGAACTATGCAACTATCAAGTTAACTAGCTGAGCTATCTAAAAATCTAAAATACTAAGCTTAGCTTACACTAATAAGCTTGGTAGAAGCTTTTGAAAAACTGGTAAAACCACTAATGAACTAAGTATTTGTTAAAATGGACAAACCAAAAAGCTTATTGCAGGCTTATCAAATAAGCTGCAAATTAAAATTTCAAGCTTGTGACTGTAAGTTAGCTAGGTTGGCATTCTAAAAAGCTTAAGTACATAAGCTAAAGCTCTGTGATGAGCTTTATATGAGCTTGTGAAACTAGGTAGCTAACTGTGTGCACAGGACAGTTTTGGAGAAAAGGACTAAAAATAAGCTGAGAAATAAGCAACTTATAAGCTAAGAAGAGGTAAACTTGTATTTTTCTAATTTTGTTTAACAGCTAAATATTAATTTCCCAAAAGGGCATAAGCTAAATCCTAATATCTAATCCTATATAAAATTATTCATTTTATTCAAAAACGACTTAATGGAAATTTTGACTTTTAAAATTACTAACTAGTTTGACTTTTATGAATTTATAATCTATTATACTGACTTATTATGTTATTATAAGCTGTAATAAGTTGGTTTTAAGCTAGAGTAACAAATTATAAGCCAATATGATGAATTTCACAGTGGAGTTTCTAACAGTTAACTCTAATAATGAGATTAAACATCATTTTGACTTTTTAACTAATGAGGACTGCATTTCATTGCTTGACTGACCTATATTAAACTAATATGGTATGAAACAACAACAAACAACTTCAACTAAGAGCTTGAATAACAATTTAACATTAAATCCAAACACTACTTAATATAACTGTTTCGAAGCTTAATGTACTAAAACCAATTTTTAAACCAAGTAACTTATTAACTAACTTATTTTAACTAGAATGAAACAGGATTAAGCTGAAAATGGCAAGGATTAAACACTTAATTTGAGAAATGTAAATTTTAAGAAAATTGCTTACATATTGTATTGTTGCTCAAAGTTGAAACTGAAAACTGAGGACAACACTAATAGCTTTCCATAAAGCTTATAACCCAATAATATCCAATCACCAAATTGCTTCAGATAACCTTCAAATGATTTGAGAATTCGAATTGAAAAATTGCATAATCTTGAAATGGCACTTAAAACTGAGATTAAAACTGAAAATAGATTCTTAGTACACTAAAAATTTATTACAAAGTATTTAAAAACTTGAACAATCACTGGAAAGCTTAGAATATTAAAAACAACATTTTTAAACTAAAACTACACTACTTTTTTAACTACCCTTCTTCAATATCTGCTTCTTTCCCTCTTTATAATGACTCTTTGAAGTCTTTGCAGCTTTGTGAGACTTTCCCACTTCAATTGAACCGTTGGATTGGTCAATTTAATCTCCCCCGTTTAATTCACCTTTTGGCGCCAAAAATATCAAAAGCAGGTATTAGCATTTAATGCTATTTGGGAGGATGTGGAGGTGGAGGGGGGATGTTAACCAGCTGGGGGGATAAGGTTGGTGAGGTGGAAAGGTTGGGAGAGGTGGAAACCACCTGGTTTTGGCTTAAACAAGTGAGGTGAAGAAGATGAACAGGAAAAGTGGTATTTGGCGGGGTTTGACTTGGTTTGACCAAGTTTATTATTAACGGGGTAGGGGTTGGGCTGGATTGGTTTTGGGCCTGAGTTTATAATAAGGATCCGTTTGGTTTAGTTAGTACCCAAGGACCATTCATGTAATATGTTGAATTTTCAAGGACTGATCCTGCCATTATACCAAAGTTAATACAAGGGCCTAACTTGCCATTCATTAATAGTACAAGGACCATTAGTGATAAAATTTCATTTTTTTTATAAGTCCAGGGACTAAAACTGCCAAGTTTGAAACTTGAGGGACCAAACATGTAATTTCTCTATAAACTTATCATAAAGGACCAATTTTGTCATTTATTAATAATACAAGGGTGTTGTTTGAATAATTTCTATTTTTGAACACCCAGGGACTATTTTTGACATTTTTGTAAAGTTGAGGGACTAAAGTTGTCATTTTGTGATTTTTGAACTTTAAAAGGTTTGTTTTGACAACTTTTGAATCTCATGGACCTAAAATGATATTTTACAAGTTTTTGAATTACCAGGGACTAATTTTGACAACTTTTGTAACTTGGGGGACTAAAACTGCCAATTATGCAAACTTGATACGTTTTTCATCAGATTTTGATGTTTTTGCATTTAAAACATATAAAACACTTGTTTGTGATATTTTTATCATTTTGATGTGTTTCTGAGTGTTTTCAGATGTTTTTGGCATTCTAACAGTATAAAAATGATGAGTATTTAGGCACTCATCAGTTATCTCTTGTTTTATTGAATGAACACTTATTTGCTATATTTTGTACGTTGTGCTTTGTTTTTCTCATATATATATTATCCTCATAGTAGCATTGTTTGACACATCTTCATTGCTGAAGAAACTGTCAACAGATAGCCGGATCCCTCCATTATACCTAGACGGATCCCTCCAAGAAGGGAACCGTGGGATCCGTGGTACAGAAGCACAAAATTGTACTAACTTGAGTTTCTCTTGCAGGAAATTATGCATTATACTCTTGTTTTCTAACCTTTACTTTGTAGATTTTCAAAATAACACATGAAGACTTTGACATCATAAAAGCTAGGGGGAGCTTTGTGTCAAACGATATTGCAAAAACATTTGCAAACATTAATCCGTTTTTGGATTATACTTCATGATACCCCATTGCATATTTGCAATCTTCAAGGGGGAGCACGTCTTCGTCACTTAGACGAACCATTTTCAAACTTAATTGCAAACACAATTAGTTTATTTTACGTTATGTCCTTGACGCCCTTTCAAAGGGATGGACTCGTCAAGGGGGAGTTAAGACGAGTACCATTCCCGTCACTTGCTCTCTTTACATTCTTACATAACTTTTCTTATAAAAATTGTGTTAGTTTCTTTTAACACTTTTTGTTTCGACAAAAAGGGGGAGAAGAAAGTAAAAACTACAAATTCAAACTTTTACGAATTTTAGCTTTTTCTTAAAATAATTTTATGTTTTGTCATCAACAAAAAGGGGGAGATTGTTAATACAAATAAGCTGTAAAAACGTTTATTTATATTTTACGATCTTCTAATATTTTGTCAATAACAAACGTAAAATCATTTTAACGAAACAAATAAAGTACGTAAATAGTTTGAGTTAATAGTTTCCTAACACACTTACGTTTTCACATAAAACACTATAACAAGATTAAGTGATTTTATGATTTAGATACATATGTACAACAACTAGTGTTTACATATTGGGTTAATACATACTTATACTAAGTATACTAAAATGGGTAAAAACATGTAAATACTAAAATGGGTAAAAACATGTAAATACTAAAATGGGTAAAAACTAGCAAATGGTATTGACCCATAACCCATGGTTTTATATATACCACTTACACAAGTTCAATGTATCCTTAAGGTACATTGTATCTAGATAGAAAACCATGGATCAACCCATAACCCATGACCCATGACCCATAACCAAAAATACCCATGGGCAAAGAGGAGCGTTCCACGGATCCCTAGCTTTGTGCTAGCCGGATCCCAAGTGGAAGGGATCCGTGGGATCCGGGGAACAATAGAGAATTTTCTCTATAAATAGAGAGCCATTTCTTCCTTTCTATTCATCCCTTTACACACATACTTCCCCCAAGTATTCTAACCCTCTAACCTCAGATCCAAGAGATCTATGTAGTCTTTGTCTTTTGTTTTTGTGTGATCTTCTAGGTTCCTCTTAAAGAAAAGATCACCACTTCTTGAAGACGTGCAAGCTCAAGTCCATGAGTTGTCATGCTTTGTCATCATCAAGACAACGAAGGTTTTCTTGTTGATAGATCTACCTTTCTCCATAGATGTTGGGTTGAAGGCATTAGTGAAGAATGCCGAAAGTGTCAAGATGAAAGCATTAGTGAAAGGTGCTCATCATCCGTGTCAAAGCATTAGTGAAGAATGCTAAAGGTGTCAAGACGAAGGCATTAGTGAAGGGTGCCAAGCGTTTTGTCAAAGGCATTAGTGAAGGATGCCAAAGAATCAAATCAAGTAGCATTTGGGAAAGAATGCTTAGGTCGTATAATCGATGAGATGCATCGTTATACATATAAGTATTTGTTTATTTACAAGGATGGTGATATCCTTGATGGTGTTGTAACAAGGAGTAGATCTCCTTGATAATAGGTGTTGTGTCGTGAAGGGTAGTAGTTCCTCCATAGTAATGGAACTAGGTGCTTAGCCTAGTACCTAATAAAGGGTAGGCGACGTTGTGATAGGATTAGTTCTCCTAAGGTGTGAAAGAACTCGGTGGTTAGCCTAGCACCGTATAAAGGGTAGGCGACATTGTGTTAGGTGTGGTTCGCCTTGGTGTGAAGGAACTCGGTATTTAGCTTTGTACCGGAAAAAGGTTAAGCGACGTTGTGAAGGCTTTTCCGCCATAAGGAGTTGGTGTAGTGCTTACGAACTCTCGAGTAGGTGACTCGAGGAGTGGAGTAGGGCAAGGAAGGTGTCCTTGTAGCCGAACCACTATAAATAACTTGTGTCGTGGTGATGTGCTTCTTACTCTTTATCTTTCATTACACGTTTATATATCTATTTATCAACGTCCAACATAAACAACCAAATAGATTGACATAAGTCGATCTAAATATTTAAAAGGAAGTTTTAAATTGGTAAAACTATTCACCCCCCTTCTAGTTTTCCACAGGGTATGTTGAATCACCCGTAAAAATGGTCGTGTTTAGCCGTAATTGAACACCGCTAGTAATAGTCTCATATTCATTCTCTCACTTGAGAAATCTATACTCCTGTGTTTTCCTAAAGTAAGTTTACAATGGAAATACTTTGCGTTTTCTTAGGATTACTAATCAAACAAGTTGTAAAATTAATTTTTCTTTTAGTTAATCACAAACACTTGCCTCATCAAGCGATTATCTTGATTTGATCGAGAAGAGCTACATGACTTCATGGACGAAGGTCATTGTATGCTCGTTGTATGTCTGAATCTGCCTACACTTTTCTATCTGCTGTTTAGGCCTGTTTTGCACTTAGGGTTAGATTTGCTCATTCTCTATTTAATGTCTTTTTTATTGTATTTAGTTATGGATTTACATGTCCTGGAATCACTTTACTTATTTTAATCCTAAAACCTAAATTCTCTTTAATGGCGCCTCTTGAATTTGCAGCAAAACACAATCAGGTGGCATTCTTGGAGAAAACAAAGGAAGCATGCGACTTCCATGAGATAGTGGACTTTCTGAATCATTCCCACATCAGGGATGCTCTTGCAGTTAATCCAACTGTGTATGTTTCTCATGTCAAACAGTTTTGGCAGACTGCCACTGTCAATACGTTTGAAGATGGAAACAAATAGATAAAAGCCAAAGTTGATGGCACTATCTATCATCATTATTACTGAAGCATCTCTTAGGAAGCATCTACAACTAGGAGATTGATAACGCTACACGCGTCGTTCGGGGTCAAAGGAACTTCCTTTTCGTCGAGCAAGTTTTTCAACACCCTAGGCAATGAACCTAATCGTTGTAGTGTAGTATTAGGGTAAGCCACGGGTATTGATATCGTTCTCTAGGGGAATAGGAATGCTAGTGATAAGTTACTACGCTAAGGCTGGGGTTGAGGAAGATTATTTTTTATCTTTTTATATTTTTTTAAGGAAAGGAAATGTACGAATCTCGGGGTTTGGATTTGGGGGGTTGGTATTGCTACCGATTACTCTACTTATCTAATTATCTAATCTAAGGTGTATGTAGTCTATGTCTAATTATTGTGTGCTCGTATGATAGTTTAAAGATGTGTTTACTTAGGTTTTACTACTCCTTAATTATCTCCTATTGGTGGTTGAATTGTCACGTCCTTATTCTTAGTTGCGTTGTGTGTCTAAAGTTGTAGGGTATGCGTTTCTCCCTAACTCTTTGAACTTACCAAAGGGTCTCGTCTACAAAACCCACTAGGGATAATAAACTCTTACTCTAAGGCACTCTTTGGATGGTTTAGCTTACAACTACTCAAGGAGTTATATTCTAAGGTTCACAAAGATTTAATCAAGCATTAAGTACACAACGAATGACCTATCACATTACTAGATCATTAACAACTAAGATAAGAGACAACCAATCAATATTCAATAATTAAGTTTCATATTCCCTAAGCAAACACACAAGTAAATTAGCCGGACATGGAGAACATGCAAGCATACACACAAATAATCAAAGACATAATTGTATTAATGAAGTAAAACACTTATCTTGGTGTAAGATAGGGTTTGGAACCCTAAAATACTATACAAGACAGCCTTGGTTCGGTTTAGGTTTTTACTCCAAAAGACTACACACAAATACTGAAAATTTCGGATTCTATATATAAGATTACATCTACGACGGCGTCACCTTATGTTTTGTGACGCCGTCGTGTCGCCTTCATTAGGGTTTCGTCTTGGCCACGTTAGACTTGCGACGGCGTCACCTTATGCTTGTCACGCCGTCCTCTTCAGCTTCTGACGCCGTCTGGATTGCATCTAGGCCGTCTGAGTTGCGACGGCCTACTCTTTTATAACTTGACGTCGTCACTTGAAAATAGGAGTTTTGGCTTCTGTCCCGTCAAAAAATCCTCCGAAGGCTTCGCGTATAAGCTGTGACGCCGTCACCTTATGTTTTCAGCAGCTTTGAGTGTCTCGATTCTGACTTTGGCCATTTTCTTCGTATATTCGCGCCTTTTCATCCAAATAAGTGCCATTCCAGCATTTTGCCTTCAAGAGACCTAAAAAGTGAAAATGAACGATATTAAGCAATAACTGATACAAAAGTGATCAAATAAGGGCTTAAACGACCCCTCAAAAAGGTACCTTTTAAAACCTTATCAAATATCCCTACACTTGGTATTTGCTTGTCCTCAAGCAAATGTGCTTTTAGCCAATTAATTTATAAGTTAGGGGTCATGAAGCATTGGTTTAAAATAGTCCATAACACATATAAGCCCCGCAAAAGTCATAACAAGCACGGAAATTACATACTAGCACCTCACATGGGGTGTTTGGATACTCACATCTCTCTCGGGTGTATATGAAATATAACAAATTGGAAATGGAAGATAAACACTCATTAACCGGTCCTAGTACATAGATTACCATAGGCTTGAGAATAGATCAAACCTCCATCGCTTTGGCGTAAGCACCTAGAAAAGACTATCAAAGAGGTCTTTAAAGGGTTGTAATGTTAGGCTTACGGTAGGGAAACAAAGGGTTTGGTGGGATAGGTTTTTTAGTGGTGGTAAGTCAAAAATCTCTATGTTAAATGCATACGAAGAATGGCGTTGCTAAGCCAAGACTGGACACTCTAGACTCTAGCTAACTGAAACAAACAAACATAAATTTAAAGGATAGATGTAGGATGGTAACCCGTATTTTTTTTTTATCACTCTATTTTTTTTCTCTTTTTCTCTTTTTTTTCGATTTTTTTTTCATACACTTTTACTCTACCAGCCTCTACGGTAACATCAAAATGATAGGGATTTATAGGCACATCCCTACACTTGAGTTTTTATTACTCTAACACTAATTTGACCCGAATTGAAAAGATCAAAACACTTGGGGTACATTATTACGCAAACAAAGGGAATTTGAATTTAACGTTCCCTTCCCGTCATTTCATAAACTTTAACTTTTCCCATGAATCCCAATCGTCCCAAAACTGTATACAAAGGATGTGACTGGACTTGGCAACTCATTCAAGCAACCAGATAATTGAACTAAGGGTTTAGGGTGATAACAATAATGCACTAAAAGTGAGTGCATACAGGGTAGGCGAAGGCGATTTAGGTGTATATTTGGGGGTGGGGTGTAAACAATGCTCTTCATTGATATTCCGGAAAAACCGAAACATCACGAGAACCGCGAAAAGGATAGGCTCTGAGGGGTTAACTAGGGGTATCGTGTACTAAAGATGAGTTTTGCAAAAGCTAATCCAAACACCCCCTACACTCTCAAATATAGCATTAGTCAGCCTTCATATCAAACATCTTAATCCGGGCTTTACTTGATCTAGTTTAGCAAGTTAACTGGTTGCACTAATAGTTGTGCTTAAGTGCTTTCTTTGATTGTAGCATAAAGTCAGGATAAATAAGGGCCTGCATTCTTTACAAATACGTCATTTTTACTCGTATTGTACAAAGTTTCATCTGTTTGAAAACAACAGCTTAGAGATAGTGATTATTACTATTACTATAGTATCTAACACAGTAACAGTAAAGATAATAAGGTGCAACAATAAAGGGCTAATGTGCAAAAAACGCCATAAACACTCAAACATAATTCAGGAAAATATGTATTTGTATTTGTTACAAATACGTCATTTTTTAGCGCGTAAACATAACAACGGCATAGCAATGAGTGACACTTTCCTTCAGGCATTTGATCAAACAGGTCATGTGCAATAACACCAATTTAAAAGTAGAGGAGAGTGTTTGGTTACTTAAAATCCAACAAGCGCTGAACCCGTCACTCTTTTTGAATGCTGGTGGTTCAAGTCAGTTACTGTGCGGATGCAAATGGAAAGATGTGCTAGTTGTTCGTGTCCAGCAGAGGCAATTGTGGTTAAAGGAGCCGAATCAGGTATTTGTTGTCACACTTCACTTTCAATTCTATTTATATTCGTTAAATAAAATTTATATTTATGTGAAAACTAAAGAAAATCACCGATAGACACGGTCTTGTATACTAGGTGCAAAAGAGTTAATTACATAAATCATGTCAGACAAAAATACAAGTGTTTGTTTTCTTATTTTAACTTGATAAGTTCTTTGGAAAGATTATTGAACTCTTAAAATAAATAATTTTTAGAAACATATTTCATCAAATATACAATATTTATTTAAAAAGTCAAATTACCCATGAAACTAGCAAAGTTTTGCTATATTTTGTGGCATTTTAAAAAAATCGCAAAAGTTATCCTAAATCTTGTGAAATTTTTAAACATCGCAGGACCCTGCTAGTTTTTAGAAAACTAGTAAGGTTCATCTTGCTAGTTTTTTAAAAAAATTTATGCAAGACCTTGCTTATTATTTTTAAAAAAACGCAAGGCTGACCTTGCTAGTTTTCAACCTTACGTTTATTTTACAAAAACTAGCAAGAACTTGCTAGTTTCATGGGTAATTGAATTTTTAATGTATTTGATGAAATATGTTTATAAAGTAGATTATTTTTGTCATTTTCATTTAAGCATCTTTATCAACATCTTTATGAGAATAAAAAACTCTAACAAAGCTTATAATATAAGCATCATCTCCCATCTCATTTAGGTTCGCCAAACACGTCACAATTCATCTCAGAGAAACTACTGATAAGCTAAAGAATGTTTGAGTTGAGAAAAATGACTTATTTAGCTCAACAAAACTATTAAGCCAGTTTTATAAGTTTTTTATTATTTTTTTATTTTTTATTTTTTTTATAACCATGATTTCCGACTTTTTGGCCGATTAATTCACGAGGTTTAAACCCACCGCCACACAGAGCTAGTTTAATTGGTTGGCCAAAACAAACATATCCTTAATAAACAATACAGTACATGTTATCATCTTCTTGTCAAAGTGGGGTTTTTGTGGCATCATCATCAATATATTGTTGTTTTTAACAGGTTAATACATTTTAATTTCCTTTTGTTTATGGTAATTAGAGTATTTGTATGGAATTTAGCGAAATATTTGCATGTCAAGTGTTGCCGACATTTTTAACTAACACTAAGAAAACTATAGTGTTGCTACAAGTATGGAAATATAATAATTAAAAGAGAAAACTACGCCAATCAAATTTAAACAAAACTCTTAGCCACTTGAAGGCAATCACTTGGTAGACTATAATAAAAACAGGTAGATACCCTCGACCTCCTACACAGCTGAGACGTAACCCGATGAAACCTCAACCTACTTGTTTCGGTCATACAATCACACCGAGCGGTGGCTAAGCGATTTGTAAGAATAATAATCAACTACCACAAGTTGCAACATTGACAATCGTGACCATCGACACTTCTTCCTTGACCCTTTTGACCAATGACCATTCTTTGTTGACCCTTTGGACCATTGACACTTGTCATTTCAGTATTCCATACAAACCAAACACTACTACTAGCAACACTTTTTTTCCGAAAAAAAACATAACAAAAGCCATACTGACTGAAATCTTGTCTATCATAACCAAAAACCAATCCAAGATCCGAACCACCATTTGAACGACACAAAAATAGGCCACCACAATTTAATAACCACAACCAACTTGAGTTGAACCACTTGCACGATATGTTGATACGATGATCAAGTGAAATGTGTCGATCACGTATATGTTTAAGCAATAATTTCCATTATTTAGAATTAGTTTCAAATTTTGCATTAGTTTGATGAACATGATACAAGTAGACTCCCCCTTGAAATGGCCATGCGTTTAACTCTGCTAATTATTTAGTAATATAATTTAGTTTTTACACAAAGCAAGTATTATGTAGTATGTATGTTGGTTCCGTTGGAATAATATAATCATGGCAAGCATATTAAAACATGTAATCACATAGAGAACGCAACGGAAGACTTAAACAAATATTCATAATTAATTAACCTAAAATTAAATCGTAAGCGTACCTTTTAGCAATCCAAGCAAAACAATGATCAAGAATCAAGAAACCCTGAGTATAGGGTTTAAGTGTGTCGACTTTAATACTAGCGACTAAAGAACACACCAAAAATCCAAGTAGGATTTATCTATGGTCTTGTACACACGTATTGGTAGCGATTTGATGCGAATGCTAGTTCCTTGAATCACAATAACTAACCAAAACACTTTTGTTTGATCAAAATGAACCGTATCCCTAAGAATAAAAGGGTGTACGACCGGTTAGAGCAAGGAGGGGAAAGAGGAGAAGTTAAGGTTAGCTAATGTGATACAAGATTACCCAAGAATGAATACAAGCCTTTGTATTTATACTAGAGTAACTTAGAGTCCAAGACAACTAAGGATTCCCTTTAGGGATCTCTAATCCGATCGGCCACAAGGAAAAAGGAAACAATCCGGATCCTTCTTGTAGCCTATTTCCTCTTTACTCCCTCTCTTTAATATTTAACGATCGTTATTGTGATTTTAATAATTAAATATAACTATTATACATTAATTATTGAACATCGACTCTCATATGCAAAGTGTGCAATCCCATAATCTCTTGTTTGAATCCAGTCATACATATATAAGAAGTGTCCATAAACTAACAGATCCCACTTGGACAGATTTTAATATGTGTAATGACATTGGTTAGCATCTAGCAACACGCCAATGCCCCCAGAACGACCCTGAGTGTGGTTTCCTGGAAAAACCTTTTAATGATTCATCATTATACTTATTCTTTTGTTCCTAATACCACGTTAAATATGGATATGGATCTTAGTTATTCCATTATTTAACCATTCTGTTTCTCGCTATATCTGATTGAACAAGATTACCAAATCATCTGAACGTATTCCAGATAGATCTTGGGTATGGTCATACAAACATTTTGTCAACCCTACGAGGGGCCCAGTAGTACTAAACTTCAAAACAAATTTTAAGGAACAAATTTTATCTTGACTACAAGCAAAACCCATGAATTTCACATCACTTTTGAAAATAACCCTTATTAGTAACTGTTACGTATAGTGTTAGACTATTTTAAAAAAATGAGCTACACCCATGACAGTTTCCTAGTATCTCAAGTCCGAGGATAACTATTCATGATTTACTTGATCACAAAGATCCATAAAGTATAATCATGTAGTTGGGACCAATCCTATATTCAATTCATTAAATATCATGTGAATTTGGCATGACTACCCATCAATATACATAAGTATATTCTAACCAAAACTCACATTTGTATTAATCCAATGATATTCCCATATCATTGATTGACAAATGACTATTTTGAATAACATAAGTTATTCACAAATTTAAACATGAAAATATAGGATACAATATATTATAAATGAAAAATAAACATAACTAATACTTTATTTCATTAAAATAATAATTGTTCAATACATCCTTTATCCAAATACTTAACCACAGATTTACATGAAACTACTAGCTAAACGAAGTCCAATGCTATTAGCATGTTGAGTAAGCTTTTCCTTAGGTAAAGCTTTCGTCAAGGGGTCAGCTAGATTGTCATCTGTGTGAATTTTGAGTATATTGATTTCACCTATTTCGACCTGTTCTCGAACATAGTGATATCATCTAGGAAAATGTTTAGCGCCCTTCATGACTCCAGGTTCATTGGCGAATGTAATTGCGGCAGAATTGTCGCAATACATATTTATAGACAAATAATTTGAAAGCATAATTCCGAGCCCTGAAATGAACTTCCTAATCAAAACATCTTCCATCGAAGCTTCTGAAGCAGCTATGTATCAGCTTCTGTTGCAGACATTGCAATTGTACTCTGCTTCTTGCTCTTCTTGCTCCTCCAGTTACTACAAAGACATATCCCGTCTGAGACTTCGTATCATCTTTATCATTTTGCCTACAAAGACATACCACCGTTATTATAGAATACAACAACGAAAAAAGTTCCCACTATGCCACCTCTCCCTGCATATAATGACAATGCAACTGTCACTGACTTCACTACCAGAAGGATGTCTATATACTTGCAAAAGGATTTGGAAAATTAAACCTGAAAACATAAACTTCTAAATTTAACCTCGTGGATCCACCTTTCAGAAATACAATTAGCTTGCCTTTCAAAGTGTGGGCCATCATTCGATTAGTTGTTGATAATCGATGTAAAGAATAGGAGCCAGCTAGGCGGGTCAGGTAACGGGTCAAAATGGATTAAAATTTAAGGATAAATTGGGTTGGGTTGGGTGGTGTTACACAAACTCTTTTTTTAATAGAAAAAACTCAACTTTTCATAACTATTTAGTGTGTGATATATGTTATTAATACTAATCTAAGTTTTTCAAGGAGATTTCCTACATAAAAAAAAAATACACTTTTGCAACTTGCAACCCAGTTTGCCCATTATTCCAGTTACAATCGTTAGAGATAAGAAAGAACCCGAATCGACATGGTCAAAATTGGCACATCTACCAATATGCATGTTGCTCAATATATCTTTCATTATTCAATAGTAATTATCTTATGTATCATACATAGAGAGAGATATATACACAATTGTAGTACAACTGAAGTACGTCAAAAGAAACAAAATACTTCTGGGACAAAATAAAAAGTAAATATGATCAAAGCCTACATCCGTTCGACGTGTACGTGAGTTCAAAGACTACATTAGTTCAGTTCAAACATCATGGTTGTACACGTATAAATTCAAACAAATAGGATGGTGCAAAACTCAAATGCCACATCGAACCAAAGTTTCTATATAAAGGAGTGGTTGGAATTTTGTTTTAAAAGTGATCCTTTCAAACTCTCATGAAAGTTCTCAAGTCCTAACTCGTCCTAACAAAATGAGTCATTCAAACATCGAATCACAACAACGGTTACTATTAAAAGCAATAAAATCATATTAATAAGAAATACGCAGCAACAGCAACAACAGAATCTCTCGTTCCTATATTATGTTCATATAAAATTTCCCTTATTGTCATTATTGTTTATGAACAAAACTTTATAACTAAACAAATAAAAACTATATAAATAAAACCTTCAGGAATGAAGTTCATAAAACTTTTACAAACAACCCAACGACTCATCTCCATCTTATAACACAATAATATTTATCAAAAACTCGTTTATAATGCCGTTATGAAATCTCATACTAAACTTACTATGACAACTACTTCTATAACTGTAAACATGTTAGAAACACCAAACTCGACCAATCTACTAATCAATATATCATTGTTATTAATTTATACAATTTGTAGGTTAAGCATCAATTACCTTAACGGGTAACACGAATACGGAGTAGAAACTCAAATAGATTATCCTACACGTTCGAGCCCCTCCTCGTCACCTCATTCACGAACTGTTTATCGCTCTCGTGTATAAGGTTATAATTTAAGTTCTGAGGTTATATTTGGTCCAGGCATAAGTCTTGGTGATGATCAATGCCAAATCATGCAAGAATCCTAACCCAATTCTAGTTATATATTTTATTAAACCTTAATACAGTAAAAGAATTGTCGTTTCTATGACACCAACATATTAACGTAAGTTTCCACCTAGCTTTAAACCCTGGGGAGAAAATCCCCCATTAACCACGGAGGTTAACCTACGCCGAATCCGGGCTATCCAAAAGGGTAGTCGCTTTGGGATTAGTCGGCTCGCAATGTCGAGTCAAAAACCCAAGTATACCAAAAAAAGGCTCAAACACAAAACTGAACTCATAAACCAAAACACATGTACAAATTATATACATAAATCAACAATTAGAGTCATGATGGATTAAAAAAATCACCTATTAAACCCCTAAAAATCATAAAATCAAAGACAAAACCAAACATGTATATACTTGTGAAATTAGATAACCAATTCAGAATCACCAATCCTCTTATGCTCTCTCTGATCTTTATTAATCAAATTAGAGCTTCAATCAAACCCAAGTTTTTTCCCCAAAATTAAAACAAAATTACCAACAAAATCGTGAGAAAATATATAATATAACAAATATCCCTATACCTATTTTAGACAAAATCAAGAAATTAAATACCAGAAATCACACTTTTGGACTTTCATAAATATATTATGAAGATTGTATTCGGAATCACTGTAGCAACAACTATATTAAAAAATATTTTCTTCGACTTAATTTAGAATCACTCAATTTTTGATACAGGGATGGAATTGGAAAAGTATTAATATAAAATTTGTGCTGAACAATCTATTGTTGATTGGTTTTGTTTTTGTAAATTTTAAATGTTAACCCTTAGATGTTGTGTAGTTTACTCTGCCTTTTTTAAGTTTTATCTTTTTATATTTTTTGACACGTATACTTTTTACCTAATTTACTTATGAAAACGAATTTTAATAAATTTTGGCCAAATAAAGAAATATTTAGTGTTTTTTTATTAAGCATGTTTAAAAAGAATTAAAATAAAATAAATAGATTATTTTCTAATAAGGAATGATTTGATTTTTTTGAAATGCAAAAGTCCCTACCTGAGGTTTTGTTTTATTATATAAAAGATTGTATCTGATCATTTAGTAATTAATTTTCCATGAATCGTTATAGTATTATAGTGTATTAAAGATTTATAGTTATCAATTATAATATTATCTTTGAATTTGAATATTTTTTTCACACATTTTAAGTTTCTACTGATTATTAAAAATTGTGGAGATGTATTATATGCTCTAAATTAATAACTATTATTTTTTTTAAGACACATTATTTGCACTTTATATAAAATGTTGAGTAAACTTTAAAATACATCTTTGTGATTTGTCAAATTTTACAGTTTATATTATTGTCAGAAAAGTTGAGACATCTACATCCCGTCAACAAACATAGACACTATACATTCTTAAGGACGAACGATGCAAAAAAAAAAAAAAAAAATCATTACTAACGTGGTTCTAACATCAAGGGCATTTTCGTCTTTTGCTTGTAAAAAAGATGTATCTTGCAGTTTACTCTTATTAATGACTAAATGTTAAATTATAATGATAACATATGGGGAGGCCACCCAACTTTTATGTCTTTCATATAGTAGCTACTATTTTATTTTAAAGTAACTTATAAGCCACTGAATTATATGTTTATCTTTGTTTACACCATTTTCTGTCAAATTTAATCTGGATTATAATCATATAGCAAGAATGAAACTAAAACAAACATATTAAATTCAGACTTAGAGGGTGTTTGGCATTGCGTTTGCTTGCTGATTATCTGATTATTTCAGTTGTAAAACGCAAATAATTAAAAACTAGTGTTTGAATAACAAAATCAAAAAAGTGCTTTTCTGCGATTTGAATGCTCCAAAACGTGATTTTGGATAAGTATGTAGCTAGCTACTGCTGGAAAACATGGTTTTGGAGGAGATATTATTTAATTATCGAATTACCAAAATACCCTCACATATTACCTTCTTCTTCTTCTTTTTTAATTCAACAACTGGTAATTTTCTTCAATCATTCGATGTCAAACTCACCTTTTAACAAGTTGATTATTCTTGGCGATTATTAGGGCTGAGCAAATGACCCGAACGGACCGGACCGACTGAGGGACCGACCGAGACCGGACTGGACCGGACCGGTCCTCGGTCTCGGCTTTTGGGCTAATCCGGTCCTCGGTGCGGTCCAGACCACAAACCGACTAATTTGGGCTAATTTGGCCTTGTTGGACCGGACCGACAGAAGGACCGACCGGACCGAGACCGGACCGACCACATTCGGTCCGGTCTCGGTCTAAGATTTTTGCCGAAATCGGTCTTGGCCGGTCCGATCCGGTTTTTAGACCGTGATCACCCCTAGTGATTACCGTCCTTCTCATTGACGAAATTGTTCCAGCGAACGAGTGCAACTATTGTGATTGGTTATGAACTTCTTGGTCAAAATTAATAGTGAATGAGTTACCGCTTAACAGATGTGTTGGAATTATATACTTCTAGCTTTTGCTTCTTATGCTCAAGTGTTAAAAATTTTGAGGAAGAAATCATGAAAATGGGATGACGGTGAAGCAGCAGTGGACAATGAAAGTTTGATGTGTAGGATAATGAAAGTAGGTGAAAATTGTTAGTATAAATAAAGAAAATGTTGGTAAAAATTATTGTAGATAAAAGTTTTATTATGCATCCGAGTAATAAGCTTTACTCATATATAAAAGAAAAATATATAAATGTCTTTTTTTTGTAATTTTACATGATAAGTCATTAAATAATCTGATTTGCCAAACATTAAAAAAACTGATTATCTGATTATTGCGATATCAAACAACATAATCAAATCCAAACACTATATTTCAAAACCACGTTTTGCAACAGTTGATTATCTGATTATCCGTTTTCAAAACTCATAATTTTATTTATAATAAGCAATCCAAAACACCCCTTTTAATTGAGGGCATCAGCGGTATTTCACATCAAACTTTTCATTCCTATGGCTCGGATAAGTTAGAGGTTGGTTACTTATTCATATTTTATAGTTTTTTGTGCATAAATTTGACCGGAATTGGTATAGAATAAAATAAACATGCATTGTCCCTAAATTATAAATTTAGAGAACAAATTTGTTACCTTACATTCAAACCGACTTACCTTTGTTTCCTTTTGTTAAATCTTCACCCGTCTATAAAAGCTAAACATTCCCCTCCTTCTCATCTTTCTCAACTTCGAATATAGTTACTTTTTTTCAATCTAAAAAACCTAAACATTCCATCGTTTACGTTAATTGTCTCTGATCATTCTTGCATTCTACTTCGATTATAATGGTTGAACATAAAAGTATCTTTAATGCTATTAGGGAGGAGAGCATTGTCAGCACTGCTCTCAGTGATGGAGTAGGTGCAACAGCTTATGAATATAATCTTCGTATACAGGAAGTGAAGGAGATGGTTTTCAGAGCACTACAAGACCATCGAGACGTTGTGAAACGCCATCAAGACTCTATGGCAGAACTAAGTAACCTTCTGGACCGTAGGGGTTGTTACAAGTGTGGTAAGGACGGGCATATCGCTAAGCATTGTAAAGATGCTAGTTGTTATAAGTGTGGTAAGGTAGGGCATGTCGCTAGGAACTGTACTGATGATGCTGAAGTTCAGTGTCGTCTCTGTTTTAAGAGTGGGCATATGACCAGGGACTCTAGTGGTGATGGTTGTTGTAAGTGTCGTAGGGTTGGGCATCTCGGTGAGAACTGTAATAAGGATTTCCCATTTGGTCACGGTGGTCGGCTTTGTTATTACTGTGGTATGTTAGGTTATATGGCTGTTTGTTCTTTGTGTGGTAAGACAGGGCATTTGGGTAAGGACTGTTGGCTATGATGTTTATGGATTAATTATAATGACCCAAAAATTTGAAACAATAACGTCAAGTACTCGTATTAAGTATTCTATATTTTAGACTCAATGTACCTAAAGTATTTATTCGGTAAGTCTTAAATTATAACATAACAAAGTTAAAAGTAAACATATATTACTAAACTAAATTTCTGTTTACCTAAATAAGTAAAGAAAATACTGTGTCTCAAAATGCTTGACACGTGGGAGAACATATGATCCAAAATCTACTTAGTCAATATAACTTCTGCTTTAAGTTTCATTGTTATCGAGGGCTTCACGATCTTATCACACCACTATGTTAATATTTAAATTCAATACTCACAGTTTACAAAACATATCTAAACTAAAAATGACAACTCTGGTTTTCGTTCATACTTAAACTCACATACTCGAATTTCATACCCTAAGCATATTAAATGAATCTTGTCATAAACGAGCAGTCAAGTGTTCGGTTTGAACTCCAGCTATTGTTCGTGAGAGGAGCAGAATTCTGGTGGTTCGAGTTGGAGCCCTGCTTGGGTTGACTCATCCGGTTCTTGTTCAGGTGAAAGGTTTAGTTTCGTTCCCGGGAGGTTCGAGTCGGTGTTGGGTTAGAGTTTTGAGCAGATTTACGTTAAATATAGTATTGGTTTTTGGGTTAGTGTTCGTACCCGTGTTCGTTTCTGTCTCGAATTGTCTTGTTTGGCTCGAGGTATACTCTTTGATTCACAGTCACGTTTCATTGATTGATCATAGTATCGAGTTTCTTCATCTCATTCATTCTTATTCATGCCTTGGAACAGTCAATTCAATATAAATGTTTAACAGTAGAAAGCGACCGAATGTCACGTAACTCCGTTTTAGTAGTTAACTAATTAAACAAGAACATAATGAATGAAATCTAATCACTGTTAATGGTCGCGAATCATATCGGAGTTATACAGTTTTCATATTGACATAATAATAATTGTACGTAATAATTGTAGAAAGCTTACTTGTGTGTCAAATACTATAAAATGGTTCATGAGCTTCTGTACAAGATTGGTTGTTCATGGCTAGTGTTTCATATTCTTACCTTTAGTCTCCTCATTTTAATAGCTACTGTTGTAAGTTAAATGTATTAGTCTTTTTCCCATGCATGCAAATTAAAAGCTTCTCAAAGTAGTCAAGTAACTTGATCTTTGACATCATTATTTTATAATGAATGATGTCATAGCAATGTAAACCATTTGAAAAATCTTAAGCAGTCAAGTCGTTAAAAACAAAACGTGGAGTTTTGTAATAAAAGTTTAATGTATTATTTACATTTTTAAAGATTCTCCTATAATAAGTATTAATAATAACTATAACCATGTAATTTTATAGCTTACAAAAGATAGGCGAATATAATTAGTTAAACTCTAAATGTCGATTTGGCTTCTTAACATGTGTAGATTTGTGGAAGGAGCAATAACTAGGTTGGTCATATTGAGTGTATGTTTGATTTATAAGGTACGGATGTTCTTTTTCGTGTTCTCTTGAATCATTGATATGTCCTAAATGCTCCTACTCTCTTTCGCCGTTACTTGATATACTTACGTTGAACTCCTTGCAATACTCTGATAATCCTTTGACATCCTTATGATATACATTCCCCTTGTTTGATAAATGCATTTTATAATGATGATGAACGGTGAAAATAATTTTGGATTATGATTTGATGATCTTGGGGAAAAGAATGTTAAAAATGATTTTTATAAAAACAAGCCAGCGCCACTTTTATATGAGCGTTTCTGAATTCCTTTCCCTTATGAATCATATGTATGGTGAACATAATATCTGGTGTTTGGTTGGTTTATATGTTCACTGTGCTACCATAGAACCCTAGATATGTAGACACGAGTTAGGAATACCGAGCAACTATCTATGGAGGTACCGCAGACTTGTCATTGTGGCGCCAATGGCTTGACACCGCCCGTGACGGTGTGATTTGTTCACGGCGTCTCCCCTTATGATCTTATATTATGATTTGTTCATGTGTGGAGCCTTTTTCTAATTTGGGAGGCGTATGGATGCATCCTAGGCTATGTAATGATATGATATGTTTATGATCTGATATGATCATGCGGTCGAGTAGTGTAGTGCCATACACACCTTCCGTCGATTTTAGATGCACTCGAGTCGCGACCAGTGTATCACTATGATTTTGATACGATATGATTTTAGCACGTGGGAGTGCACTTGATATGATATGATGTAGGATACTCGGTATAAATATCCCAAACCTTTTCCTTCAGCCTTATAATATTTAATTACTCTGGTGTTGAGATGTTGCTATAATGGGGAAATTATTTTTATCTCGTTGCATTCCTCTCTTTGTGTATATATATATCGTGTTATTGCTATTCGTATCTACATCCGAGCACTGAGCAATTAGCTCAGCCGCATCTTTCTTTTCTCCTGCGGCAGGTACTCAGGGTTAATGGGGATGTGTGACGAGAGCTAGCAGGACCTTAGAGATCATGTACTTGAAGACTCTATTTTCAGTTACTTTAGCTTTTGACTTTGGACCTTGTACTAAATAATGTTGGTGCTTTAACCTTGTACACTTAAATTTTAGTCTATGGTTGAACCTTGTTTTTCGTGAACGTATTATGTAACTGGTCCTTCAGGTTTAGTTGCTTTGTCATTAATTGTGACCTCTCATTCCTATGTCGGGACGGGGGCGTTACAACTAATGGTATCAAAGCCAAGTTTGATTCTGTAGGAAACCCTTAGGTTTGACCTGTGAGGTTTGGGTAGATATTGGGGTAGGATTCTCTTTCCTTCATCTGGTACTCTATCGTATTTGTGTGATTCTGATTCTAAATGCTTTCCATATATGATTGTCTAAATCTCTTATCTTATAGATGCCTCCTAAGAGAAAATCCTCTAGTCTCTTTAACGTATCAAACAACAACGGGAACAACAATGCTACTGGAGTTCTCGATCCAGCTACGTTGAACGCAGTAAATCAGGCAGTTGCCAACGCCGTCGCTCAGCATTTACCTCAGGCATTGGCTGAGGCTCTTCAAGCTTATCATAATGGTGGTGAGAATAATAATAATAATAATAATAATAATAATAATAATAATAATAATAATAATAATAATAATAATAATAATAACAATAATACCGGGAATGGTGCTAACAACAATCAACAACCGATGCAACTATTACTAGAGAAATTTCAAAAACAAAAACCGAATCCATTCAGTGGGGCACCTACTTCGATAGATGCTGAGAACTGGATTGCTCATTTGGAAAAGATATTTGAGGTTTTGGAGTGTACTGAAAACCAGCAGGTTCGTTTAGCAGTTTATAAGTTAGAGGGAGATGCTCAACGATGGTGGAAAACTTTGAAAAAAGCAGAAGGGGAAGGTTTTGTTGAAGCTCTTGCCTGGCGTGATTTTCTCAAAGTATTTTATCAGCACTATTTCTCTTATATTGACCGAGAGGCATATATTCGTGAGTATTCAAACATTAGACAGAAGCCTGGTGAGTCCATCACTAACTTTATGGAGCGATTTATTCGACTAGCCGGTATTGCGGGCACTAAGGCCGGGGATGCTGAAGAACAAGCTAGGAAGTTTAAGTGGGCAATCGATTTGAAGTATAGGAGGGACCTCATCAACATTAGGTTTGAGAAAGTTTCAGATGTAGCAAATGCGGCGAAAAATTTGGAAATGGAACACGCCGACTTTGTTGCCTTTAGGTCTGAGTATAATAGGAAGAGGGTAGGGAAGATCATGTTGGGGCATCTTATCGAAATGGTAAGTCTCACTCGGGGAATAATCGTAATTTTGATGATAGGTCTCGTGGTGGTCATCAGGGACAGTGGCAAGGTCAAAGGCCAAAGCAGAACAGGGGCTACGGGAATAGTCAGGGATAGTGGCAGGGTCAGAGATCATATCAGGTCAGGGGAAACAACTACGGACAAAGAAATCAAGATCAGGGAAGGTTTGCTGGTAGAACCGACACGAGAAACCCAAATAAAATCCCAATTCCTTCATGTGTTAAATGCGGGCGTAACCATCCGGGTAAACCTTGTTATCTCGAGACGGGGCAATGTTTTGCATGTGGTCAGGTGGGTCATATGGCCAAGGATTGCACTTCTAAGCAGAATACGAATCGTAATGGTGGTGGCAATAATCAGAGTACTACTGGTCAGGTCTATGCAATGACTGCACATCAGGCATCCACATCTTCAGGTACTGTTTCTGGGATTCTTACTTTATGTGGTTGCAAGGCTTATGTGTTATTTGATACGGGTTCTACACATTCTGTTATATCTTCTTCTTTTTCTCAACGTGTCGGTTTGCCTAGCTCATTGCTAAATTCGCCTATGTCTATTACTACTCCTATGAGAACTTCTGTGACTATTACTACTATTTATCACAACTTCCCTATAACAATCGAAAATAACATTTTCTTAGCTCAATTACTTCCTATGACAATGCATGATTTCGATGTTATCCTCAGAATGGATTAGCTTAGTGAACACCAAGCCACCATTGATTGTCAATTTAAACGCGTCACTTTTGGAAACCTCGAAAGACCAAAATTTGTTTATCAGGGAGCTCCGGCTAGTGGCTTAATTAAAGTAATTTCGGCCATGGAGGCGAGGAAACTTATTCGTCATGGTTGTGAGGGATATTTGGCGGCTATACAGGATACCTCAAAGGAAGCTTCTTCACTAGTAGATCAACCGATTGTGAACGAATTCCTGGATGTATTTCCCGAGGAACTTCCGGGGTTGCCACCAGAGAGAGAGGTCGAGTTTACCATCGAACTTGTACCTGGTGCTGAACCCATATCTAAGACACCTTATCGTATGACACCGTTGGAGTTACAAGAATTGAAGGAGCAGCTACAGGAGTTGCTTGATCGTGGGTTCATAAGACCTAGTGTGTCTCCATGGGGTGCTCCAGTTTTATTCGTGAAAAAGAAGGATGGATCTATGAGGTTATGCATAGACTATAGAGAATTGAACCGAGTTACTATTCAAAATCGTTATCCTTTGCCTCGAATTGATGATCTTTTTTACCAACTTCAAGGAGCAAAATACTTCTCGAAAATAGATTTAAGGTCTGGATATCATCAATTGCGAGTGCGAGCAGAAGATATTCCTAAGACCGCATTTCGTACTCGTTATGGTCATTATGAATTCTTGGTGATGCCTTTCGGTTTGACAAATGCTCAAGCCGTCTTTATGGATTTGATGAATCGCGTCTTTCATGATTACCTAGATAAATCTGTTGTGGTCTTTATAGATGATATCTTAGTATACTCTAAGTCAAAAGAAGAACACGAGCAACATCTGCGCACAGTTTTAGGGATCCTTCGAGAAAAGAAGTTATATGCAAAATTCTCTAAATGTGAATTCTGGTTGGAGCGGGTTGCATTTCTTGGGCACGTAGTATCTGCTAAAGGAATTGAAGTGGATCCTGCCAAGTTAGAGGCTATTACCAATTGGCCCCAACCTAAATCGGCTACAGAAGTAAGGAGTTTCTTGGGTTTAGCTGGTTACTACCGACGTTTTGTGGAAGGTTTTTCGTCTTTGGCATTGCCTCTAACCTAACTGATACGAAAGGGTGTGAAATTTGAATGGAATGATGAGCGAGAGAAGTGCTTTAAGGAGTTAAAGAAGAGATTGGTTACGGCTCCGATACTTGCTGTGCCAGAAGGAACCGGGGGATTTCATATTTATAGTGACGCTTCTAAGAATGGTTTAGGGTGTGTTCTTATGCAACATGGGAAGGTGATTGCTTATGCTTCTCGACAGCTTAAGCCGTACGAGGAAAACTACCCTACACATGACTTGGAACTAGCAGCTGTTGTTTTCGCTCTCAAAATATGGCGACATTATTTGTACGGAGAAACTTGCGATATTTTTACTGATCACAAAAGTTTGAAGTACATTTTCACACAAAAGGAGCTCAACATGAGGCAGAGAAGATGGTTAGAACTCCTAAAGGATTATGACGCCAATATTCAATACCACCCGGGCAAGGCAAATGTTGTTGCAGATGCCCTTAGTAGGAAGAGTTATGGGAGCATGTCTTGTCTAGTTACTCAACCGGAGATTGTAGCTGATTTGAACCATTTGGAGGTGGAAATATACATTGGTAAGGCAGATAACGTCATAGCTCAGTTGAAAGTTGAACCTACAATATTAACGCGTATTAAGGAAGCCCAGAAAGATGATGGTGAGTTGTGGGCTATAATGCAAAATTTAGAGGATGGTAAACAAGAAGAGTTTCGTCTGGATGATCATGGAGTATTGTGGTGCGGTGATAGGTTGTGTGTTCCTAATGATACGGATATTCGAGAAGCATTATTATCAGAAGCACATAGCTCTCCAGTTTCTATTCATCCTGGTTCAACGAAAATGTACCGGGACTTGAAACAAAACTTTTGGTGGAGTGGAATGAAGAAAGATGTAGCAGAATTTGTGGTAAAATGTCTTATTTGCCAACAGGTGAAGATAGAGCACCAACGAGCTAGCGGACTCTTGCAATAGTGGGAAATTCCTGTTTGGAAGTGGGAAAATATTACCATGGATTTGGTGACCGGGCTACCTAAGACTTTGAGGAAGAATGATGCAATATGGGTGGTGGTTGATCAACTTACAAAATCAGCTCACTTTTTAGCTATTCGTGAAGGATACTCCGCTAGCAAGTTAGCAGACATATTTCAGAAGGAGATTGTTGCACTTCATGGCACTCCAGTGTCAATCGTTTCAGACCGTGACCCACGTTTCACATCGCAGTTTTGGAAGGGATTTCAAAAGGCATGGGGTACGAAGCTTAATTATAGTACTGCCTTTCATCCTCAAACAGACGGCCAATCAGAAAGGACTATTCAGACATTGGAGGATATGCTGAGATGCTGTGCTCTGGAATGGACAGGAAATTGGGACAATTATCTTTGTTTGGTTGAATTTGCCTATAATAATAGTTGGCATGCAAGTATTGACATGGCACCTTATGAGATGTTGTATGGAAGAAAGTGTAGATCTCCAATATGTTGGAATGAAGTTGGTGAAGAGATTATTGAAGGACCTGAGTTGGTTAGAATTACTAACGAAAAGGTTGAGGTTGCAAAAGAGAAGTTGAAAGAGGCTCGCTCACGACAGAAAATTTATACCGATAAGCATCGTAGGACCCTAGATTTTAAACCCGGCGATCATGTTTTTCTCAAGATTTCCCCATGGAAAGGTGTTCAACGTTTTGGCATAAAAGGGAAACTTAGTCCGAGGTTTATTGGTCCCTTTGAAGTGTTGGAGAGAGTAGGAGAGGTTGCATATCGCATTGCGTTACCCCCAGCGTTATCCCATGTGCATAATGTGTTCCACGTGTCTACATTACGAGGCTACAACTATCACCCGCTTCATGTTGTGGAATACCCACTCGATAAGATTAGAGAAGATCTATCATGTGAAGAAGAAGCCGAAGCAATCTTAGGTCGAGAAGAGCGGATAATGCGTAAGAAGACAATTCCCTTTGTGAAAGTGCTCTGGAAAAATCATTCTGAACGTGAGGCTACTTGGGAACTCGAGGAATCTATTCGTGAGCGATACCCACGACTTTTCAATTAAAGGTACCATTGATTTCAAAGATGAAATCTTTTTAAATATAATATGTTATAATAATTGTAAAAGTAGAATATATATATATATATATATATATATGTGTGTGTATATATATATATATATATATATATATATATATATATATACCTCTTTGATTTCGGGACGAAATCATTTTAAGGAGGATGTGTTATACCCAAATTTTTGAAACAATAACGTCAAGTACTCGTATTAAGTATTCTATATTTTAGACTCAATGTACCTAAAGTATTTATTCGGTAAGTCTTAAATTATAACATAACAAAGTTAAAAGTAAACATATATTACTAAACTAAATTTCTGTTTACCTAAATAAGTAAAGAAAATACTGTGTCTCAAAATGCTTGACACGTGGGAGAACATATGATCCAAAATCTACTTAGTCAATATAACTTCTGCTTTAAGTTTCATTGTTATCGAGGGCTACACGATCTTATCACACCACTATGTTAATATTTAAATTTCATACTCACAGTTTACAAAACATATCTAAACTAAAAATGACAACTCTGGTTTTCGTTCATACTTAAACTCACATACTCGAATTTCATACCCAAAGCATATTAAACGAATCTTGTCACAAACGAGCAGTCAAGTGTTCGGTTTGAACTCCAGCTATTGTTCGTGAGAGGAGCAGAATTCTGGTGGTTCGAGTTGGAGCCCTGCTTGGGTTGACTCATCCGGTTCTTGTTCAGGTGAAAGGTTTAGTTTCGTTCGCGGGAGGTTCGAGTCGGTGTTGGGTTAGAGTTTCTGTTGGTGATTTTGCATCACCGATATTATTTAAGTGTAATGGATTAATTTAGGTGACCAATGTGTAATCATGATAAATGTTCAACAAGTCGGGGTTGTGCGGAGTGCACACTTGTATGACGTTATTATGATTGCTATTCGGGGGCGAAGCCCCGAATGACGGGTCGGGGCAGCGCCCCTGTCCAAGGGCGGCAGCCCCTGGCAGGGTCCAAGGGGCAGCGCCCCTGGCTGGGGTGTCAGCTTGGAAAAATTTTATTTGGTATAAAGTGCTATGTTAAAAACGCACTAGAAAATAAAATTTCCGGTATTTTGTCCCATATTTTAACTGCTCGGTTATTAAGTAACTGCTATAGCAGTTACAACCGCTATGCAGTTTTTTGGTCATATAATTCGTTTCTTGGTTCTGGTTCATAACTAACAAAACATATTCTCAAGTTTAAAATCTGAGTTTTATCCGATTAGAGATTTCGGTAGAACCACCGAAATACTTCAATCTGATAGTGTTTACACGACTCTCAGATTACTGTGATCATAATTTTCCTAACAGTTTCGAGCAGATTTACGTTAAATATAGTATTGGTTTTTGGGTTAGTGTTCGTACCCGTGTTCGTTTCTGTCTCGAATTGTCTTGTTTGGCTCGAGGTATACTCTTTGATTCACAGTCACGTTTCATTGATTGATCATAGTATCGAGTTTCTTCATCTCATTCATTCTTATTCATGCCTTGGAACAGTCAATTCAATATAAATGTTTAACAGTAGAAAGCGACCGAATGTCACGTAACTCCGTTTTAGTAGTTAACTAATTAAACAAGAACATAATGAATGAAATCTAATCACTGTTAATGGTCGCGAATCATATCGGAGTTATACAGTTTTCATATTGACATAATAATAATTGTACGTAATAATTGTAGAAAGCTTACTTGTGTGTCAAATACTATAAAATGGTTCATGAGCTTCTGTACAAGATTGGTTGTTCATGGCTAGTGTTTCATATTCTTACCTTTAGTCTCCTCATTTTAATAGCTACTGTTGTAAGTTAAATGTATCAGTCTTTTTCCCATGCATGCAAATTAAAAGCTTCTCAAAGTAGTCATGTAACTTGATCTTTGACATCATTATTTTATAATGAATGATGTCATAGCAATGTAAACCATTTGAAAAATCTTAAGCAGTCAAGTCGTTAAAAACAAAACGTGGAGTTTTGTAATAAAAGTTTAATGTATTATTTACATTTTTAAAGATTCTCCTATAATAAGTATTAATAATAACTATAACCATGTAATTTTATAGCTTACAAAAGATAGGCGAATATAATTAGTTAAACTCTAAATGTCGATTTGGTTTCTTAACATGTGTAGATTTGTGGAAGGAGCAGTAACTAGGTTGGTCATATTGAGTGTATGTTTGATTTATAAGATACGGATGTTCTTTTTCGTGTTCTCTTGAATCATTGATATGTCCATATTTTTAAATGCTCATACTCTCTTTCGCCGTTACTTGATATACTTACGTTGAACTCCTTACAATACTCTGATAATCCTTTGACATCCTTATGATATACATTCCCCTTGTTTGATAAATGCATTTTATAATGATGATGAACGGTGAAAATAATTTTGGATTATGATTTGATGATCTTGGGGAAAAGAATGTTAAAAATGATTTTTATAAAAACAAGCCAGCGCCACTTTTATATGAGCGTTTCTTAATTCCTTTCCCTTATGACTCATATGTATGGTGAACATAATATCTGGTGTTTGGTTGGTTTATATGTTCACTGTGCTACCATAGAACCCTAGATATGTAGACACGAGTTAGGAATACCGAGCAACTATCTGTGGAGGTACCGCAGACTTGTCATTGTGGCGCCAATGGCTTGACACCGCCCGTGACGGTGTGATTTGTTCACGGCGTCTCTCCTTATGATCTTATATTATGATTTGTTCATGTGTGGAGCCTTTTTCTAATTTGGGAGGCGTATGGATGCATCCTAGGCTATGTAATGATATGACATGTTTATGATCTGATATGATCATGCGGTCGAGTAGTGTAGTGCCATACACACCTTCCGTCGATTTTAGATGCACTCAAGTCGCGACCAGTGTATCACTATGATTTTGATACGATATGATTTTATCACGTGGGAGTGCACTTGACATGATATGATGTAGGATACTCGGTATAAATATCCCAAACCTTTTCCTTCAGCCTTATAATATTTAATTACTCTGGTGTTGAGATGTTGCTATAATGGGGAAATTATTTTTATCTCGTTGCATTCCTCTCTTTGTGTATATATATATATATATATATATACGTATATATATATATACGTATATATATATATATATATATATATATATATCATGTTATTGCTATTCGTATCTACATCCGCGCACTGAGCAATTAGCTCAGCCGCATCTTTCTTTTCTCCTGCGGCAGGTACTCAGGGTTAATGGGGATGTGTGACGAGAGCTAGCAGGACCTTAGAGATCATGTACTTGAAGACTCTATTTTCAGTTACTTTAGCTTTTGACTTTGGACCTTGTACTAAATAATGTTGGTGCTTTAACCTTGTACACTTAAATTTTAGTCTATGGTTGAACCTTGTTTTTCGTGAACGTATTATGTAACTGGTCCTTCAGGTTTAGTTGCTTTGTCATTAATTGTGACCTCTCATTCCTATGTCGGGACGGGGGCGTTACATTAATGGTGGTTAAACCTATCTTCTTAGTTTATGTTATATGATATCGGTGGTATCTAATGCAAAACTAGAGTTTCATCATGTTGCTTTATGTGTTTTAATTTATATTAATTAATCTACTTTTAATACTATGTTTTTGTCAAACGTTGTAATGATGATGAATTGCTTTAGAACTTATGATTGGGATTGGAATGAAATCTGCTAGAAAATTTAAACTGTATTGTGTTCACATCATTGGATATGTACTGCTTAGATGGTGTTGGTCTGAAAAGGCAACCAGGATCTTAATTTTGACCCATGTGTGTAAAAACGGGTTGATTTAGGCTATTGGATCTCTAACGGGTTAAACGGGTAAATTTATACAATTTAGCTACAATGTAGATGTGTTCACATCATTGGATATGTACTGCTTAGATGGTGTTGGTCTGAAAAGGCAACCAGGATCTTAATTTTGACCCATGTGTGTAAAAACGGGTTGATTTAGGCTATTGGATCTCTAACGGGTTAAACGGGTAAATTTACACAATTTAGCTACAATGTAGAACGGGTTAAAGTTGATCAAGGTGTATGCAATTGCATATAACCCCTTCAGTTGCATCATTAAAACTAAAATAAATATCTGTAGATTAAAATTTGTATGCAAGTCAACCCAACCTAACCCACAGATCCCGCTTTTGACCCATTACCCATCCTGCAATCCTGCCCATTTTCAACCACAACATATGACCATGCATGTTGCTATATGTTACATGCCTTTATCTTTCCGCTTCTGTTTAACCCATGATGTATTTTGCGTACATTTTGATATGTAATGGTACTCCACAATCCATATTGTTCTAGTGGCAAGTTTTGATAATCCATATTGTTCTAGTTATTATGAAGAGTTTTGTTTTCCATGTTTGGTACGCCAAGCTCATAATGTTTGTGAATTGATGTATTTTAGCTCCAAGTATAACATAAAGTTTTAAGTCAGCATTAACGAAGTACATGGAAAGAGAGTATATGCATGTGGCCAGGACGATTAGGGGTGATAATCACAGAGCTTAGAGGTCATGTTTACGTTATGTTATAATAAGTGGTTAGGCTTTGTAAGTTTGTTAATTCCTCAATTGAAATTACCAAGTTTTATGATTAAATATCTGTTTTGTTGCATATGATTTTGGCACTAAATTGCGATTCTAATACTATCAAGTTTTGTCTTCAGTTATAACGAATGTGTGGCATATAGAGTTGAATGTTTATATGTTAGCAAAGGAACCATCAATCAAAGAACCCAACGAACTAAAACACTATACGATAACGCATTAGGTCTCACCCCACGTTCAAACATCTCGTTAAACACCTTATGTGCATAACCCAATTCCCCAATTCTACAATACCCATCGATCAAAGTAGTGTACGACACCTCGTCAGGACAATGCCCCAAACTCTTTGCACGCAAGAACAACACATGCGCGAAATTATAAACGAACATAACTGATCACCAAATGGTTAAAATTTGTAAACAAAGGCACAAAATGTGGTTTCACATCAATAATCCTATGCAGAACATGCAATGTGACATATGGTCGTATATTGCAAATTCGCAGATCCTGGATGCTGACTTATTGCATAGATTCAGTTATGATCCACATTCTTGAAGAAAGCTATTAGTCGAAAACTTGAATGCTCAATAATATCATGTCTTCAATGTGCATACTTTGATTCCGCAAAATTTGTATTTCTGCAAAAGTTTTAATAATGAAGCTTCGTCTAATTAATACGGAAAAACACACTTTATGGCTTTTTGATATGGTTCAGATTGATGAATTAGGGGGCTCATTATGGAAGTGCGCAGCAAACAAGTTCAACTCAGACTATACCTTCCCACCTGTGAGGAGCTGCACGATCCATGAACATCCAAAACAGATTTTTGACACTCTAGAGTCTAGATGTTTTGACAAATACCTATGGCTGTTTGCTGCAACCGGCAAGCCTAAAGTTCTTCATTTATGGATCTGAGTTCAGCAATTCTTTGCTTTTATTGTTGATACGATGATCAAGTGAAACGTGTAGTATCAGTGATGGGTTTCAGGTTTTGCATGTATATGCTTTGGCAATACTTACCATTATTCAGAGTTGGTTTTAGGTTTTGCATTAGTTTGGTGAACCTGATTGTAAGCATTATTTAAATCAGCAGTTTGAAATTTAGACGAGCAATTGGCATGTGGCTTATTTTGGTAAGACTTATAAGGTTTTAAACTAGTTCAGAAACAACCAATAACTTGATTGTAATGTGGCTTATTTTGGTAAGACTTATAAGGTTTTAAACTACTTCAGAAACAAACAATAACTTGATGGTAAGACTTCTAAAAGTGTGACCTTGTGTCACCGTACTTGTTGCACTCCCCCATCACCGGCCCTGGGCTCGGTTTCAGTTATATATGTGAAACCAAAGAAGTCAACAACCCATAAACCAGAACAATGCACACCCGTATCTATTATCGCATATTCTAAGCTAAAAATAACAATATCTAATTATGCTGAAGCAACACATACAGAATAAACTTAAAATTTTCTTTTGTTTGGCCATTCCAAACTAAATAAAAGTAGGTAAAAGAAAAACTAAACATACATGTTTTCATGACTACACTTGATAAATGTCAAACTAAAGAGTCGTATAAACCACCTTTGGTTGTGGTGCTTCTTTAGCCTCGCAGCAATTTAAGTTTTTGATTTTCGACTTAATTGATGTGACATATCGAGACAACTTCACCTTTAGTTCTTCATAAAGGACCACCTTAACCTCCACAGTCTCCACTATTTCTTCATCTTCGAATGTATGTAAGACCCCATTGATGGACAAGTACATGTCCTGCTGGAATAAATATAAGACCCTATCGATGGAAATAGTGTGATGAACCCAGTTTCTTTGGATCAAGAACCTCTCCATGGCGATCTTGTCAGAAGGCGGCATTACACCTTGAGCTTGTCTTGTGATTTGTACTTGACATGTTGATGATACACTGCCACACCAGTTCACTTGTGGTGTCCTGATCAGGTGGCATCTGTTACTTTCCTCCAGAAAAAGTTCAAAAGTTTTGATCTTCAAGGGAAAGCTTTAAATTGGCTTAAGAAATATAATACCCGTGTTGCTTTGAAACGTATCTTGAAAAGGATGAATACTATTGCCGGTTAACTAAAAAGATTATGTTTTTAGTAGGAAGGCTCCACGAGTATAATAGGAAGCATCATATGTTAAATTAAGAGAAGTGGAGAAAGAAAGGCATGATTGCAATGAAAGAAGTGATAAAGGACCCAATCCATGAACTCTCTGATGATAAAGAAGCTCGAGGAGATGATCTTGGTGGCAAATTTCCTGAGGAAAGAAAACGCTTTTATAAAGTTTTATTTGAAGATAAGGGACCATGATTCTTGTAACAAATATATGTTATCTGATATTACTGTTGTAATGCCTATATTTGGCTATTCAGTATACTCACTTACAGTAGTATAATTTTGATTAATTGTTTTTAAACATGATACATCTTATCCATGTTTATTCTAAACTTCTGATAGATAATTGATATATGTTCTACCATATGTTGATATCCTATGCATATGTTTTGGTGAAATGATCTCTCTAAATGGGAAAGAAGCTAGTAGCCCGTTTTAGCAATCCAGCTCTGTCAACATCTTAAATTTGAATAGCAATCTGCAGTAACTAATGGATCAAATGGGATACTTGAACCATAACATTGCCAAAGACACGCTGCCTTTGTTGGGTCATGTTTGACCGCAAAAACTATTTCTGATTGTTCATGTCTAGCTTTTTTATAGATATAGTATCTAGCAGAGGACGCAAGCGGCAGTTCAGGCAATGTGTAAACCGGGGTTTGGGGAAAGCATGTCATCTTTACAATTCTTAACAAGCAACACGGGTATTATATTTTATCTATTGTTTTTAGAGTTAATTACATAAATCGTCCTTATGGTTTGCTGAAAACTACGGATCCTGTCTCTTTGCTTTTTTTCTTACGGATCCTGTCCCTGTGGTTTATGATTTTTGTTGGATATTTTAGTGTAATTGGATTAACTTGTTTGACCAATTTCATCATAATAAGACATCATTTAGGCTTGGAGGTGCGGAGTGCACACCTACTTGAATTTATTATGATCTTAGGGGCGAAGCCCCTAAGGGACGGGGTCCGGGGCATGCCACAATCTTGTAGCAGGTCCAAGGGGCGCGGTTGGGGAAAATTTTTTATTTCCACTAAGTTGCTATGTCAAAAATTCATCAGAAAATCAATTTTCGGAAATTGAGGGACTAAATTTGACAAGCTGGAAACCTGAAAACTGCCATTGGCAGTTATCCCGTTTTATAGTTATATTCGGTTTTGTTTGGTCATATCAATCTATCTGGTTCATAAAAATCTCGTACAAAATCATACAGAAAATTCTCAATCTCTGAATTGTATCCGATTGAATAATTCGGGAGAACCACCGAATTGATTCGATCTGAAAGTGTTCACACGCCTTTCAGAGATTTAAGCATATCCATTGTGTTCGTTATTACTGTTTATCCCCTTTAATTTTTACGGGTTCAGTCCAAATTTCGACCAGACTCCTAACGGTCGTTAAAAAGGACTTAACGTGACATAGATTCTAACGTGAGGGCTAACATTGTATTTTGGTTTTAACGATCGTTATACAAACCACAGGGACGATTTATGTAATTTACTCTTTAAAAAAAATAAAGTTTTTTCTTTTTAATTTTATTATTCGAAATTTTTTTAATTTTATTACGATTAGATTTTTTAATAAAAAAAAACTTTTTTTTAAATTTAATTTTAATTTTATTATAATAAATTTAAAAAAAAAACAAAATTTAATTTTATTATAATAAATTAAAAAAACTATTTTTTTTATTTTATAAAAAATCAAAAATTTATAATAAAACTAAAAAAAGTAATTTTAATTTTATTATAATAATTTTTTTTAAAACAGTTTTTTCTTTTAAAAAAATTAATTTTATTAAAAAAATTAAAATAAAATTAAAAAAACAATTTTTTTTAATTTTATTATAAAACGGATAAAAGCGTATAAAAAAATGCTTTGCTGCAGATTTTGTTGACATTTTGTGTTTATTCATGTTAACCTTGCAGATATAGGTCAAAACATTGTATCATATTTAAGGCCTTGCTTCGCATTCTTTCTATTGATTGAGATTAACGAACCCAACTGCAATAAATAAAACAACTGAGCACAAAAGCTAATTTCATTTCATTAAAAGCTTAATAAGTACCAAACACCTGAACTTGAGTTCCAACTAAATAGCCCTAATAACCATTTCTAATAACATAAAAACTAAACCAATTACAAATTACAAATGAATTACGCCCTTTCGCCCCTAATCCTCCTAGCCAACTGCATATCTTTGGGCATGATGGTAACACGTTTGGCATGAATCGCGCACAAATTAGTATCCTTAAACAACCCCACCAAATACGCCTCACTCGCCTCCTGAAGCGCAGCAACAGCCGAACTCTGAAACCTCAAATCCGTCTTGAAATCCTGAGCAATCTCCCTAACCAGCCTCTGGAACGGCAACTTCCTGATCAAAAGCTCGGTGCTCTTCTGGTACTTGCGGATCTCACGTAACGCAACGGTTCCATGTCTGAATCTGTGAGGCTTCTTAACTCCTCCGTTCGGCGGTGCTGATTTACGAGCTGCTTTTGTCGCGAGTTGCTTCCTTGGTGCCTTTCCTCCTGTCGATTTACGCGCTGTTTGCTTTGTTCGAGCCATTTCTTTTTGAAAATGAGTTTGATTGTTTGATTAGTGAGTGAATCTGCGAATGTTTTGGGTGTGAATTTATAGGAGTTTGAAATAATTTGAAATTTTGGGGAAGAGATGGAGGGAGTGAATTTTTGGCGTTGGATTCATGACGGAATAATGGACGGTAGGGATTGTTTTGTGTAGGAGAGTGCGGATCGTGATCCGTGTGGAGTGAGATTTGTGTTTGTTCCATGTGTTAACCAATGAAAAATACTGTTTCTATTCTTTCATTCTTTTAACATCAAAATTTTTTTTCATTTTTTTCATTTTGTTCACCCAACATATTGTTTCGATACATCATTACACCTTAGCCTACCCTGTAGTATTTATTTGTAATTAGGAAGTCATTATTTTCCTGAGTTCAAGGTTCAAGTGGAGAGGTTCGGGAATCACGCTTACGTCGACGATATAACCTTAAAGATCATTGAAGACCCCCCAAATTCTCATATCGTTCATCTCAAGTGGGGGATGTTATGTTATTATGTTATGTTCAAAAAAAAATAATAATAAAAAAAAATAGTTATTGTTATTCATTTGATTGTAAAGTGCGATGTTATAAGCACTATTGTTATGAGCTTACTATAGATTTAGTATCGAGGAGGCCACCTCGGTCACATTTGAAGAATGAAGTTGGAAGTGTGCCCATCATGACGTCCTCTAATGGCACATCTACCTGGTTATATCATGATCCGGTTTCTTAACTTCGAAACTTGAACTTTGGGCGAACGGTAAGTGGTGATGACTTGGTTATAGATTTAGACTATCTGCTTGATTTTATTTTACACCAATTTTATCCCATGTTTTATCCTACCCTTAGTCATGAAGCGTGTCTAGGTGATGCAACGAGCAATCTTTGGTGTCTTGGCCATGGATTTGGTCATGTATCATTGATTTTGTCCACTTCGCCGTGACATGTTAGTAATGACAAATAACCCTTAACCTTTGTTGTGTCTACCAATATTGCCTTCAAGAATTGTTTTGTCCTTAACTCTAGTGGTGGAGATTTGTGTAACCGCCAATCTTATGATAGAATACATGCTATGACTATGCAATGAGTGATCACCCCGAAATTGACACTTAGAATAGTTGAGAGATTTGAGTGTTTTGTTCCCATTTCGTGAGGTGTTCGGATTTGTTTTATTCTAGCATAAGAGATTTGTAAACTTATATTTTCCAAGTAATGGGAGATATATTTTTAGGAATCTATCTAATAAGGTCTACTTGAGGACAAGTAGAGTTCAAGTGGGGGGATATTTGATAACATCAAATAGTCCTGAATATTAAGTGTCAATTTCCCCCGATGATGCTCGTATTTTATATCATTTATATGGATTTACGCTTGTTTTCCTCTATATTTCACTTTCAGGTAAATTACGAGCATTAGAGCTAAAAAGACGCGGATTTGAAGAGTTTATTGAAGATATATCATAGTATGCTCATTTTGAAGATGTTACGGCGTAACTCCTCTCTCACATTAAGCCGTAACAGAAGCGTGGCTCAGAAAACCAACTCAACTAAAGATTACGGCGTAACTCTTTCCAAGATTACGACGTAACCAACTAGGTTAAATGAGGTTCTGCGCCGCTGCAAGTTACGCCGTAACTATTGTCTAATTTACGGCGTAACCAGGATTTATTGAAGATACGGCGTAACTCCTTCCAGATGTTACTCCGTAACCAGCATTTTCAGTGCAAAATACGAAGAATTGGATGTTACGGCGTAACTCTTAAGATTAGTTACGCCGTAACCAGATTTGGCCTATAAATACCCCTCGAATTCTAGCATTTCAAAGCATCCCATTTTCACACACAACATCATTGAACGTGATTAAAAGTCGAAGACAGATCTAGAGGAACATACGGAGCTATCTCCAAGGGAGAAATCACTCCCCTACGATAAGCATTAGCATTTTATCTTTTCTTTACTTTCAATTTATGTATTTCGTAATGTTAAACATTGAATCGATTGTTTTAGTTAATATGAGCGGCTAATCACCTCCGGTGCTGGCCTAATTATGATCCCTTACTTGTTTTGTTTACGTTTATATTGCTTCCGTATAATTATTTCTAAGTGTATGCATGCATAGTTTGTTGGTAGCTACCCTTATTTCGGTAGTTTTGAATGGCGGTAGTGGCTAGTTACTTAGGAGATATAACCAACTGACCCTAAGTAGGTAGACTGAGTAGGAAGGGTACCCTTTTTGCTTGTGCGATTTGACCAACTGATCACCTACCGTTTGGATGAACTTAAGAAGTCAGGGATGAGTGTTAAAGATGCTAGCGCCCGGGCACTCATTATTATGAATCTTGCATGTAGTTGTACTTAATGACTTGGCTTAGGGGACTAAGAACAACTGGACTTACGACGGGTCACCTGACTTCTCCAGCGGAACCCTTTGCTGATAGGTTAGGACGAACTGACCAAATGTTGTCCTAGCGACTTTCACCCCACCTGAAGTAATTGGAAGTAATTAGACGTAAACATAACTTGATAGGATGAGTAACTAGGTTAGCACCCCTCTCCTCTATTGTTCACAACCCTCGCCGTTATTTTCTTTCATATTTTCTTGTCTTAGTAGTAATTAATCATTCCCACCTTAAAATCTATTAAAATCTGTGACACCTAGACTTAGTTTAAATCCGCACACATGGCTCTTGGGACGACCTCGGTTTTACCGAATACTACACTACACACGACCGGGTACACTGCCCGTTAGTGAATTAGGGTAGACCATAGGTATAACGAGAACTTATAAAAATTAAAACCTGGTCAGTAAAACTTGCATCAAGTTTTTGGCGCCGCTGCCGGGGAGTTATATTAGGATTTTAATTAAGTCTTTCATTTTTATTTTGTTTTAAAATGTTCTCAATTTCTCATGATCTCTTTTCAAGTTTCATGTACCACGGAAGTTGTTAACATTGATGACCTCACTCTTGAGGAATATTTGGCATTAGCAAGAGAAGAACAAGGGCCAGGTCTTGTAAGACCAGAAATTAGAGCTAATGTCCGTTTCAAGATTAAAGATCAATTTATGAGGGAGCTTCGTGCTAACCCTTTTTGTTAATACAAATAAACCGTAAAAACGTTTATTAATATTTTGCGATCTCTTTGTGTTTTGTTGATAACAAATATAATGTTATCTTAAGTATAATTATAAGGATACATGTTATTTTTGTAAAGCATTTACATATAGCCATTTAAATACAAAAATGTAATAATTAATCATTTGTTGTAATAGTTTATTAGGATGGGTAAAAACCATAACCCATGGATCTTAACCCGTACCCAAGTAGACTAGATACAATGTATACTTAGATACATTGAATCTAAAGAAAACCCATGGACCAACCCATAACCCATGACCCATAACCAAAAAACCCATGGGCAAAGAGGAGCATTCCACGGATCCCTAGGATTACACTAGACGGATCCCAAGTGGAAGGGATCCGTGGGATCCGGGGAACAGTGAAGAATTTTGCCTATAAATAGAGAGCCATTTCTTCATTCTAACTCACCCCTCTTCTTACTAAATCTCTCATACACTCTCATTCTCTTCTAACATATAGATCACTTGATCTAGAGAGTTGTTCTTCTTTCTTTCTATTTGTGATCCTCATATAGGTCATTCTCTAAGGCGAGATCACGAGCATTCTACAAGTCATCCAAGCAAGGGGTCCTTGATTGATTTTTCACTCCGCAAGATTTCTGTAGCAAAGATCTTGTATTTGATATTTCACATACTTGTTGTGTAATAGTCGTATTGGTTTGGTCCACCGTGCTACGGACTCGGTATTTAGCTTTGTACCGAAAAAAGTGTAAGCAACGTTGTGAAGGCTTCTCCGCCAAGTGAAGGAGTTTGTTGACATAGTGCTTGAACTCTCTAGTAGATGACTCGGGGAGTGGAGTAGGGCAAGGAAGGTGTCCTTGTAGCCGAACCACTATACATCGGTTGTGTATTTTCTTTCCCTTCTCTTTACTTTATTTACTTGCTTTATTATTAGATCTATACTTTCTCTACATCCATAAGATCTCACATATTAACGAATCTAAAAGTTTTTGAAACTAACTTAAAATGGGCAAAACTATTTAACCCCCCTTCTAGTTTTTCACAATTGGCATCAAGAGCTAAGTTTATAAAAGTTTTAAAATAAAATTGTATTTTAAAAACTTTTCGATCACTATGGGTTCTTAAAATTATAAGGAAGGGCAATCTATGCAACGACCACCACTACTTGAAACTAATGGTTTTATATATTGGAAAAATAGATTCGAAACATATGTGAAGTCTAAAGATATTGATCTTTGGTACATTATTGTTGAAGGTGATTTTGAAGCTACCTCAAATGATGATAAAGGAAATTTAGTTCACATACCTCATGATAAACTAAACGATGAAATGAAGAAAAAGCTTTCTAAAAATAGTGAAGAAAAAATGGTTTTATATAATGCTTTACCGGAAAAGGAATTTGAAAGAATTTCTATGCTTAAAACCTCTAAAGAAATTTGGAATTCTTTAGTTGTAACTCATCAAGGCAACCAACAAGTTAAAAATAATAAAATTGATTTATTTTTTCAACAATATGAACAATTTTCAATATCGGATGAGGAAACTATAGATCATTCATTTGCTAACTTTAATACTATTATTACATCTTTACAAGCACTTGATGAATCTTTTTCTAGTCGTAACCATGTTAGGAGATATCTAAGGGCACTTCCATCGAAGTGGAGATCCAAGGTGACGGCGATCGAAGAGTCAAAAGATTTGACAATCCTCACCCTCGATGAACTCATAGGCAACCTAAAATTCTACGAGCTTGTCCTTGCTAAAGATTCCGAAGCCTCAAATGTGAAAGAGAAACACAAATCTCTTGCCCTTAAAGCCAAAAAGGCTTCGAGCGATGAGGAGAACTCCTCTTCGAGTAGTGACGACGAAGAGTACGCTATGGCGGTAAAGGACTTTAAAAAGTTCTTTAGAAGAAAGGGAAGATACGTCAAACAACCGTATGACGATAAGAAAGGCTTTCGGAAAAGCAAAGAGGACGAGAAGCCAAAGGATGATCGTACTTGCTTTAAATGTGGGGACCCAAACCACTTTATTAGTAAGTGTCCCAAACGGAATGATCAAAAGGCGTTCGTGAGCGGCACATGGGGAATGAGCGACGAGGAGGATGAAGAAATTTGTCTCATGGCAAATGACGAGGTATGTCACGAATACTATAGTAGTTCATCACTTGATGACGACTCATTGCATAATGAATATGACAAACTATGCAATATTAGCTTAAAACTAATTAACAAAAACAAGCTTTTAAAGAGTCAAAATCAACGTTTAGATAAATAAGTCATAGAATTAAAAGCAAAACTAAAACGTTTAGAAAAGGGTAAAATAGCAAGTGGTGATTATGAACTTTGCATTCAACTTCAAACACTAGTGGATCACTTAGATTCTAAAATTGCTAGAATGAGTACGAACACTTTAGATACAATACTCGATGGTGTTAAAACCGGTAACAATCAAAGGGTCTAGGTATGTAAGAACAAAAGTGAACAATAAGTTACATATAGAAAGATTATTAGATCTGTCAAGCTATGTAAGAAGTTTATCTCTATATAAGTTATACAACAACAGTTATAGCCAGTCTCTCTTAAATGAAATATGAGAAAAGTAATACAGTAACATACATAGTTACACATTTAGCCAAATAGCAACATATCTGACGATCTCAGCACTTTCATAGTTTCGTATACTTTTCATCAAAACTTAACCATGTCTTAATGATTTTAACTTTTCAATTTAACTATAAACCTTTCAATTATAACATGTTTGTCCATATAAATAGAACTTAACCAAACACAAATTTTGAGTTTAGCGAAAACAAAATGACCAAAGGGTTTTGTTAGTGTTAGAGGAAAGAAAAAGATTTTTTTGATTAAAGAAAAGAAAAAGATTTTTTTGATTAAAGAAAAGAAAAAAAAAGTCATGACCCGGCCGGGTTTATAAAACCGGGTCAACCCGGGTCAATAAAAACCGCCGGTTCAATCCGGTTTTCTTAAATAGGCAAAAACCCGGTCACATCCGGCCCGGTCTCTTAACCGGTTCCCGGGTCAACCAGTTGAACCGACTGGATCAACCCGGGTTTTAAAACATTGTATAAAAGTAGTAAAACATTTGACGAGTAAAGTTTGATTTAGGGCCCGTTTGGTTTGTAAGTGGGATTGTAATGGGATTAAGATTTGGTATTGGTTTGAAAGAAAAGTAGGAAAGAGAAAAGATATGATAGTTTAAAAAGTTTTTTGTTTAAAAATTGATTGAAAACATATATTAAATACAATAAAGAACGGACGACATGTAAAAACGTGTAAAAACGGATGAAAACATGTAAAAACGGATGAAAACATGTAAAAACGGATGAAAACGTGAAAAAACGGACGAAAACGTTTTAGAACGGACGACAACGTGTAAGAAGGGATGAAAGCGTGCATAAACGGACGAAAATGTGTTAAAACGGATGAAAACGTGTAAAAACGCATGAAAATGTGAAAAAACGAAAGAAAACGTGTAAAAACGGACGAATACGTGTAAAAACGAATGAAAATGCGCAAAAACGGACGAAAATGTGTAAAAACGGATGAAAACGTGTAAAAACAGATGAAAACGTGAAAAAACGAACGAAAACTTGAAAACGCGGATGAAAGCGTGTAAAAACGTATGAAAACGTGAAAAAACGGACAAAAACGTGTTAAAACGAACGAAAACGTGAAAAAAACGGACGGAAACGTAAGAAAACCAAATTTTAAGTTATTTTTTAACGATTGTTAGTATAAAGGACCAACGACGCAAGTTTAGCGTAAGATAACCAAATTTTAAGTTATTTATTAACGGCCGTTAGCATAAAGGACTAACGATGCAAGTTTTTTTGGTAACGGGTACACACAAAGGACTAACGATAGAAGTTTATTGACAGAATGAGAAAAAAAAAGAATGCTACATACAATGGGAAAAAGTGGCAAGTTAACTGCATTTCTAGGTGATTTGCCCTATTTTATTTTACGGATATATATTTATATAATCTTAGGATAATGATTGAGATGTCTAAAGGGTGGGGTTATTCATACGGCGGCTATAATTTTTGATGTACCCCCCCTACTTTTTTGATTTTTATTTTTTTATTTTTTTTATTATTTTTTTATTTTTATAATTTTGTTTATATCAAAAAGCTATAAACCTGAAAATGCGGAACTGTAAATATAAAGTTTAATAAGCCAAACGCTTAAAACTGTCAGAAATACGGAACAGAAACTGACAAAAAACTGTGTTGTACTGGAAAAAGCGGGGGGACAAAGGGAATATTCCCTGAAAATAGGGGCAGGTCTATGGGGATATACCCCGCATGAATAGTGTATCCCATGTCTAAATTCATGACTTAACATTTGTGGCAGGATCTTGATATTGTGTAAAAGTGGGTCCTTGGGCTACAACCGTCAAGATGATGACAAGCAGGCTTAGGCATTATTTTAAGCACATTTTTAGGCCTCAGCCAGGACTCATAATGGTATAGAAGTTTTGCCAAATTACACCTTTAGGACTTTGGGTACTAGATATATTTTTTTCTCTCTTCATCTTATCGAACATGAAATTTTGTTAGAAATGGTTTTTTGGAATTTTCCACTTCTAAGAGGTCAATTGTGATGCGTTTAGCCGAAATGACTTGTTTTAACAAAATTTCAAAACTAATACCTTCTAATTTGGAAAGTGAAAGTTAAGTAAATTAAATTTGCAGTAATATACAACTAAAAAAAGTATTGCCTAATTAAAATTTTATTTAACGAATTACCCTTTCTAGAGCACTTTCCTTCTTATGTAACTGTCTAACAACTTCTATTTCATTACCCATTTATGCAACTAGTTTTGTGGTAAACTAGGACCTAAGAATAGCCGTAGTGGAGAGGTTTTAGACTAGTCCCTCACTTGGTCTCAGTTGGTCTAGACTAGTCCCGACCATTACACTGTTCACAGGTTTGATGGCATCAATCTTTGGTTACAACAAATGTTTCATGTTTAAGATAAAGGTTGTGTGAATGATGTGATTTCAATAGAACAGTAATGGGTAAAACAAGAGATACTTAAAAACAGAATATATATATTACTGCAAATGTTGTTATATGTTTTCTAAAGTAGAAAACATATATATAGTTTTCTAAACGACACCATTTGACAGTTATTGCATCATCCAACCATTGTGACCTTTAGATGAATAACTGCCAATAATAACTACCTATCATAACTGTCTACATTTGGGCTGTTTGGGTTAACCAAATTTGACCCATGTGCAGACTTACAATTCGACCCATACATGAATAATAATACATAAACCATGTCTTAAATAAGTACTAAGTATTTAAACTTTAATCTAATTTGATCTTAAGTCAATTAGAGGCTAACATTCTCCCCCTTAATTGTTTAAGATCAAAGTGTCTTCTGAGTTGACTTTTGCTGATTTCTTCAAGCAATGACTTCAAAGTCATTGCTGTCTTGGCTGCTGTCTTGATCTTCTTCATCTCCAATCTCCAATCTAACACCAAATCTATTTTATCCTTCTTAATGTGCTCCATCCTTCACTGTGCTTTCCTTCTGGCCTGGTGGGTTCTTGGCTTCTGCTTCTTTGCTAGTTTCACCCATTTCTACTTTGTGCAGTTTCATGGTATATCACAATTAGATCAACAAACTTCTTATAACAGATTCTAACTGCATCACTATCTTTGGTATCTAGACCTTGCAACTGTGCTATTACTCCTCACTTGTCACCTAGTGTGACTGAAAAGTAACCTCCTAAACCTTCAACAACCTTATGCAAACATAACAAGTTCAACTCCACATCCCTAACAACTGGAGGTATAGTATCCAGTGCATGGTTGTAAATATCGCCAAGCGCCATATCGGTCTTGGCGGTCGACCACCACTAAGCGCCATATCGGTCTTGGCGGTGATATATCAGTGATATATCGGAGACCATAAATTATAAAGGAATTTATTTTAAAAAAATAAATATTAGCAATATCATAACAAAATAAGTCAATAACCACAAAAAAACTAAAAAGTTTAACATCCTTGAAAAATAAAAGCCGCAAATCCATAAGTATTTATCAATTTATATAAAAAAAAAAACGATTTTGACCGATTTTTTACCTAGTTTGACCGATATTTGACCAATTTTGACCGATTTTGACCAAACCGATAAATTGATCGATAAGCGAAATATCGTATCGGTCGACCGCCGATAAGCGATATATCACTGATATATCGGCCGCCAAGACGGATATTTACAACACTGATCCAGTGCATCATAATTCAGATGTACAAGATAAAACCACTTCACTAAGTCTATGAACCTTTTACTGAACACCTCACAATTTTTGTACAACAGATCATCCTTCTTCAATAGATTCATAAAAGAAAGATACCTTGAGAAAGAATTTACCTTTAAGGCATAGAGGGTTCCATTGTAACTAAGATACTCCTCATCAACAGTCTTGAGTATCTTCCCTGTTCCAGTCCAATTCTTCCAAGCCTCTTATCAAGGAACACTCATCTGTTGGGTCTAATTTTTCAAAATGGTCTTCCAAATACTGATTGTGTTCATCCACAATCTCCTTTAGCCCAACCTGTTCTTCTCCTTTCTCTATGAATGGTGACTGATTACCAATTCCTTGATTGTGATTCATGTAGCAGATGCTACACGTCATCTTTCACTTCTACCCTATATCCTTGTGACTTAAGCAACTCTAAACTGAGCATATTGAATGAAACTTCAGGGGTATACTGCACATTTCTAATCACTATATCACCTTCATTTGTACTAACAGTAATATCTCCAATCCCATAGGAGAAAATGAATTTCTTTTCATTTTCCTCCTTTCCTATCATCTTAAACTTATAATCAACTTCATTAAACAAGGCTCTACTGGGACACATATGGAACTTATAAACATTGCTTGCATACCAGATTTCATTCCAAGTATTAGTGTTTGTACCTTTTACCATGTAATCTGCAGTCAAAAAGACTTTCTCAGGATACTTGGCTTCTTCTGCTATGACTCTTCTTGTGGTGTCCATTTCTTGTTCCAATTCTAAAGCAGCAAGCTTTTTCCTATCTTCACATGCCCAAAAGGCATGTCCTTTTTTCTTACAAATGTAACACTTAGACCTTTTGTCCCTTCTTGTGCCCATAACCTTCCTCTTTAATTTCTTCAACCCTTCTGACTTCTTTGTGGCATTGAAAGCCTCATTCTCCAAAATAGTTTATGCCAGTATTGCTTTTCCTTTTGGTGATATGCTTTTCTTTCTTCTTGTGTTCCATAGGTTCAGTCTTCTGGGAGTTTCTTTTAAAAAGTATCTACCAGTTTGGAAACCAGTCATTGTTTGCCTTTCCCATGGATTAGAGCCAAAGCTCTGATACCAATTGTTCACAGGTTTGTGGGCAACAATCTTTGGTTTCAACAAATGTTTCATGTTTAAGATAAAGGCTGTGTGAATGATGTGATTTCAATAGAACAGTAATGGGTAAAACAAGAGATACTTAAAAACAGAATATATATATATATTACTGCAAATGTTGTTATATGTTTTCTAAAGTAGAAAACATATATATAGTTTTTTAAACGACACCATTTGACAGTTATTCCATCATCCAACCATTGTAACCTTTAGATGAATAACTGCCAATAATAACTACCTATCATAACTGTCTACATTTGGGCTGTTTGGGTTAACCAAATTTGACCCATGTGCAGACTTACAATTCGACCCATACATGAATAATAATACATAAACCATGTCTTAAATAAGTACTAAGCATTAAACTTTAATCTAATTTGATCTTAAAACAATTAGAGGCTAACATACACCACCCCCTTGTTGAGACTAGTCCCATATGGAGAAAATAGATGAACGGTCGCATATGCGACCGATTTGTTTGTGTGTGAGGTCTTTTTTTTTTTCATTGTTTTTGTGGGTAGATATATTTTTGGTCGTGTCGTCGGTCTCATTGTTAACCAACTTTGGTCATGAAATTCTCTGGTAGAGACAGTTGTCTAGGAGAGAGAAATTTGATGTGGCAGTAGGATAATGTAATGTGGCACTGGTCTCTTGACGGTCACCACTACACCCAACCTGAGACACTAGTTTAATGACTGCCAACTCACGATTTTATCCACTTGCATTTCTAGATTGTAATGGAGTTGGATAAACTTGTTACGTCCTCCATCTCAAATTATAGTACCATCGATCATATTGCACGTAATCTAAGTAAAGTCGAGACCATCACACTGTACATCAATAAGATGTCATGTTGACTTTTGAAAATCATTTCTATTGGTTGAAAAATATAAGTCAACATTTATTCTTGGACAAGTCAAAATAGAAAGATCGACTTATAATTTGGAACTGAGCAATGTAAAAAATAAATAAATGCATGGGAGGTGATTGTGCACCACTTTCTTTTTCTTTTTTTTCCCCTTACCTTTTTATTTTATTATTATTTTTTTTATGCTGATGTTTGACACCATGCACTATTGGCCATATACCTTCACTTTAGTTGCATATTTAGAACATAGACACAGTGTCTCTAGGGGTTTCAGTACTTTCCAAAAAGTATCTCACCAATTTTCATATTTTAATGTGAAATTCACCAACTTCTCATTTTGACGATAATACACTCACCTCCAAAACAACTTACATTTTGGGTGCATTTTCCCACTAAATTTACTGTAGTTTTTCTTAATAATAAATAAAGGATTGCTTTAGGCGACTGTTTTTATAAAATGTGAGTTTATGCAGAAAAGCCTGGCTTCAACAATGGTCTCCGTGACCAGCTTAATGAAGCAGGTGGAATATGGTGAGAAAGCTGCAGTACAAGCAAAAGAGGAAGCAGCTATGAGTGGCTTGCATATTCTTGCAAAGGTGGACGAACTTAAAAAGAAGCAGCAGCTTGCAAAGGAAACAAATGATAAGGTTAATTGTGGATTATTTGGCATAAAGAATACGAGTATACGAATATGAAGGATGTAAATATGTATATGTTTGCTAGTTTTAATTAAAGTGTACTATGAGCAAGTTTACAAGGATATTCCTGTGATTTGAATAATTTTAGTATACCTATGTAGCATGCTAGAGAAGTAACGGCACACAAAGCGGCTTTAGTTACTGAAGTGAAGGAGCTCCAATCTCGTGTGTCTGGTGTGTTGAATGAAGGGTTTACAGCCCTTGGAGTTCTCAATCAGGTAATATGCTAAATCTGTTAACAAATTTTAGATAATACTAACATTGAGGTTGTTGGTCGATAATTATGATCAAGCTTTTCTCTATTAGATGCATAGAGATTTGGAGAAGAGGTTGACATCAGCGCTGGAAGAAAAGAAGTTAGCAGATAAAGAAAAGGTAGAAAGAGAACTTTTGGCTCGGATAACACTTGCATATGAAGAAAGGCAAATGGAGAAGTTGGTAAAAGAATCCGAGAGACTGAAGTAAGAAGAAGTGAATAATTCCAAGGTAGCATCTTAATGTCAAAATGGCTGTCTAATTGATGCCATCAAATATTATCCACATTATTTAATTTTCATTTCTTGTTACAGTTACAGCAGTTTCTTGTAGATCGTGGCCATGCTATTGATATATTAGAGTAAGTAGTTGTATTACATTGGTTGATTAGGAAGTTTTAACTCTTAGGATCTTGCCAACATTACTTTAATTTATGCAGTGAAGACATATCTAGGAAGTGTCGGGATGTTAGCTTGCTGAAAGAGTCGCTTAACCAAGCAGTCTTGTCGTCTAGCCAAACATCATCCATGCCAGTCTCTTCAACCTCATCGTTAACCAATGATATCTTAAATGAGCCAGCTAAATCCCATATGGACCATATAGTTTTAGAAACGAGCTTAGGTTTTGGGCTAGATGATGACCATGTCCAAGGTACTACTAAGGAACCGATGAGAAGAGAAGAAAGAGTGACTTTAAAACCCCCCATCTTCTTCACACGGCGTGAACTATTACCAAAGACACCAAATAGTGATTTGAAGAAGCAGAAGGTAAATAAGGATCTAGTAGTTGGGGCCGACTTGAATAGTTCACCTTCGGTTTCAGATATATTCACTCAAGTGGGACACTCGCAGTCAACTGAGGGGTCGGTTGCCTTTGGTCAAACTTGTGACCAGGAGGTAGCATCCCAATCAACTAAAAGCTCTAGTACTCGTTTTCAAGAAATTTCAACAGGAAGAAGCAAGAAAGGGATAGGAAGGAAGAAAGGGAAAGGAAGCAAGATAGGGAAAGTAACGTCGAGGTTGTCAACGCCGATGACGACAACGATCATACCTCCAAAAATAATCTTTGATGCAGAAGATGATCTTGGTCCTGTTGATGATATTTGTCCTGTTAATTATTCTGATTATGATGATTATGGGTATGATGGGTATGATATGTAGCAGGCGTTTAAGAGCATTTTGATGTAAGTAGCAACTAGCGGTTAGCGACGTTTCGTACAAAATGTCTGCTTTGTAAATAAGCAACTAGCATTTCGTACTTTTTCTGAACGCTACTTCTAGTAGCATTTACGAGCGACTAGCGTTTTCGCTTACTAATTATGACTATATAGCTATGTTATCAAACGCTTTATCAAAATAAACATCTACTGGTTTTCGGCTATTGTTTACTGTTACTATTTCTTACTACCGCTATCTTCATCCTGCTATTGTTTACTGTTACTATTTCTTACTACCGCTATTTTCATCAAACATACGCTGTATGTTACGATCATACAATCTTATACTGTATGTTAGGATGATACAATCTTATGCTGATAGGAGGTGAAAACTGTTGGCCCGTTTTTAAGGATCTTTAATCAAGATATACCAGTAATAACAAATAACAATTGAATCAAAAGACTTTCTTATATTTTAGTCATAATTTGTTTGTTACATGTTCCTATCTATTTATACAAAGTGAAACGGTACAAAGTGAAGCATTGTGTCGGTTCAAGGGTATAGAGCAGTTATTTTATAACTGCTGTGTAACCGTTTTCTTTAACTGCTTCTTTTGACTTTTCGTATGGTTGACTTTCGTTGACCGGGTCATTGTGGGTGTTGACTTGGGTCGCTGGGTTGGGTCGATTGGGATTAACCCAATATTCTCCCCCTTAATCACAATCGCTGCAACGTAGGTCTTTAAGTCTTCTTGATTCATCTTCTGGTTAAATTCACCATCTGAGCTTTTAATTTTTTTTGATCATCCTTATATCCAGGTAGATCAATTTTCCTTCGGTTATTTCCACCTTCTTCTGTGATCTTCATTATGTCCATGTTGATCTTGGTTATTTCTACCTTTTCTTCTGTGATCTTCATTATGTCCATGTTGATCTGGTTATTTCCACCTTTTCTTCTGTGATCTTCATTATGTCCATGTTGATCATGTTCTTCTGGTTATTTCCACCTTTGTTGTTGTGATCTTCCTTAAGTCCAGGTTGATCATCTTCTTCTGGTTATTTCCACCTTTGTTGTTGTGATCTTCCTTAATTCCGGGCTGATCATATTTTCTTGGTTCTTCTTCAACAGTTGCCATAAGCAATGTTGGTTCTAAATCTTCTTCAATGAGATTAGATTCTTCTTCTTTCTTTGATGGACATTTGTTTGCAAAATGCCCATACTCCTTGCATTTAAAACACATCACCTTACTCTTATCATGAGTAAATTTATTTGAGTTGCTGTTTGATTTTTCCTTGAAATTATTTTCTTGGCCTCGCAACAAATCATGTCCACACTTTTCACAATGTCCGTGAGTAATGTTATTCTTGTGATGTGTAAGCAATAACTTATATTGATCGTTATTGTCCTTGTTCTTCTTAAACTTTATTCTTTCCTCGTATGTCTTGAGTCTCCCAATTGCTTCTTCCATCGTCATTTCACTTAGGTCGGAGTATTGCTCTATTGATGCAACTATTTGCAGATACCTATCGGGTACAACATTTAATAGTTTCCGTACTAAGGTTTCATCTTCTATGGTGTGTCCTAGACTAGCGGCTTTATTTACGAGAGTTGTAAGTTTTGTAGCAAAGGTATCAATTGTCTCGTCTTCATTCATTTGTAACATCTCAAAATCAGATTTGAGTGTTTGTAGTCTTGCTTGTTGAACTCTGTCTTCGCCAATGTGTCTAGTTTTCAAAGCATTCCAAATGTCCTTCGCGGTTTTGTGTTTTGTTATTTGAAGTAATTGTTCTTCGGGTAAGGCTTGATAAAGGAAAGCAATAGTGGTTTTCTCTTTTGTCTTATTGGGTTGAGTTGACTCAGTCGGCTCTATTGTTTCCCATAAGTTATTTGCTTCGAGAATGATTTTCATGCGAATTGCCCATAATGAGTAATTCGCGAGCTTTAGGATTGGGCATTGAAATTGGGGTGTACTATTTGTAAAATTAGTACTAGGTTCCTTAGTTCCACTTCCTTTCGTCATATTTTAAATATGTTGATAATAAAAAATATCTCCAAAAATCTAACACGAGGTGTGTTTTTTAAAAAAAATGTTTTATTTTTCCTTATAGGCTATAAAACTTTATAGGACTGGTTTTTAAATCCAAAACTATCCTCGGAGATTATTATATTTTAAAAGCGAATAACCTAAAGTTAATTCCACTTTAAATGTTATTCCTAATCAGTATACTAAGCAGTGTAATTACTAGGTTAGATATATCAAAAAAATTGATGAAGTACTAAATTTTGTAAATTTTAAAGTAACTTATCAAACTAAAAATAATATATATCTAAAGTGAAGAATATATACTATATAAAAAATGAAAGAATGGTGTTGTTGAATTTTGGAACCTGAATGGGTTGATGGTCTAACCCGATGCCTTATAAAATAAAATCCTGTATTTAGCCCACTTAGAAATACTAGCGCCTCTTTTAGTGTATTAAATTTATCTCTTTGGGAGATAAAATATGCACCGTATATTTTTTCTTTATATCTCTTATTTGAGATAAAAGATAAAAATCTCTCTTTGGAGACTGTTTCTTGTCTCTCTCCTTTTTCTGGGTTTGAGATCCGCTTCTTCTTCTCCTAATCTACTTGGTCAAACGCCTATGATAAGGTTGAATGGCCTTCTTATCTTCTCCGGTACGTGGTGATCTTTGTGAACACCGGATCCCTTCAATCGAAATTTTAGGGTTTCGTTTGATTTGGGGCTTTTTAAACCGTGAGTGATATGAAAGATTGGAGACTTAATTAAGTCAATTGATGGCTTAATTAACGCGCTAGGGCTTGATTCTTGTTCGGAACAGGTGTGTTTGTTCTTATTTGAATCTTTGATTTTTGCCCTAATTGATGACTTCGTTTAGTTTGTTTGAATCAATATATATAAACGAGTTTTAATTCGTTTCTGATCCTATGTGGATAAAAATCAGTTTCGATGAAAGATTTGCATATAAGTTTGTTGCCGGGTTGGAGTAATCACTTGTGTGATTGTTCCCCTTGATGTGACAAACGTATAGAACACAAAGATGATAACTTGATTTGTGTTGTTATTTTGCAGAAAAAAATTTCCGAAACAAAAAAAATTTGTTCCTTTGATTTGAAACAGGAAACAAAAAAGGATTGGTATATGATGATTGTGGCTCTGATACCAATTGTTGGCCCGTTTTTAAGGATCTTTAATCAAGATATACCAGTAATAACAAATAACAATTGAATCAAAAGACTTTCTTATATTTCAGTCATAATTTGTTTGTTACATGTTCCTATCTATTTATACAAAGTGAAACCGTACAAAGTGAAGCATTGTGTCGGTTCAAGGGTATAGAGCAGTTATTTTATAACTGCTGTGTAACCGTTTTCTTTAACTGCTTCTTTTGACTTTTCGTATGGTTGACTTTCGTTGACCGGGTCATTGTGGGTGTTGACTTGGGTCGCTGGGTTGGGTCGATTGGGATTAACCCAATAAAAACTGATGAGGACAGATTGGTAAGATAATTAGCAAGAAGCATAAGCTAGCAACTTGCTTCACAGAACAACGCATATTACTAGTCAAAATGTTAGAAGTGTATTTGTAGTTTATGTTTTACACCTTTCGTAGTGCAAAACTGCAAAACCCAAATGCGGTGATTTTTGTAAACCCGAAACAACATGCGGTGATCATATTACTCATTAGTGAACATCGCAAGTTGGCTCGAAATGCTATTCATACTAGCTTCATTTTTAATACTCATCGCGTCATTATGTCGTTATGTATAACTCACTTGGAGTCCAAAATTATTAGTTAAAACACCACCTGTTTTATAAATGATGTTTTTAAGGCAGCAATTGCATGGTGAAGTGCAGTACGCCTGAATGCCTACATAGTCGACACCTTAAACAAATTTTAACATGTCCATTTTTACCACAAAATAGAAAGAAGATGAGGAATGATAAATGGCTCAAAATTATTTTACACAACATGGGAGAAGCTTTTTCAGTATACAATTATAAGTGATGAAATACACAAAACGTGACATAAATTCTACACATTTACCTTGTCATCACTCTGTTTTTCCAATTTTATCATCAATTTTCAGTTATTTTGTGTATTTATTTATTGTGATTTTTTATAGACTTTTTAGCAGTACTTCACTTATATGTTCAATGTTGATCATACATTCATATACGCATGTTGCTACAAAAATATTGTCATAGTAAAAAAAAAGTGTCATAAAAATTTTCATGCTGTTCTCCTGCACTTAAAAAATGTATGTAGAAGTCAAATAGGAAAAAAAAAATCTATATTTTATATTGATAATTTTTTTTATGAGAATACACTTTTCGCATGTTCAAAACACGTTAAGCTTTTACCAACGCTTACAAAACACTTATAAAAAGTGTCACTAAAACCTTTATCGCTATAAGTCTATTCTTGTGCGTCGCTTGCTCCTTTCACTTTGAAATTTATGAGGATCTAATACCTTTTATAAGCTTTAACCACACAGTGTAGCATCCACATCTTGTAACTAACATAATGAAGCAAGGTTTTCAAGATCGGGATCCTATTCAGGATCGTTTTCATTTTTGCAAGATTGGAATCGTAAAATCGGATTGGGATCTTAAGATCCTGCTATAATGTCATTTTTTACTAGTATTTGTAATATTATTCAAATCTACAAATTGTTATACATCATAAATACAAATTATATGAATATTTAATGAAAATGTTGTCCTAAATTATGAATATGGAATGTTTAATAAGATTCATGTGTTGATTTTTTTAATTTTATAAAAGCATAATCCATATGTTTGTAGTTTTTTAGTTTATGGTTCGAAAAAAGTAAGATCGGATCGGATTATATCTTAAGATCTTATGGTCAAGATCAGGATCTTATAAGATCTTAAGCGTGATAAAATCCTATGTAGGATCCGGATAATTTTTGCTATGTAATATCGTAAAATCGTAAGATCTTAAGTTCAAAAGAAGTGCTCTTTCGGTCTTAAAATAAGTGTACCTATATTGTAAAATATATAACTTAAAAAGAAACATGATTATTGAAAAAAATTTCTTTTGATAATAATTAGATAATTAATGCTTTTTTTTATTTTTATTTTTATTTTTTTTACATTTTATAATTTTTATATAAGAGTTTGTCTAATCAATACCTTTAAATTTAGATGATTAAATAAAAATCATTAAGTTTATTAAAATAAAATTACAGATAATATAAAGTAGGTTATAAGCTCTATTAAAATGTATTATTATTATTATTATTATTATTATTATTATTATAAATAAAAAGAAAAGTCTAGGAGCGGTGCTTTGAGCAATGAGCATTTTAATTTTTAGTATTGTATGCTACTTCTTCCGTCTCAAAATTATTGTCAAGAGACAAAAAACACAAAGTTTAATAATAGTGGAACCACTACAATTATCAACCACTCATATAAAATATTCCTCTACTAAGGCTAGAAGAAAAGAACCGCTATATTCACCTTACACATCAGCGTCACATCAGCTTTCTCTCTTCTCTCACTTCCCCTCACACCCACTCACCTATTTATGGGTAAGGTAGTCACCTTGGTCACCTTAACTCTCATTTTTTTAATACTTACACAATTAAAAACGTAAACGTAAACATATAAATACAAAACCGTAAACATACAAAATAGAAAACTTTTATTTATAAATTAAGAACATTATACAGACTTCAGAAATTAAAAATAATACATTAAAAACTAGAATTAAATATTACGAGACAAATGTTGGACCAAATCGGCACGAAGGTTTTGATGCATTTGACGTGATCTGATGTACCTCATAACTTTTCGCATTTGTTCATCGGATCGTATGGGGTCATCCAGTTGATGTGCTTCCTCCGGGTACCATTCGGGAGATATTGCATTTTTTTTGTTTTTTCGAATCATGTTATGTAATATGATGCAAGTATACATGATATTAATTATTCTTTCTTGTGTCATGATTTTTGTGGGAGTGGCAAGTACCGCCCATTTCTTCTTCAAAACACCAAACGCCCGTTCTATATCTTTCCTTGTCGATTCCTGCATTTGCTTATACCTTATTCTCTTGTGGTCATCATCTGATGGTTCTGGAATCGTTTTAACGAGTGTTGCCAATTCCGGATATATCCCGTCAACAAGATAGTAACCAAATGGGTAAGTTACCCCGTTAGCAACAAACGGAATCTCCGGTGCTATTCCTTGTTTAAGATCGCTAAATAAAGGTAATGTCGTTGTTCGACCCAGAAACACCAAAGAAAGTGTGCCATATCCATAAGTCTTGAGACGCAACAACTTCTAGCAAAATGAACGAATTCGAACCATGATCACGTCTAACATATTGCCCTTTGTGTGCATTAGGACAATGATTGTACAATAGATTGCACTACCAGGCTTCGATGATGATCAAAGGTATGAGGGGTGTATGTTCCAGCCAAGACTTGCCTTTCACCTGAGAATAAGAAATATGAAACACTACGTTAAGTGATTACGCAGGGGTAGGACCCTGCGAACCACCTCCGGCGTGAGAGTAAGTATGAGTTATGGTTGTATAAGTGTGTGTAAGTAAAGAGATGAGTGTAAAATGAGCATACCATAATCCATTACCCGTCCAACCTATTTATAGTGAATGAAATAGGGTTGAGAGCACGTCTGCATGAATGTCGGAGATCATGGGGCGTCCCATGATTGTGGGTAACCGCTAGGGCTTAGTGACCTACGTTCTCAGACTTGACGGGGAAGCCAAGAGAGAGAGGGAGATCGTGGGTTTGACCAAGTCAGGAGGTTCCCTTATCCATTGTCCTTCGTCAGCCATACCCCGAAGGGTTTAGGGCTTCGGATGGCGAATTCCCCTTAGGTAACCTTCGTGCTAACGAATGGTTTGACGCCTGTGGATATTTTGGAATCCTAACTTGGGCCTTCATAGGGAAGGGCTTCGACACGTCTCGGAGGAGTGTCCTTCGAGCTATTCGGAGGGTACATCATCAAGCCCCCCAGTTGAAAGTGATGTATACGAGCAAGGAGACATTGCTTTCAACTTCATGCTTCGAAAAAATATCGTCCTGCTGCAAATTGTGTTAGTTAGAGGATAATAATGTACCTAACTTAGCGCATTTAATGCTAATCACTCATTACCACTGCCCGCTACAGGAATCACACTTCCCCAACTTACCCGGAGACCAAAAGTCGTATTTATTCAAAATTTAACCCGGATAAGACTTATCTCTGGGACACGTGTACGGTGTTTAAAAGAGAAAAGGGAGTATAAAAAGGGGTAGATGCAACCCTAGCTTATTTTACTCTCTTCGTCTCGTCTCCACACGCAGTAAAACTTCATCGCCACCACTTCGAAAGTAAAAGGTAAATCCTTCCTTCTCCTTGGTAGCTGGTTGTTTTGTTTTTTTAAAATGGATTCCAAGTTTATTATAAAGCAACAAAAGTGTACATTGTCTGCAAAAGATCTACATGATCACTTAGCCGATTATCCTATCCCACTAGAACACAAAGTGATGTTACCCAAATCTAATCAGGGCATCTTTGATGCTCCTCAAGGTTTCGTAGGGCTGTACACACATGCATTTAGCCACTCGAACCTTAGGATTCCGTTGCACCCCCTGATATTAGAGTTTATGCAATATTACAAGGTTCACATCTCTAGGTTTAACCCCTTTGGTTTTGCCAAGCTGACCACATTCATAGTGATGTGCAAAGCATACGGCTATGAACCAACATTAACGGTTTTAAGAGGATTTCTGAACTTGTATCCTGGGGGCAATTGGCTAACTTTAGCAAAAAGGCCTGAGTCTGATGTTCCAAACCTGTTTGGGAGGGTATATACAAACATAACAGGTTGGAAAGGTAGCTTTTTCTACGTGCAAGACACCATTGTTCCCCCTAAATATTCAGAGCTGCTGAATAAGGAAAATAGGTTTGATGCAAAACGGTATAATGACCCCCTGCCATACGAGGTGCGAAGGGATCCCTGTTATCAGTGTTTGGCCAAATATCCTGTGGATGTGCAAGTGTTCCCTGAAGCCATCTTATATATGGCTGGGATTGCCCAGAGCTGGGAGGGGTCTCCCAAGGAGCCTGTGATCATGTACCAAGGACAAAGTATGTTTATCTACTTTTATTTAAGTAGGACCAATGTAGCACTGATATTTATTTCTTCTTGTTTCTTGTTGCAGAGATGTCATTCAGGAACTTTATGTACCAGGATTTGGATGAAGACTTGAGCTTCATGCCTGCTGAGAAGGCCGAAGAGTCGTATGGTGTTGGCTCTCCTTCTACATCTGTGAACAACAATGAGGTAGATACTCCGAATCCGGAGCCTATTGCATCGGCGCCCCCACAGGCTGCGCTGGAGGGTCCCTCCCAGCTTGTTGAAAATGTGGCAGACTCGGACGATCCTGCAGAGGAGGATGTCCAAGTTGTAGGTTCAACAGGGATTGCTGACAGGTTGAAAAGCAGAAAGGGAACAGCTGCCAAAGCTATTAAGTCAACCAATAAGAGGAAGAATACCCTCCCTGCATCTGGATCTAGGGCCGTCCGTCAAAGGAGCACTGAAGGCAAGAAATTTGTCAAGTCTGCCTTCGAGTTGCCAGATGAATCGGTGGAAGTGCATGGTAAGCAGCTTCTCTTTATGAAAACATGTTAAGTAATAAGTTAATTTAACCTTTACACATTGTATTGATCGCAGGCCTCCTAGAGACGAAGGAGCTCCCCAATGCTTTAGCCTGTCATCAGATTATGAATCATGTCACCCCCCTCATGGAAGGGTTTGCTGGACAACATGTCCATTGAAAGGGTTTGTGATATGCATGACAATGGTGTAGCGAGGCAAGCAGTATTGGATAATCACTTGAATACCAGGACTAGGGAGTTGCTCAGGGCTGTGACCAAGGCTAGGCAGGAGATGGATGTCATGTTGGAAAGGGAAAAACATAGGGATCGGGAGTATGCTGAATTGGAGGCTAAGTGTGATGAGATAGAGAGGGACCTGGAGAAAAATCCCCTCGTTCAAGACCTTCGTGGAAAGGTAGCCCAATTGACAGTTGAACTCGGCCATCTTAAATTGGAAGAAGCCAAGGTCATCACTCTAACAGGTCAGAACGCTGTTCTTGAGGCGAAATGTGCTGGGTTGGAAAGTGAGAAGGCTAGGCTCGGAGAGGTAGAAGTGAAGCTGAGGGAGGAAATCGATGGATTGCAGATGAGGTATAAGATGCTGCAAAAGGATCGCGCGGAGGTCGTTTCAAAGGTGGTGCCCTACATAGCCATGGAGCTCTACCACAGTGACGAATTGGGAGCTCAGATGTGGAAGGTCATCAAATCAGCCATTTTTCATGGACGGTGCTTAGCATTGGAGGAGGCTGCCAAAACAGGAAAGCCCGTGGACCTTTCCAAGATTGAATGCTACCGTCCCACTTCGAAGGCTGAGTATGATGAGGCAGGAAATGCGTTCGCAACCGCCGAGTACTCCTTCCTTGCTGAGGCTACCAAAGATCCTATGGCACCCCTCGAAGACCTCCTTTCCAAGAAACCTCAGAAGCTGAAGCCTACCACTCCCACCAAGAAGACTATGTCTACCAAGCCTGTCTTAGCGCAAACCTCCCCCACTCCATCTCCAAAAAAGCAGGAATGAAGGCTGCCATGTTGGCAGTAATTTGGTTTCAAAGGGTGGCATGTACCCTTAAGACAATTTATCTTATTTGACAATATTTGCCTTGTTCTCCAAACAATTTAAATGCTTTTGATGTATGGCCATGGGCCAAAAAACAATTTAACTAGGGCTTAGGCTCCTCGTGCAGGTACAAGGGCGCTAGCCCTCATTTTGAATGGTATGGTGTAGGGGGAATACCTCTACATACTTAGTTATTATGTATATTTGTCATGTTAACTTCTCGTACGCCATTTTTCCGACGCTTAAGTTTTACAACCTAAGGTTAACCAACCTCATTGTGTGTAAATTAAAACACCAAGAATATAATGACCAAATTTGATCATTGACAGAGGGTCGCGACCCACTCTATCTCAAATCCTTTAAGTAGCATGACTTTGTACATATTTTTACAAGCGCCATAAACTACAAGGAGAGCTAATGTGAATGTTTTAGTAGGCTTAAATGATGAGGTGTTTGCTACACCCTATGCCTTTGTATTCGACATTGAAGCTCATAAACGAATTGGTTGAACAAATCTTTGTGTTTAAGAAACGAAGCAAGAGATTTGTGGGAAATGTCTTATTTATCATTGAATTGGTAGGGAGGATTACATCATTCTTGAAATGAAAACTAAGACAGCTACCAATAATGTTTGCTTTCCCTTGAGAAGCTTTTAATTACAAGAATAAAAAAGTAAAAGTACTTCTTAAACATAGAACTTTCGAAGGTTCGTACCATTCCATGTCCTGTCGATGGGTTCTCCGAGAAGAGTGGCCAATTTGTAGGCTCCGTTGCCGTAGGCCTCAGCTACCATGTAGGGTCCTTCCCAAGTTGGTCCCAGCTTTCCCTGGTACTCTGCTTTGCTTGCACTGTTGAGGCGTAGCACATATTCTCCAGGCTTGAAAGTGGAAGGTCTGACCCTTTTGTTATAATAGCCTTCGATCTTATGTTTGTGTATTGCTTCTCGGATGGAGGCTATTTCTCGTCTTTCTTCCAGCAGATCAAGGTTTTCCCTGATCCTTTCGTCATTTTGGGAGGCATCATACGTTGCCACACGCTCCGTGTGTACAATTAGTTCCGAAGGGATGACCGCTTCTGTTCCGTATGTTAGGCTGAAGGGGGTTTCACCATTGCTTGACTTAGGTTGCGTCCTGTGAGCCCATAATACTTTAGGGAGCTCGTCTACCCATCCATGGTGTGTTCGTCCCAGCCTTTTCTCGATCCCTTTGACGATATCTCTATTTGTAACCTCCACCATTCCGTTACCTTGTGGATGGTAGACGGATGTCCAAGATTGTTTTATGTTTAACCCTTGGCAAAAGTCATAGAAGACTCCTTCAGCGAAATGCTTTCCATTGTCGGATATGATGATGTGGGGTACTCCGAATCTGCACACGATGTGTTCCCACACAAACTTCTCGATCTGTCTCCCTGTAACGGAGGCCAAAGGTTTAGCCTCTACCCACTTAGTAAAGTAATCAATGGCCACCAGCAAGAATTTGACTCCTCCAGGAGCCATGGGCATAGGTCCTACGATATCGATTCCCCATTGAGAGAAGGGCCATGCGGATGTTACACTCGTCATGTCCTGTTTTGGCATCTTTGAAACATTTGAGTGTATTTGACAAGCTTCACATTTAAGAATGATTTCTGCCGCATCCCTGTGCATCGAAGGCCAATAATAGCCCAGCTTCATGATCTTCGAGACAACTGAGCGTGGTCCTGCGTGGAGGCCGCAGGATCCTTCGTGGACTTCAGAGATAATGCTCGTTGCTTGCTTGGGTCCCACACATCTTAACCAAGGTGATAAAAATGACCTTCTATATAGGGTTTCCCCTATTAGCCGGTACTGCGGGGACTTAACCCGAACCTTTCTTGCTAGCTTGGGATCTTCAGGTAGAAGACCACTTATCAAATATTCCCTTATGGGAGTCATCCACGTCTCTCCTTCTTCGTGAATCACATCGGCAACTTCTTTGCGAACAATGGATCTTTCAGGAAGGACTTCGACAAGTACTTCTTTAGTGAGATGAGCGAAGGCCATTGAAGCTAGCTTGCTTAGTGCATCTGCCTTCTTGTTCTGGTTCCTACGAACATGCTGGATGGTGTAGGAGTCGAAGCTCTCCAGCATCTCCTTTGTTTTTTCCAAATACTGTTTGATGACGGGTTGCCTTGCTTCATAGGAGCCTGTCACTTGGTTTGCGACCAATTGGGAGTCTACGAAAACAGCGAGAGCGTTGACCTCCATATCTTTAGCTAGCCGAAGGCCTGCTAGCAGTGCTTCATACTCCGCTTCATTGTTTGTGGCTTCGAACTCAAAACGAAGAGCATATGTGTGCTCCTTCCCATCAGGGCTGACCAGCATTAAGCCTGCTCCCGAACCATCGGAGCTGGAGGCTCTGTCCGTGTAAAGCTTCCATTCAGCCTGTACTTGAGTGAGGTTGGTTTTGGTCTTTTCTTTTTCTACGTCGAGCTCGGAAGGTGTTTCTGCCAAGAAATCTGCGAGAATTTGTCCTTTGATAGAGTTTCGTCCCTTGAACTCTATTTCGTGTTCTCCCAACTCGATAGCCCATTTAGCCACCCTCCCAGACTTTTCGGGTTTCGATAGGATCTGTTTGAGTGGTTTGTCGGTTAAGACTGTGATTGGATGGGCCTGGAAATAGCGTCGGAGCCTCCTTGCTGCGTAGATTAGGGCTAGTATCAACTTCTCCAATGTTGGATAGTTGAACTTTGCCCCCTGTAGGACCCTGCTGACAAAGTAAATGGGGATCTGCCGCTTGTCTCGTTCTGCCATAAGGACTGCGCTAATACTCTCCGTTGAGGATGCTAAGTACATAAACAACACTTCGCCTTTGATTGGGGCTGTAAGTGTTGGAAGGATTTCGATGAACTCCTTCATCTTCTGAAAGGCAGCTTCAGCATCCTGACTCCATTGAAAAGTTTTCTTATCCACGCATCCCTTGAGTGTTTTGAAGAATGGTAGGGACCTGTCAGCCCCCTTCGACAAAAACCGGCTTAAAGCTGCCAGCTTTCCATTTAGACTCTGCACGTCTTTTAGACACTTAGGGGCTTGGAGATCCGAAATTGCCTTGACCTTGGAGGGATTAGCCTTTATCCCCTGCTTAGTGATCAAATGCCCTAGGAATTGTCCCTCTTCGACACCGAAGAAGCATTTCCTAGGGTTCAGCTTCATGTTAATCGCTCGAAGTTGGTCAAAGGTTTCCTGTACATCAAGGAGTAGGTCCTCCTCCGTCTTGCTTTTGATAACCATGTCGTCAACGTATGCTTCGAGATTTCTGCCTATTTGTTTGTTGAAGGCTTTATCTACGAGCCGTTGGTAAGTGGCCCCTGCGTTCTTTAATCCGAAGGGCATCTTTCTGTAACAGTAGACACCTTTGCTCGTGTAGAAGGCTGTCTTTTCTTCGTCCTCCTTTGCCATCTGGATCTGATGATACCCTTTGTAGGCGTCTAAGAAGCATTTTAACCGGAAGCCTGCCAAGGATTCTACTTTCCAGTCAATTTCTGGTAGGGGGTAGCAATCTTTCGGGCATGCTTTGTTGATGTCAGTGAAATCAACGCACATGCGCCACCCTCCGTCGCTCTTTTTGACCATCACTGGGTTGGCTACCCAGGTTTGGCACTTAACTTCCCTTAGGATGCCTGCTTGTGTGAGTTCGTCCACTTCTTTGCAGGCTGCAACGTTTCTTTCGGGGGCTAGACTCCTCCTTTTCTGTTTTATCGGCTCAATGTGTTTGTACTCATTGAGTTTATGCTCCGTTCCGAAGGACTGTCCGTCGATCAGCAAAGTTCTCGGTACCCCTGTCATGTCAGAATATTTCCAAGCAAAAATATCAAGGTTAGTCCGCAACAGTTCCACGAGCTTCGCCTTGAAATTCGTCGGGAGTTGCTTTCCTACTACCACCGTTTGTTCAGGGTAGCTAGGGTTAACTACAACTCGCTCCTCCGCATCTGTGCAGCTTAGAATTGCTATCGGAGGCTCCCCCGATTCTTCTTTGATCTTTTTGACACCATATACACCCTTATCCGCCCCATAATTAGAATGAACAGTTCCTACTCCGAAGGGGGTTTGGAACTTAATAACAGCATGTATGGTGGAAACAACAATGCCCATCTTTTGCATAGTTGTTCTCCCTATTAACAAATTATAAGGAGAATCTGACCTGACTATAACGAAGGTGAGTGTTTCTGTGCGGGATAAGGGGCCTTCGCCTATGGTGATTTCCAATGGAACTTCTCCAAGGGGCCATGAGTGTTCGCCGGAGAACCCTACTAGTGGTGCTTTCGAGTCCACCCTTCGTGAGCGTATGGATGACTTGAGCTTTAGGAAACAATGCTCATAGATGATCTCGCAGGAGCTTCCACAATCCATATATGCTCGATTCACCTCCCTGTTTGAGATTCGTACCCTGATGACCACGAGGTCAGTTGAAGGTGTCTGCCCCAAGATGTGAGGAAAGGTTATTTCCCCCACGCTTCCAAGCTCTCCGTCTGCTTCCTTCCTTTTTAAGGTTGGATCGTGCCTGTGCACCATTAGTATCGGAGCTTCTGTAGGCGTAGACTCCTTCTTGTTCCTCTTCCATTCACCTAGTTGGGTGTCGGAGAACTTGTCCTTTCCCTTTTTGATGCCTTTAACCAGATGTGCTAACTGTCCGGACCGCACTGCCTCTTCGATCTGCTTCTTTAGTTCTCTGCAGTTGTTCGTGTCGTGTCCATGGTCTTCATGGAACTGGCAATACTTGGACATGTCTCTGGCTTTGCTTCGTGCTGTCATCCGAGGTGGTGGATCGAAGGACTTAGCGACTTTCTCCGTAGCCAGAATCTCCCTGGGGGATTTGACTAAGTTCGCCAAGAATCCGTGGTTTGAACCTTTGTTGTATGGAGTGAAGCGATCTCTGTTCTTCTTCTTGTTCTTGGACCCTTCCCATGAGGACCCACGAGAGAATTTGTCAAAAGCTTCCTTTTGCTCTATCGGAGCCCCGTTTGCTGCTACCTCTTTGGATTCAATCCAAGTGTAAGTCTTCTCCATCAGCGCCTTATAAGTGGTGGGAAGATCAGTGGACAGGAATTCCACCAAGCTTCGCATTCGAAGGCCATGTACAAAACCTGAAATCCTCTGATCTTCGTGCAAACCCAGAATTTGCAAAGTTTCATCGGTGTACCTTGTAACGAAGGCCCTTGTACTTTCGTTGTCCCTTTGCTTGATGGTGTGCACGGCTAGATGGGTCTTGGTGTACTTCTTCTGTTGGCTAAAGTGTGATCGGAACTTAGCCTTGAGGTCGTCTAGACTTACAATGCTTCCCAACTTCTGCCCATTCCACCATATTCTTGCGGAGTCTATGAGCGTATAAGTGAACATGTGGCATGCTACGGGCATGACCCACTTTTGCATCTTGATAGCGCCCTCGAATAGATGGAGGAAGTTATCAGGATCGCCTTTCCCATCGTAGGTGCCTATATGAGTAGGCATCTTTACACCGTCAGGTAGGGGGTAGTCTTCGATCCACTTCAGGTGTAGGATTATATGGGTTAGGAAATGGCTGTGAGTAGGTAGGGTAAACAGTAGAAGGTTGGTACGAAGGGTTTACACCCGTCGATTGCGTAGGAACATTTCCATAGGGCATTTGCTGGTAATTCTGGTTTGGGAGTGAACCATTCAGAGGGTAAGTATTGTAGGTTTGAGCAGGTAGGTAGGGGTTCATTACCGGAGGGGGTAACTGACTCATGCCTGAGTATGGAGGTGGACCTCCAGTACTCGAAACATATGAAGGGGGTATTGGAACCCCCATTCCCTCTCTTCCTAAATGAGCAGCTAGGAGAGGGGGTAGGTTTACTCCTCCGTTCCCTACCGGGTTGCTTCCCCTATTAGAGTTCTCGCTCCTTCTTTCACCATGCATTCTTTCCCTTCTTCCCGGACCTCCTCCGGGTCCTTCTTCAAAGCCTACAGTCCTTCCGTTTGGCCTTCTGATGGAAGGAGAACCATTTCGCAGGGCCGAGCGCCCCCTGCTAACAGGTTGTGGCCTCTCCTCTATTTCAATCTCTTCATCATACTCCTCGCTGGAGTATTCCAACTCTCTTCGCATTTCAGTATTGCGAACCTGCCTTTTGTGAGCCCTAAGTAAGGAATCCAAGGCTTCAAAGTTTGCCTCAACGAAGGCGGGGCTAATATCAGGGATAGGGTTAGCGGATGTTGAGGCGTGATGTACGGGAGTAGTTTCCAAACGAGATCGTGTGGTAAAGGTTGAGGCCGTTATGGGGGCGAGATTGTCGGTGTTAGTTGTGTTTAGAGGAACTAGGGTAGAGAAACCTGGTGGAGGTGTATCTTCTCTTCCTGATTCCATGCCGGAAATGTAGTGTAGTTGGTTAGGGTTTTAGGACTGGGTGATTACGGGACTAATAGTAGTGGTCCCACGGATGGCGCCACTGATTGTACAATAGATTGCACTACCAGGCTTCGATGATGATCAAAGGTATGAGGGGTGTATGTTCCAGCCAAGACTTGCCTTTCACCTGAGAATAAGAAATACGAAACACTACGTTAAGTGATTACGCAGGGGTAGGACCCTGCGAACCACCTCCGGCGTGAGAGTAAGTATGAGTTATGGTTGTATAAGTGTGTGTAAGTAAAGAGATGAGTGTAAAATGAGCATACCATAATCCATTACCCGTCCAACCTATTTATAGTGAATGAAATAGGGTTGAGAGCACGTCTGCATGAATGTCGGAGATCATGGGGGCGTCCCATGATTGTGGGTAACCGCTAGGGCTTAGTGACCCACGTTCTCAGACTTGACGGGGAAGCCAAGAGAGAGAGGGAGATCGTGGGTTTGACCAAGTCAGGAGGTTCCCTTATCCATTGTCCTTCGTCAACCATACCCCGAAGGGTTTAGGGCTTCGGATGGCGAATTCCTCTTAGGTAACCTTCGTGCTAACGAATGGTTTGACGCCTGTGGATATTTTGGAATCCTAACTTGGGCCTTCGTAGGGAAGGGCTTCGACACGTCTCGGAGGAGTGTCCTTCGAGCTATTCGGAGGGTACATCATCAGACAACAAAACCACTCCCAATCTGTACAGTCAAGGATTCCTATCATCCCCGGAACCCCATGCGTTTCTTCGTGATGCCGATAAAGCTTTACGACATCACTCATAATTGGTTTCCTCAAATAATTTGAACCAAAAATTTCCATAACAGACTTACAAAAATTATCCATACGTCGACGAGAATTTTTCTCACCCATCTGTAGATATTCGTCTAAAGCATCAGGAACTGCGCTGTATGCCAGTTGACGAATTGCGGATGTGCACTTCATCAACGCTGAAATGCCTTCTTTTCTGGTACAATCAACATTACTACTAAAAAATGATTATGAATAGTTACCTCCTGAACAATCCAGTTGAAAAGAGATCGATTCATTCGGAACCTCTTTCGAAAAGTATGTGCATCGTAGAACTGGTTTTCAGTAAAATAGGCGTCGACTAAACGGTCATGAGCACCATAATGATCTCGTTTAAGGCATATTATAAATTTTGGTTTTCATCTATTTTTAATAAACGACACCGCTCTTGCAATAAAATTCATGTTCCGACTTTCAATTTCTTATTCTTCTTCTGAATCGGTGAACATAATCATATCGGAATTCACGGAATTCATTTTAAAAATAAGAGGAATGAGATAGTTTGTGTTTAAAAAATGGTGAAATGGTGGGTATTTATAAGTAAAAAGGGGGTAGTGTGTATTATTTATTTATGAAAAAATTACACGTTTGGTCCCTGTGGTTTGCTCTGATTTCAAGTTTAGTCCCTAAGTCGTTTTAATTACACCAGAGATACCTATTTTTGGAACCTTCAACTCATTTAGTCCCTATTTTGGAAGGGCCGTTAGTTTTTCCGTTAAGTGTTTACATCGTTAGTCCCTCCGTTAATAATTTTTGCACCGTTAATCCTATTTTTTCAAATAATGGTTTTCGCCAGTTAGTCCCTTCGTTAATAATAGTTTTTGCCCGTTTTTTTACGTTTTGTCCGTTTTTATCCGTTTACGTTCGTTTTTTATCCGTTTCCCCTGTTTTTTTACGTTTTTTCGTCCGTGTTTTACGTTTTTATCCGTCTTCGTCTGTTTTTATATGTTTTCGTCCGTTTTTTTACCTTTTTGTCCGTTTTAATTCGTTTTTGTCTGTTTTTATCCGTTTTTGACCATTTTTTACATTTTTGTTCGTTTTTATCCGTTTTCGTTCGTTTTTATCCGTTTTTGCCTATTCTTTTTACGTTTTTTGTCCGTTTTTATTCGTTTTCATTCGTTTTTATCCGTTTTCGCACGTTTTTTCGTTTTTATATGTTTTCGTCCCTTTTTTTAGGTTTTTGTCCGTTTTTCACGTTTTTTTTTTTCTGTTTTTTATCCGTTTTTGACAGTTTTTAACATTTTGTCCGTTTTTATCCGTTTTCATTCATTTTTTTTATCTGTTTTTGCCCATATTTTTTGCGTTTTTATCCGTTTCATTTGTTTTTTTATCCGTTTTCGCACGATTTTACGTTTTTATATGTTTTCGTCTATTCTTTTTATGTTTTTATCCTTTTTCGTCCGTTTTTTTACGTTTTCACCCGTTTTTTACGTTTTGTATGTTTTTATCCGTTTTCGTTCTTTTTTTATCCGTTTTCGCCCGTTTTTACGTTTTTGTACGTTTTTATCCGTTTTCATTCGTTTTTATCCGTTTTTATCCGTTTTATGCGTTTTATCCGCTTTCATTCGGATAAAAAACGAATAAAAACGGATAAAAACATTAAAAAATGACAAAAATGGATAAAAAAGCGAACGAAAACGGATAAAAAACGAATGAAAACGGATAAAAAACGTACATAAACGTAAAAAACGAACGAAAACGGATAAAAACGAATGAAAACGGATAAAAACGTAAAAGATCGGGCGAAAACGGATAAAAAACAAACGAAAACGAATACAAACAGACAAAACTTAAAAAATGGGTGAAAACGTAACAAAACGGACGAAAACGGATAAAAACATAAAAAAAATAGTAGACGAAACATATAAAAACGTAAAAATCGAACGAAAAAGGATAAAAACGTTAAAAAATGGACAAAAATAGGTAAAAAACGAATGAAAACGGATAAAAAAGGTCAAAAACGGATAAAAACGTGAAAAACGGGACAAAAACAAAAAAACGGACGAAAACATATAATAACAAAAAACGTGCGAAAATGGATGAAAAACGAATGAAAACGAATAAAAACGGACGAAAACGGATAAAAACGAACAAGAATATAAAAAAATGGTCAAAAACGGATAAAAACAGACAAAAACGGACAAAAACGGAAAAAAAGGGGACGAAAACATATAAAAACAGACGAAGACGGATAAAAACGTAAAAAACGAACGAAAAACGTAAAAAATGGGGGAAACGGATAAAAAACGAACGAAAACGGATAAAAACGGACAAAAACGGGCGAAAACTATTATTAACGAAAGGACTAACTGGCGAAAACCATTATTTGAAAAAATAGGACTAACGGTGCAAAAATTATTAACGGAGGGACTAACGGTGCAAAAACTTAACGGAGAAACTAACGGCCCATCCAAAATAGGGACTAAATGAGTGCAAGGTTTCAAAAATAGGTATCTCTGGTGTAATTAAAACGACTTAGGGACTAAACTTGAAATCAGAGCAAACCACAGGGACCAAACGTGTAATTATTTATTTATTTATTTATCTATTTATATTATTCTTTTAAAAAAAAAAAAAAAAAACATGCAACGGATATATAGCACATGGGCCCACGAAAATTTCAAACTCACACTAGGTGAACCTTTCACCTTTCTCTCTCTGGGTTTCTGTTTATCGCGCATGACTTTAGTACCATGGCAAGG
>OU343217.1:146871699-146922096 GCA_910596185.1 Chrysanthemum makinoi | reverse complement strand
GCTCGTAACTGGACGGGGAAGCCAGAGAGAGAGGGATCGGTTTGACCCAAGTCGAGTTCGTTCTATCCAATGTTCGTCACCCATACCAAGGGGTTTAGGCTTCAATGGCTAATTCCAGGTAACCCTTCGTGATGACGAATGGTTTGACGCCTGTGGATATTTTGGAATCCTAACTTGGGCCTTCGAATAGAAGGGCTTCGACACATCTCGGAGGAGTGTCCTTCGAGCTACTCGGAGGGTACATCATCACCCACCAAGGTACAATGTATCTAGACATTGGGTATGGGTCTTGGGTCATGGGTCTTACCCAACACATTTACTTATGTTTATGTATTTTATAAAATGTAAGTAACCAAAATTACTAAGTGTTTTATAAACTATTTAACTAAACATGTTTAATGGTTTGTTAGGGGTTTGATCATGACACAACATAACAAACATGTACTAACCTGTTGTAAATACAAGGACTTGAGTCGTCGAGATGTGTTGAGAGTATGTTGAGACAAAATATAATTACAAGTAACTTATACATTTTACGTTATGTATTACAAGTTACATGTTTGTCATCAACAAAACAAATGAGAATGTATAGATTAAATATCGTAATATTTGCACTAACATATGCTTGCATGTTTTCCATGTCCGGCTAATTTACTTGTGTGTTTTCTTAGATCTATGAAACCTAGGTATTGAATATTGATTGGTTGTCTCTTATCTTAATTGTGTTTGACCTAGTATTGCGATAGGTCATTCGTTGTGTTTTTAATGCTTGAGTAATCTTTATGAACATTAGTTTATAATCACCTAGAGTTATTGTAGGCTAAACATCTAAAGATAACCTTAGAGTTAGTTTATGAATCCTAGAGATTTCGTAGGCAATAACTTTAAGGTAGTCTCAAAAGAGTTAGGAAACGCATACCCTACCACCTTGAAGACACCAACCTAAGAATAAGGACGGACAATTCAACCATCAATAAGAGATAACTAGGAGTAATAGCATCTAGGTAAACACATTTTAATCACCATAATGAAGCACACAACAATAGACATAGACTACCCTCACCTTAGCTTAGTTAATTAGATAAGTAGAGTAATCGGTAGAAATACCACCCCTCAAATCCAATACCCCGAGAATAGTAATTTCAATTTCCTAAAAAAATATAAAAAATAATCTTCCTCAACCCCAACCTTAGCGTAGTAATTTCTCACTAGCATTCCTATTCCCTAGAGAACGATATCAATCCCCGAGGCTTACCCTAATACTACGCTACAACGATTAGGTTCATCGCCAAGGTGTTGAAAAACTTGCTCTAATTTAAAGGAAGTTCCTTTGACTCCTCGAAGCTGCACGCTGTATCGTTTTTATACTGGGAATAGAATAGCTAGTTAGGAGTCTATCTCGCTTAGGTTTCCTTGCTTGATTCCTATCAAGTAAGCTTTTTTTCTCATTTTAGCTTTCTTGTTGTCTATCCCCCTTCTTTGTTCTCAGGTTCAAAACCTTTTCATTTTTCACCTGGTGTAAAGTTGCATTTGAATCATTAACAAATGAGGAACAATTGAATTTCACAAATTGGAATGCTTTTTATTGTTCTAATGAATTTGTGAGTGATCTTAGAGATATCCAAAAGGAGAAGGGTGTAAGGTTGGATGGATTTGATAAATTTTGTGCTTGCTTCTTCAACCCATCATTTTAGAATCAACTCCTTTAGTGAGACCATCGGAAATTTTTTGAGAAAAGCTCCTAAGCATTAAACCATCATTGAATGATCTTAGGCACCATGATCAAAAAGACCTAGTTTTTAAGAACATGAAACCTAAACCCGAACAAGATTGTGAGATGGTTATTGTTGAACTACCTAGTGCATGATGTGGGATAGATTTTAAAACATATGACACGCATGAGGAATCCTTTAGGCAAATAGAACATAGTGATCAAATTTTGAGAATGATTCTTATGAATCGACCAAGAATTTGAAATGGCTAAAGAAGGATTTGAGATACTTAGGAGTGTATTTGGGTTAGATCACACTAAAACACATGATGAACATTTAGGAGATCTAGATATAATGGAGAATGAGTTGGAAACCCAAGCCCACAAGCTCGACCATCACTTGAGGAACACACACCGCCTATAACTTACTCGGAAGAAGTAGAAGAGACTATAGGAACCCTATTGATATAGAACCTTGGACCAAACGCCACTAGATATAATGTAGGTTTAGATGCTTGTTGTCATGACCTCTCTTAGTCTTAGGGAAGTTCCTAATTTTGATGAACCGGAGCCTCAACCAAAAACCTTACCCAATTTTCTTTCTTTAGATGTGAATCTAGGAATTGAATTAGGCCCCAATCCACCCATCAAAATAAATAGTACGGGTAGTTGCTTGATAAAGGTAGTGGACTCTAGGACATGTAGAGTTGAAGCTAATATAGGAGTAACCCATGACCTTACACACTTACATCACCCATTCATGGTTGATAACAAAACATATTATGGTTTAAATGTGGTTTATTAGGTCAAGATGGATCCTTAACTAAGAATCTCTTGAAGTTGATAGAAGATGATCCATTTCTATGAGATAGACTTGATTCAATTCTACACCCATAAAATTAGGTAAGGTTAGAATGAATGGAGCACACCCCTTTGAGCATATAAATCACCCATCACCCCTCTCCCACGTAAAATTTCCAAACCTAAGTGTATCGCTACTATCACCACATTTAAGCTTAATGTAGAAAAAGCTTCCCTTTATCCTAAATAAGGGTAGAGTCAAGCTTTCGGACTAAAAAAACAAGCGCTTCTTGGGAGGCAACCCATGTGTTTTTCTTTTTCTTTTTTATTTGTGTGTCGTATATCTTTTATTGATTGTTTATTCTTATGTTTGAATTTGTAAAAATGCTTTATTTTGTCTTTAACCTCGCCTTAATTACATACAAAGGTATTTTACAAAAGGGATAAGTGTAGGGAGGATTACACACGCCAAAAGAACTTGAACATGAGAATTATGATTATTAATAAGATATACATGTGTGTTTGTTAGAGTCAAAATGCTTGTATCGAAGTCATAATGGATGTTTTGCGAAGTTTTTCTAGATTCTTAAGATATAAATTTTCCGTAATTTTTCCGTAAACGCACTGGCTAAGATAACGCGGACGGCGTTCGACGAACCCGACGGCCGAGGAGTAGAAATAGCTTCTAACTTTTTCTCGCTTTTTGTGCTACTTATAAATTTTCAATTTATCAGTCTTAATTTTTCGTAGAAAATCCCAAACATCCATTCCAAAAGCATTATATCCTAGTTTAGTAGAGTCATATATAGTGTTACCGCCGATTTTACGCGAAGGTTTTGTTTGTTTTCTTCAAGTGTGCAGGTTTTATTTATCAAGAAGACGATACATAAGATTGGAATTCACGCATACACGTTTCTTGGAGAAGAATTTAACCACTACTTCACACGGATTCTACCAAGCTAATAAGGGAGTATTAGTTTCTTTCTGCTTTTTAATTTCCATTATCATAACTTTGATACTTTCGGGGAACATTGGGGACAATGTTCAGTTTAAGTGTAGGGAGGGAAAATAAAACGGGAACTTTGAAACTATGCTTATCCTTGACTATTTGCCTTGTCCAATTTCATTTGTGTAATAAACCATGAGAAATATCGGTTAGGGTAATTTTGGCACCAAATTTAAAATTTTTCATGGCATGTAAGAGTGGGCCATTAGTCTTAATAAAGTGTCTCATAGATATGAAGTTATATGACTAGCACAAAACCCTTTACCACTTAAATTTCACCCAAAATGTGAGGATCGCCCTTAGATTTGTAGGTATTAAAGCATTCCACTTTAATGCTTCGAGAGTGTACCTAGGGTATAATAGATTCTAGAACTTGTTTTGTGATGCATTCCGAGATCGCTAGTGAGACTACAGTTAGGAATAACTAAATGATAAGAGGCATTAGGATAACCCTTGTTTGATAAATTGATTATAATTACTTCTTCCACACATCGGTTGAGTAATTCCACACACCCTTGCTTGTACTCTATCTTTAGTACACGATACCCTAGTTAACCCCTCGAGCCTATCATTTTGCGGTTCTCGGATGCTGTTTCCGGAATATCAATGAAGAGCGTTGTTTACAATCCACCCCCAAATGTACACCCAAATCGCCTTAGCCTACCTTGTATGCACTCACTTTAGTGCTGCTATTGTTATCATACTAAACCCTTAGTTCAATTATCTAGTTACTTGCATAAGTTGCTAAGTCGAGTCATATCCTTTGTACACAGCTAGGACGATTGGGACTCATGGGAAAAGTTAAATTTTATGAAGTGACGGGAAGGAACGTTAAATTCAAATTCCCTTTATATACGTAATAATGTACTCCAAGTATTTTGACCTTTTCAATTCGGGTCAAATTAGTGTTAGAATAATAAAAACTCAAGTGTAGGGATGTGCCTATAAATCCCTATTATTTTGATGTTATCGTAGAGGAAGGTAGAGTAAAAGTGTATGAAAAAAAATCGAGAAAAAAAAGAGTGAAAAAAAAAAAAAAAAAAAAAAACATACGGGCTACCATCCTACATCTATTTTACAATCTATGTTTGTTTGTTTCAATTTATCTAGATTTTGAGTGTCGAAGTCTTGGCTTAGCAACGCCATTCTTCTCATGCTTGTAACATAAAGATTTTTGACTTGCCACCACTTAATCGCCTATCCCACCAAACCCTTTGTTTCCCTACCGTAGTTTAACGCTACAACCTTTAAAAGACCTCTTAGATAGTTTTTTCTAGGTGCTTACGTCAAAATCGATGGAGGTTTGATCTAGTCTCAAGCCTATGCTAATCTATGTACTAGGACCGGTTAATGAGTGTTTATCTTCCATTTCCAACTTGATATATTTCATATACACCCGAGATGAGAGTATCCAAACACCACTTGTGAGGTGCTAGTATGTAATTTCCGTGCTTGTTATGACTTTTGCAGGGCTTATACTTGTTGTGAATTGTTCTAAACTAATGTTGCATGATCCCTAACTTATAAATTAATTGGCTAAAAGCACATTTGCTTGAGGACAAGCAAATACCAAGTGTAGGGATATTTGATAAGGATTTAAAAGGTACACTTTTGAGGGTCATTTAAGCCCTTAATCGATCATCACTTTTGTATCGCCATCGCTTAATTTCCTTTTCACTTTTAGGTCTCTTGAAGGCAAATTGTCGGAGTGACACTTATTCGACTAAAAGGCGCGTAATATATGAAGAAAATGGCCAAAGTCAAGAATCAAGACACTCAAGTCAGCTGAACAGGGTGACGGCCACGCCAAAGGGTGACCGTCGCACACACACTTTGTGACTCACTTAGTAGCCAAATTGCTATTTTGCATGACTGATCGCATCGTTTTAGCAGTACAACTCGAGACGGTCTAGATTCGATCCCGACCGCCGAAGATGAAGCCAACGGGCGCCACAACCATAAGGTGACGCCGCACAAAGACGTGGCCAAGACGAAAACCCACGGATGGCGACATCCGACGACGCCACAAAAGAGTGACGCCGTCGCATATTGTAACTCTATATATAGAATTCAATTTTCGTAATTTTAGAGAGGTAGTTTTGTGGAGTAAAACCTAAACCAAACCTTGGTGTCTTGGCACTATCTTAGGGTTCCATACCCTATTTTATAACAAGATAAGTGATTTGCTTCATTAATTCAATTATATCTTCAATTGTTTGTGTGTATGCTTGCATGTTTTCCATGTCTGGCTAATTTACTTGTGTGTTTGCTTAGATCTATGAAACCTAGGTATTGAATATTGATTGGTTGTCTCTTATCTTAATTGTGTTTGACCTAGTATTGCGATAGGTCATTCGTTGTGTTTTTAATGCTTGAGTAATCTTTATGAACATTAGTTTATAATCACCTAGAGTTATTGTTGGCTAAACATCCAAAGATAACCTTAGAGTTAGTTTATGAATCCTAGAGATTTCGTAGGCAATAACCTTAAGGTGGACTTAAAGAGTTAGGAAAACGATACCCTACTTAATTCGAAGACACAACGCGTTAAGAATAAGGACGTGACAATCCAACCATCAATAAGAGATAACTAGGGAGTTATAGCATCTAGGTAAACACATTTTTAATCACCATACGAGCACACAACAATAGACATAGACTACCCTCACCTTAGTTTAGTTAATTAGATAAGTAGAGTAATCGGTAGAAATACCACCCCTCAAATCCAATACCCCGAGAATCGTAATTTCAATTTCCTAAAAAAATATAAAAAATAATCTTCCTCAACCCCAACCTTAGCGTAGTAATTTCTCACTAGCATTCCTATTCCCCTAGAGAACGATATCAATTCCCAAGGCTTACCCTAATACTACACTACAACGATTAGGTTCACTGCCTAGGGTGTTGAAAAACTTGCTCGATGAAAAGGAAGTTCCTTTGACCCCGAACGCGCGTTGTACGCGTATCAACGATCCTCCTGGTAAACTGACCGTACCCCAAATCGACACAGGTGAACAAGTAGAGTATTCTAGGGAGCTTGAGAGAACCATGTCGAAGGAGCTCGTCAAAATGAGTGTTTGACGGGTTCCTAAATTCAATTTTTTTGGCTTTGGAACACCGATGAACTTTTATGAATTAATGAGTGAATTGTACAAATACCATATTTTACCTGAAAGTATAAAAACAAGTGGTGTTAGTGAGAAAATTATACCTAAAAACAAACACCATTTGTGCCGACTCACATGTGATGGGCAAAATCACAACTGATTTGTGCTAAATCACAAGTGATTTGTGCTAAACCACATGTGATTTGTGCTAAATCACAGCGATTTTCGTGAAATCACATGTGATTTATGCCAAATCACATGTTATTTGGCCAAATCACATGTGCTTTATGCCGAATGGATTACTAAACTCGCTTTGGGTGTTGTTACAACATCTGAAAAATATACAAGGTTGAAATTTGTTTTAATCATATTTGTTAAAAATATCGTGTTATTTTTGAAAATTGCAAGTAAAATCATATTTGTTTTGGGGTAAATCACTGTGAGGTGATTTGGGGTATAATCATGTGATTTGCTTCAAAACACATGTGATTTATAACAATTGCAAATTCTAGCCTCTAAACATATCTAAATCACATGTGATTTACTGCAAATCACAAATTCTAGCCTCTAAACATATCTAAATCACATACCTTAAAACTAAACTTATTTAATAGAATCACAAATGATTTACCGCCAACATGTGCTGCATTTTCATCATCTGTTTCACCACTTCCGAGATCATCTTTAACAATAAACCAAACTCGTTTAGTATCTCCAACATCATGCAAGTATACCTTGTTCAACTATCCGAACTCGTTCAACATCATTAACACTCGTAAAACCTCGCTACCTCCTTTAACTATCAAAACTCATTCAGCAACATTAACACTCATAACCTCGCTACCTCTTCGTTCATCATCTACCTCCTTACCTCCTTCAATATATTGATTTTGTTCAACATAATAAACAACCATACCTACACTATTTAAGCTACCTAAATCAACACTCTCAATTTCTTCAAAGATCAACAACACTATATGCACTACCTTCAACACTCTTAACGTGTACATTTCTCCAATATTATCCACAGCTTGGATAATATTGATGATTTTTTATGAGATTTGAATAATTTTGATATTTTTGAACGGATTTGATGACTAAATTCACTCTAATTGAATGATATTTGACCTAATTTGATGGTGAATGATAAATTTAATAGATGATTTTGATATTTTTTATCGAATTTGAATGATTTTGATGAATTTTGAAAGGATTTGATGTCTAAATCTACTTTAATTGAAGACATTCGACCTAATTCGACAAATGAGTGATGAATTAAATGGATGATTTGAAGATTTTTGGATCTGTCTTGTGTCTGTTTTTTTAATGTGTGAAGAGAGGGAAAATTGTGGATCGTGATTTATTATTGTGTGCTAATTGTGAATTAAGAATGAAATAAGAAATTTTGGGGAAAAAGGCTTTTACATTAGACCAAAATGCCCCTATAGTGTAAATATCGATTTAATCTTGGCTTTTGGATGAAGGTAGATTGGATGGCTTGAATCTTGCCATTTGATCTTTGAAAAATATGTGTACTAAATGGCTCCCATCCCATAAGTTTTAATGTTTTTAAGCGAGACCAAAGTTTAACAATTTTCTATTGGTTTTAAATATTATTGGTATCTTTTGATTTCTTTGGGCAGGATTTATGTAATTTTATTATGCACCGACTTACTTATTGACTATATAAAAATAAATAAACGTACTCCCAAACATATATGCACCCCTCTCGATCGATCAACCTCAAACAAAACCCTAACGGAGCGAATGGAATCTTTGAAGCATGATCCATCATCCAAGCATCCGAGTTCAAGGATTCCATTAACGCGTAAACACGATCACAACACAAGGGGTCCAAAAAGACACCGAGCTTGTTACGAAAAAGAAAACATAATGTATGTAGACAAGAGATACAGAAGAAGCGAATCACATACTAGGTCGTCTTATGATTTCCTTTACCTTTACCGGACGGGTAAAGGATATCATCCGTGGCTTGATCCGGCCCCATTACCACCCGTAATAAAGGGACGCAAATCTTCATGTTCAACACCTGGCAAAGAAAAGGAAAAAATCCATGTAAATAAGAGTGTGAGTTCAGAGATGGAATGCAACTCTGATCGTGATGCAGAAGAAGGCGACGTTGTATTTGGAGCGGAAAACTCATCATTTGATGTAGGGTATGAGGAAAAAAGACCGGTTCACACCCGAATGACACTCTCTAAGAGCAAAAAGCTATCTCAACCTATTTCGGATAATGCTATATGGGAGGATCAGCAGCTTTTGAAATCCGGAGCGGCCAGAGGTACACAAGTGCAGCTAGATTACGATGACGAAGAAGAACAGAAGGTTACTCTTCTAGTTCATGATGCAAAGCCTCCATTTTTGGACGGGAGGATTGTGTTTACAAAACAAGCAGACCCGATAATTCCTTTGAAGGATCCTACATCTGATATGGCCAAAATTTCAAGAAAAGATTCTAACCTTGTTCGTCAAGTACATGAAAAACAAAGTATGGATAAATCACGTCAACGGTTTTGGGAACTTGCTGGTTCAAAGCTTGGTAATATCCTTGGTGTTGACAATTCGGCAGAGCAGATTGATACTGATACATCGCTAGTAGGTGAGCATGGTGAAGTTGATTTCAAGGGAGATGCAAAATTTGCGCAACACATAAAAAAGGGTGAAGCAGTAAGCGATTTTGCAAGGTCAAAATCTCTATCAGAACAACGTCAATACCTCCCAGTATTTTCTGTGCGAGGTGAATTTTTGAAGGTGGTAAGAGAGAATCAAGTGGTGGTGGTTGTAGGCGAAACTGGTTCTGGAAAGACAACGCAATTGACTCAGTATTTACATGAAGATGGGTATACGACAAATGGAATAGTTGGTTGCACTCAACCAAGGCGTGTGGCAGCAATGAGTGTTGCTAAAAGAGTTAGTGAAGAGATGGAAACTAAACTTGGTGATCTGGTCGGTTATGCTATTCGTTTTGAAGACTTAACTGGACCTAATACTGTTATAAAGTACATGACAGAAGGTGTGCTTCTTCGTGAAACTTTGGAAAAGGAAAATGAAGATCTTGAAAAATATCGTGTCATTGTAATGGACGAAGCCCATGAGAGATCACTGAACACAGATTTACTATTCGGGATCCTTAAGAAGGTAGTTGCCAGGCGTCGAGACTTTAAGCTTGTTGTCACTTCCGCCACTCTCAATGCGGAAAAGTTCTCAAATTTCTTCGGGAGTGTTCCAATCTTTCACATTCCCGGGAGAACCTTCCCTGTACAAATCATGTATAGTAAAAGCCCTTGTGAAGATTATGTCGAAGCTGCTGTGAAACAAGCAATGAAAATCCACATCACAAGTGGTCCGGGTGACATACTAATCTTCATGACGGGTCAAAAAGATATTGAAGCAACTTGTTTTGCTTTATCTGAACGTATGGAACAGCTAGTTAATTCTTCCACAAGAAAAGAAGTTACCAACATGTTAATCCTCCCAATTTACTCCCAACTTCCAGCCGACTCACAAGCTAAGATTTTTCAAAAAGCTGAAGACGGGTCCCGCAAATGCATTGTGGCTACCAACATTGCAGAAACGTCGTTGACAGTGGACGGAATTTCTTATGTAATTGAATGAAATGAATGTGGGAAGGTATGGACAAATCAGCAGCGCTGGAATGGAAGGAAGGAATGAACTGGAACAGGATCAATGAACAGAGCCTTTTAATGCAAGACCAATGGAATTGAAATGAAAGCAAATCAGAAGAAATGGAACGAAGTTCATGGATCCACCACCTCAAGAAAACATCCTTAACTCCATGTATCAACTGTGGGTATTGGGGGCATTGAGCAATACAGGGAGTCTGACTCGTATAGGAGAGAAAATGATCGAGTTCCCTTTAGACCCGGGTCTCGCAAAAATGCTGATAACAGGAGAAGAGTTTGGCTGTGTTAATGAAGTATTGACAATCGTATCGATGCTTTCTGTTCCATCTGTATTCTTTAGGCCGCGAGACCGGGCTGAAGAAAGCGCTGCTGCTCATGAAAAGTTTTTCATACCTGAATCCGATCATTTAACTTTACTCAACATTTACAGACAGTGGGAAGTCAACGGATACAGTGGTGTCTGGTGTAGCAAGCATTTTCTTCAAGTGAAAGGTCTACGGAAGGCTACACAAGTGAGATCTCAGTTACTCGACATATTGAAAAAGCTCGAGATCCCGCTCACATCATGCGAGCCCAAATTGCATCTCATCAGAAAAGCGATATGTTCATCTTTTTTTCATAATGCTGCAAGACTTAAAGGTGGGATTGGGGAATACTCAAATTGTAGGAATGGGATGCCATGCCATTTGCACCCGACCTCGGCTATATATGGGATGGGTTACACGCCTGATTATGTGGTCTATCATGAGCTGATTTTGACTAACAAGGAATACATGCAATGTGCCACTTCAGTTGAACCACAGTGGTTGGCAGAGTTTGGCCCGATGTTCTATTCGGTCAAGGACTCGGACACGTCCTTGTTGGAGCACAAAAAGAGGCATAGAGATGAGAAATCTGCAATGGAAGAAGAAATGGAGAATTTGAGAAAGAAGCAAAAGCAAGCGGAGATTAAAGGCGAGGCAAAGAAGAAAGAGAAGAAGGTAAAACAAGAAGCAATCTCCATGCCTGGAATGAAACAAGCTAATTCTTCCCGATATCTGAAACCTAAAATGTACGGTTTGTAGAAATTACAAGATCGACTTCGGATTTTGATGTGCTAAAATTATTTTGTTTCGTACGACCGGTTGTATGCAACTTGGTCTACCATGAGCTGATGTTGGCCAAGATATATATGCAATGTGCCACCAGCCATTATATTGTTGTATTGATTTCAGTTATGATGGTTTGGTTTGATAAAAGCAGTTACATAAATTCTGAAATTTTACCTCAAAGATAAAAAATGTTGGTGCAGAGAACTTGTTAAATTGATGCACAATAAACTTTTTTATACATTACTAAAATGAAGTTTGATGAAAAAACGAAATTTTGATGCACAAATATGTCGATTTACAAGATTTTAACACGCAAACGTTATTTTCACTTTCTTTTTAGGAGTCATTGAACTTCAACTCGTGCATAGTACATAGCTCTCAACCTTAACTACAGCACAAAACCGACGTCCTCAAAATCTTTCAATAAACCAAGCAAATCGACTTGATGAGATCATGTGGGGTAACTGAAGGGTCGGGGTGGCTGAGGGTCATCATCGACAGCCATGGCTGCAGCAGACCCTGGTTGTGCTGTAGTAGCTCATGCTGTTGACAAGGGTGCGTCTGTTAGAGCCAAAACTTCTGGTTCATTGGGGGCAAGGTATTTCAAGAGAACGAAACCAGAAGCAGCAGCTGCTTTCACTGGAATATAATGTATCTACAATCTTCTAGAAACTTAATAAACTTCTCTTAAGCAGGAACTACTCTTGCAGGGTTGGTCAAAATCTCGAAAGTTGGTTTGGGCTCAGCCTTCTCCTTCTCATCGGGAGGACTATCAACCTCTCATATGCATAAATAACCAAATTGGAGAATCTTAGTCCCTGATTTATATAGAACGCATTAAACCTGTTTCTCAAGCTAGTGAGTCGATTTGGGTTATGTTGTATCTCAAACTGGTCAAATTGGTGGAATCAGAAAAAAATAGTTAAAAAGGGTAACGGGTCAAACGGATTAAAAGTCTCCCCAAGTGCTCATTTGACCTCCTAAATTGTTTTATGAATTTCGCTTAATGATTTTAATATGGTATTGTAACAATGTTTAAAACTTATGTCTGTGGTAATATCAAAGAAACTAATCCATCTACTTACCCCACGTTCCTTACTAGATGCAGGTTTGTTTTTATAATTGTAAATTATAATTTATAATTGTTCTGATGGACTAGTAAATGTTTGTGAGTCAATCGACCCGTTTCTTAGTACAAGTAATATATGTTCAACCCAATCCCATGTCAAAACCGCCTGACTGGTCAATCTCTACTACTCTGCTAGTGACGAAGACAGCGGAACAAAATAGAGACAGCAGAGAAAGAAATGTACCTGCATCTTATCGACATCAGACGCTCTAGCCTTGGCTCTTGCTGATGTGGACAAAACAGCAGTCGGAAATTTCACAAGTGATGTGGCAGTGGGCATGGTGGTTGGACACGGGTAGGCAAAAAGGGACGGATTGGCATTAGACGCAAATTGAAACTTTGGTTACTTTCATGTCATAGTTGAGTCCAACTAGAAATGTGGGAGAGAAAGCTAGGCTGAGAAAATACAGGAATGGATGCCAGAACCAAAACTGAGAGAAGACAGCCCGACCAAGAACAGCAGTCATCTTGTCACGTTTTGTCTTGGAAACTAGCTTTACAGCAAGGTTTCTTCCTCCACCTCAGGATCCCAGTCGCCAATATTGCATCAATTTTGGTGACTGTATCTGCATGTTTGTTTGCAATGATTTTTTCCAATTGTCATAAAAGTTTAGAAATATGAGAAAAAGATAATGTCTAAAAAGCAAAAGCAAAACCAAATAACAAAAATGTTTAGGTGGCCAATTGCCATTTCCTTATGAATGGTTTGATTCGGGGATATGTTTTACATTTGATGGCCTAAACATGAAACTCAAATAGAAGACGTCCGGTAATTAACATAAAACCACCTAAATCATTCTAATAAAAGAAAGTAGAATATTATTAGCTTAATGTAATTGTATAACTTCTGTAATCACATTTTACACGCTTATTGTAGTTACAGAAATATTAGCATTTAACGCAAAAAAATATCTTTCACCGATCCGATACGCTAAAAACTGCCCGCTTTGAACTGTACCACACACATTTGCCACCTACTAAATAGCAACACACACTAGAGTCACTGCATCACTAAACACCCCCATTCACATTCCTAATCATAAAAGCATATGGAGTACATTAAGGAGGTGTTTGGATAAGCTAATAAGGTAACCCAAACAGCCCCTAAATCACATTCCTAATCATCAAGAGGTTTTTCGGGGTTTTCCAACAATTTGCGGTAGTGTTGATGCCTTTGGTCCGATTTCCGAACACTTTTCCAATTTGTTAATCGCCGCCGTACAAACAACTGTTATTTAATCATTCGATTAGAAGGTTTTTTAAAGTGAATAATAACTTATATAAAATTATTAATAGTTAAATGAGATTACTTCCGGCGCCGACCAAACACAAGAGGGGTACAAGGAGCTTTTTAGAGTCGTACCTTCTGTTGACATTTTCATACGCGTAGCTGCTGCTATTCTTTTGAAATTGTGGTTTTCTGCTTTGTAAAGTTTTACTGTTGTAATAAATTTGGTTTTCTCAATGGGTGTGTTTGTTGATGCGACCATTCTTAACAAATATTTTCCCAATCTTAATTTAATCGTCCATAAATGTCAAAAAATTATCATTTTTATTTTTGCAGAAAAAGAATTCTAGACTACCGGGCATAAAATGCCCAATGTGAAAGCCGAGTTGTCCGCATCCTCTTGCCATAAGTACCAAAGTCACGCCACATAAACAGAACTAGAAAGTGAAAGGTTCACCACAGCTGAGTTTGAATTTTCGTGCCTATGCTATATATATCCGCCAGATATTTTTTTTAAAAGAATAATATAAAGAAAAAATAAATAAATACACGCTTGGTCCCTCGGGCGAGCCTGATGCTTTTACTTCCCGAAGAAATTACACTAGATATCGGTTTAAATCCTTAGACTTATTCCCTATTTGGATGGCCGTTTTCCAGAGCTAATTAGTCCCTCTGCTAATATTGTTGACAGTCCTATTCAAATAATGAGCTAGGCCTTTAGAATATTTCTACGAAAAAAGATCCGGCGATTGCTGTTTGTGATCTTTGCCGATGATTTTTGTGATATTTACCATTTTGCTCGAGATAAGCTGGTTTCTTTGAGCAGCATTCGCTTTTTTCGGCGATCCGAGCTGACCATTAGTTTTGTTCGCTTTATCCGAGCACTGGCTTTCGAAAGCCACGTTTTCATCCATTTTGATGCGGATTTATAATTTTCGCGTGAAACACTGAGCATTGCGACCGCGCGCCTTTTATCCGCTTTCGGTTTTTACCTTATTTTGCCTTACAAGCATCCCGCCAGATGATTTTATATGTTTCGTCGGTTTTTTATGTTTTATCCGCTGTCCGAGTTACGCTTTCACCCATTTTGTTTGTGACCGTTTATTCGCTGTTTTCGCTTTTTTATCCGCTACCATCTTTACGCGATCTGATGCCATTCGCTTATCCATACTGTTTTTTACGCAATGCGCGATCCGTTATTCGAACTGTTACTTTATTCATTTTACGATGAGTTTTATCCGCATAAACGACAAAACGGATATAAACGGATAAAACTAATTAAACGGATAAAAACGCATAAAACGAAACGGGCGAAACGGATAAAAAAGAACTTAAAACGGATAAAACATACAAAACGAAAACGGTGAAACGAAAACGGACTTAAAGGATAAAACATAAAAGAATAGAGGAAACATATAAAAACGTAACCGTAGGAACGGATAAAAATGAAATGGAACGGAAAAAATGGAGGAATGAAATGGATAACGGAAGGAATGGAATGGAATGGATGGAATGGAATCAGGAATGGAAGGAATGGAATGGAATGGAATGGAATGGAATAAAATGGATGGAATGGAATGGAATGGAATGAACGAACGGATTGGAAGGAAATGGAATGGACGGAAATGGAACGGATGGAACGAACGGATAAAACGGAATGGATTAACTGGCGAAACCATTATTTGAAAAATAGGATTAATCTTGCAAAAATTATTAACTGAGGGATTAACGACAAACACTCCTTAACTAAAACTAACGTCTCTTCCAAAATGTGGACTAAATGAGTTGAAGGTTCCAAAATAGGTATCTGTGTAATTAAAACGACTTTGTGACTAAACCAAATCAGAGCAAACCATGTGACCAAACGGTAATTTTTTCATAAATAAATAATAATATTACCCTCTTTTATTTCTAAAGAAGGAAAATCAAGGTTTTTGGTCGAGGCCCGCTCATCAAAAATTAGGAACTTCCCCTGACCAAGAGAGAGGTCATGACAACAAGCATCTAAACCTACATTCTCTACAAGGGCATTGGTCCAAAGGTTCTATATCAATCGGGGTTCCTATAGTCTCTTCTACTTCTTCCCGTAAGTTATAGGCTTATGTGTTCCTCAAGTGATGGTCGTGGCTTAAGGGTTTGAGTTTCCAAATCATTCTCCATATCTAGATCTCCTAAATTCATCATGTGTTTTAGTATGATTCAACCCAATACACTCCTAAGTATCTCAAATCCTTTCTTAGCCATTTCAAATTGGTCCATTCATAAGAATCATTCTCAAAAAATTTGATCACTATGTTCTATTTGCCTAAAGGATTCTTCATATGTGTCGTTTTAAAATTCTATCCCAACACATGCAACTAGGTAGTTCAATCCCTAAACCATCTCTACAATCTTGTTCATTAGGTTTCATGTTCTTAAAAACTAGGTCTTTTTTATCATGGTGCCTAAGACATTCCAACCTGATGGTTTATGCTGAGGCTTTTTCTCAAAATTTTCCAGATGGTCTCTTCAACTAAAGAGTTGATTCTTAACAATGATCGCTGAATAGAAGCCACACAAGTCAAAATTTATCAAATCCATCCAACCTTACACCTTCTCCTTTTCGATATCCTAAGATCACTCACAAATTCATTAGAACAATAAAAGATTCCAATTTGTGAAATTCAATTGTTCCTCATTTGTTAATGATTCAAATGCAACTTTACTGCCACAACAAAATGAAAAGTAGTTTTACTAACACAAAAAAAGAAGGGATAGACAAAAGTAAAGCTAAAATGAGAAAAGCTTACTTGGATAGGAATCAAAGAAGGAAACCTAAACGAGATATTCCTAACTAGCTATTCTATTCCCGAAGCGGCCAAAACTTGAAGATACGGCATAAACGCTGCTGCTCGGGTCAAAGGAACTTCCTTTTATCGAAAGCAAGTTTTTCAACACCCAAAGAACCTAATCGCTAGTGTAGTATTAGGTGTTCTGAATTGATATCGCTCTCTGTGGGAATAGGAATGCTAGTGAGAAATTACTACGCTAAGTTCGGGGTTGAGGAAGATTATTTTTATATTTTTAGGAAATTGAAATTATTTATCTCGGGTATTGGATTTGAGGTGGTATTTTACCCACTCTACTCTATTAATTAACTAAGTTCTACAAGTAGGCGTCTGTCGTTGTATGCTCAGATGGTGATTAAAACGTTTACCCAGATGCTACAATTCCTAGTTATCTCTTATTGATGGTTGAATTGTTCACGCCCTTATTCTTAACGCTGCCAGGTCTTCTAAGGTCGTAGGTATGTGTTTTTCCCTAAATTGGACTACCTTAAGGTTATTGCCACGTAAATCTCTAGGATTCATAAACTAACTCTAAGGTTATCTTGATGTTTAGCCTACAATAATCTAGGTGATTATAAACCAATGTTCATAAAGATTACCAAGCATTAAAAACACAACTAATGACCTATTTAAATAATAATAAACACAATTAAGATAAGAGACAACCAATCAATATTCAATACCTAGGTTTCATAGATCCAAGAAAACACACAAGTACCAATAGTTTGACATGGAAAACATGCAAGCATATGTTAGTGCAAATATTACCTATATTTTAATCTATACATTCTCATTTGTTTTGTTGATGACAAACATGTAACTTGTAATACATAACTAAAATGTATGTTACTTGTAATTATATTTTGTCCAACATACTCTCAACACCGACTAATTTCAAGTCCTGTATTCTACAACAATGTGTTCGCATTATTACGTTTGTTATGTTGCAATATGATCAAAACTTCAAACAAACAACATGTTTAGTTAAATAGTTTATAAAACACTAAAGTAATTTTGGTTACTTACATTTTATAAAATACATAAACATAAGTAAATGCCGGTGGCTAATCTAATGCCTAAGACCCATACCCATGTCGATACATTGTACCTTGTGGGTGATGATGTACCCTCCGAGTAGCTCAAGGACACCTCCCAGACGGTCGAAGCCCTTCCATTCAAGGCCCAAGTTAGATTCCAAAATATCCAAAGGCCAAAACCATTCCACACGGTAAGGTTACCTCGAATTCGCCATTCGAAGCCCTAAGTTCCTTCGGTATGTACGATAAGAAGCATGGATGTGGAACATCCCCGACTTGGTCAAACCCACTCCATCTCCCTCTCTGGCTTCCCGCAAGTCCGAGAACGTCACTCCCTCATGTTACCCACAATCATGGGACTTCCCATGATCTCCTACATTCATGCAGTATGCTCTCAACCCTATTTCATTACTATAAATAGGTTGACTGTAATGGATTATGGTATGCTCATTTTACACTCATATATTTACTTACACACTTATACAACAATAACTCATACTTACTCTCACGCGGAGGTGGTTCAGGTCATACCCCCTGTAATCACTTAACGTAGTGTTTCAGATTTCTTATTCTCGTGAAAGGCAAGTCTTACCGAACATACACCCCTCATACCTTTGATCATCATCGGCCGTAGTGCAATCTATTGTACAATCAAGGGCCATATGTGGGACCACTACTATTAGTCCCAGAATCACCAAATTCCAAAACCCTAACCAACTACACCATTTTTCCGCATGGAACCGAAGAGAAGATACACCTCCACCGTGTTTCTACCCTAGTTCCTCTAAACACAACTAACACCGATAATCCGCCTCATAACTCCTCAACCTTTACCACACTCCATCTCGCGAAACTACTACATCACCAACATCCGCTAACCCTATCCCCGATATTAGCCCCTTGCTTGAGGCAAACTTTGAAGCCTTGGATTCTTACTTAGGCTCACAAAGGCGTGTTCGCAATATCAAATGCTAAGAGAGTTGGAATACTCCAACAGGAGTATGATGAAGAGATTGAAATAGAGAGAGGCCACAACCTATTAGCGTGGGCGCCGCCCTCGAATGGTTCTCCTTCCATCAAGGCCAAACGGAAGGACTCAGAGGTTTTGAAGAAGGACCCGGAGGAGGTCCGAAGAATGGAAAGAATGTATGGTGAAAGAAGGAGCGAGAACTCTAATGGGGGAAGCAACCCGGTAGGGAACGGATGAGTAAACCTACCCCTCTCCTAGTCGCCATTTAGGAAGAGAGGGAATGGGGTTCCAATACCCCTTCATATGTTCTCAGTAATCGAGGTCCACCTACTCGTGCATGAGTCGGCTACCCTCCTGAATGAACCCTACCTACCGCCAAACCTACAATACTTACCTCCTAATGGTTCACTCCCAAACCACCAAAGAAATGCCCTATGGAAATGTTCCACTAATCGACGGGTGTAAACCCTTCGTACTCAACCTTCTATCAAGCTTACCCTACCTACTCACACCATTTCCTAACCCATATAATCCTACACCAAGTGGATCAAGACTCACCCCTACCGACGGTGTAAAGATGCCTACTCATATAGGCAATGGGAAAGGCGATCTCGATAACTTCCTCCATCTATTCGAGGGCCATCAAGATGCAAAAGTGGGTCATGCCCGTAGCATGCCACATGTTCACTTATACGCCATCTCGACCCGAATATGGTGGAATGGGCGGTAAGCATTGTAAGTCTAGACGACCTCAAGGCTAAGTTCCGATCACACTTTAGCCAACGGAAGAAGTACACCAAGACCCATCTAGCCGTGCACACCATCAAGCAAAGGGACAACGAAGTGGCTCTCGCTACAAGGTACAATCATGAAACTTTGCAAATTCTGGTTTGCACTAAGATCGAGGATTTCGTGTTTTGTACATAGCCTTCGAACGCTAAGCTTGGTGGAATTTCGCCCACCGATCTTCCCACCACTTATAAGGCGTGATGGAGAAGACTTACACTTGATTGAATCCAAAGAGGTAGCAAAGAAACGGGTTCGGTCAGAGCAAAAGGAACCTTTTGACAAATTCTCTCGGTCCTCATGGAAGGGTCCAAGAACAAGAAGAAGAAAAGATCGCTTCACCCATACAACAAAGGTTCAAACCACGGATTCTTAGCTTAACTTAGTCAAATCCCCGTGAGATTCTCGCTACGAGAAAGTCGCTAAGTCCTTCGATCCACCACCGGATGACAAAGACGGCAAAGCCGAGACATGTCCAAGTATTGCCGCCCATGAAGACCATGGACACGCATACCAACAACCGCAGAGAACTAAAGAAGCAAGATCAAGAGGCAGTATGTCCGGACAGCTAGCACATCTCAAGTTAAAGGCATCAAAGTGGGAAGGACAAGTTCTCCGACACCCAACTAGGTGAATGGAAGGGGAACAAGAAGGAGTCTACGCCTACGTAAGTTCGATACTAATGGTACGTGCACCGATCCAACCTTAAAAGGAAGGAAGCAGACGGAGAGCTTGGAAGCGCTGGGAAATAACCTTTCCTCACATCTTTGGGCAGACACCTTCAACTCACCTGGTCATCACGTAATCTCAACAGGGGAGGTGAATCGAGCATATATGGATTGTGGAAGCTCCTGCGAGATCATCTATGAGCATTGTTTCCTAAAGATCAAGTCATCCATACGCCACGGTGGTGGACTCAAAAGCACCACTAGTAGGTTCTCCAAACAACACTCATGGCCCCTGGAGAAGTTCCATTGGATCACCATAGCTAAGGCCCTTATCCGCAAGACAAACACTCACCTTCGTATAGTCAGCGCATTCTCCTTATAATTTGTTAATAGGAGAATACTATGCAAAAGATGGGCATTGTTGTTTCCACCATACATGCCGTTATTAAGTTCCAAACCCCTTGGAGTAGGAACTGCTCATTCTAATTATGGGACGGATAAGTGGTGTATATGGTGTCAAAAAGATCAAAGAAGAATCGGAGCCTCCGATGGCAATTTAAGCCGCATGCATGCGAGGAGCAAGTTGTAGTTAACCCTAGCTACCCTGAACAAATGGTGGTAGTAGGAAAGCAACTCCTGGCTAATTTCAAGGCAAGGCTCATGGAATCAGTAAGGACTAACCTTGATATTTTTGCTTGGAAATATTCACATGACAGGGTACCAAGAACTTTGTCGACAATGGACCAATTCTTCGAACGGAGCATAAACTCAATGAGTACAAACACATTGAGTCCATAAAAAACAGTAAAAGAGGGAGTTAGAACGCTGTACCGCCAGAAGTGGGACGAACTCACAAGCGTGCATCCTAAGGGAAGTTATGCCAAACTCGGGTAGCCAACCCAAAGGATGGTCAAAAGAGCAACGGAGGGTGGCGCATGTGCGCGATTTCACCGACATCAACAAAGCATGCCCGAAAGATTGCTACCCCTACCGTAAATTGATCGAAAGTAGAATCCTTGGCGTGCTCGCTAAAATGCTTCTAGACGCCACAGGGTATCATCGATCCGATGGCAAAGGAGGACGAAGAAATGACAAATTTCTACACGCAGCAAAGGTGCGTCTACCGTTTAAAGATGCCCTTCGGATTAAAGAACTAGGGCCACTTACCAACGCTCAGAGATAAAGCCTTCAACAAACAAATAGGAAGAAATCTCAAGCATGCTGAAGACATGGTTATCAAAAGCAAGACGAGGAGGACCTACTCGATGTACGTGAAACCTTGACCAACTTCGAAAGCATTAACATGATTCAACCCTAGGAAATGCTTCTTCGTGTCAAGAGGGACAATTCCTAGGCATTTGATCACTAAGGTGGGATAAAGGCTAATCCCTCCAAGGTTAAGGTGATTACAGATCTCCAAGCCCCTAAGTGTCTAAAAGACGCAGCATAGTCTAAATGGAAAGTCGGTACTTTAAGCCGCTTTTGTCGGTATAAATGTCCCTACCATTCTTCAAAACACTCAAGCGGATGCGCTGGATAAGAAAAATTTTCAATGGAGTCGATGTCGGTCGCTTTTCGTAAGATGAAGGAGTTCATCGAATCCTTCCAACACTTACCGGCGGCGTTGTTTATGTACTTAGCATCCTCAATGGAGAGTATTAGCCAGCCCTTATGTAACAGACGCGGCAGCATCCCCATTTACTTTGTCGTTAGGTCCTACAGGGGCAAAGATCAACTATCCAACATTGGAGAAGTTGATACCAGCCCTACGCAGCTAGGAGGTTCGACGCATTTCCAGCCCATCCAATCACCGCCTTAACCGACAAACCACTCAAACAGATCCTATCAAAACCCGAAAAGTCCGGGAGGGTGGCTGGGCTATCGAGTTGGGAGAACACTAAATAGAGTTCAAGGACTCAAACTCTATCAAAGGACAAATTCTCGCATTTCTTGGCGAACACCTTCCGAGCTCGACGTAGAAAAGAAAAGACCAAAACCAACCTCACCTCCACAAAGGAATGGAAGCTTTACACGACGGAGCCTCCACCATGGTTCGGGAGCAGCTTAATGTTGGTCACCGATGGGAAGGAGCACACATATGCTCTTCGCTTTGAGTTCGGCCACAAACAATGAAAGGAGTATGAAGCACTGCTAGCAGCCTCCCACAGCTAAAGATATGGAGGTCAACTCCTGCCAGAGACTCCCAATTGGTCGCAGCAAGTGACAAGCTCCTATGAAGCAAGGCAACCCGTCATCAAACAAGATTTGGAAAAACAAAGGAGATGCCGAGAGCTTCGACTCTACACCATCCAAAGATGTTCAGAGGAACCGTAACAAGAAGGTGATGCACTAAGCAAGCTAGCTTCAATGGTCATCTCACTAAAGAAGTACTTGTCAAGTCCTTCCCGAAGATCCATTGTTCGCAGTTGCCGATGTGATTCACGAAGAAGGAGAGACGGATAACCAGCGGAATATTTGATAAGTGGTCTTCTAACTGAAGATCCCAAGCTAGCAAGAAAGGTTCGGGTTAAGTCCTCAAGTAGCATCGCTAATAGGGAAACCCTATATAGAAGGTCATTTCTATCACCTTGGTTAAGATGTGTGGGACCCAAGCAAGCAACAAGCATTATCTCTAAGTCCACGGGATCCCGCGGCCTCCACGCAGACCACGCTTGTCTCAAGATCATGAAGTTGGGCTATTATTGGCCTTCATGCAATGTGGATGCGCGTAAATCATTCTTAAATGTGAAGCTTGTCAAATACACTCAAATGTTTCAAAGACGCCAAAACAGACATGACGAGTGTAACATCCGCATGGCCCTTCTCTCAATGGGGAATCGATATCGTAAGACCTATGCCCATGGCTCCCCGGAGGAGTCAATTCTTGTGGCCATTGATTACTTTACTAAGTGGGTAGAGACTAAACCTTTGGCCTCCGCTACGTGGAGACAGATCGAGAAGTTTGTGGGAACACATCGTGGTGCAGATTCTGAGTACCCCACATCATCATATCCGACAATGGAAAGCATTTCACAAGGAGTCTTCTATGACTTTGCCAAGGGTTAAACATAAAACAATCTTGACATCCGCCTACCATCCACAAGGTAACGGAATGGTGGAGGTTACAAATAGAGATATCGTCAAAGGGATCGAAAAGGCCGACCTAACACACCATGGATGGGTAGACGAAGCTCCCTAAAGTATTATGGGCTCACAAGGCAACCTAAGTCAAGCAATGGTGAAACCCCTTCACCTAACATACTAAATGTAAGCGGTCATCCCTTCGAAACTAATTGTACACACTGAGCGGTGGCAACGATGATGATGCCTCCCAAAATGACGAAAGGATCGTGGAAAACCTTGATCACGGAAGAAAGATGAGAAATAGCCTCCATCCGAGAAGCAATACACAAACATAAGATCGAAGGCTATTATAACAAAGGGTCGACCTTCCACTTTCAAGCCCGAGAATATGTGCTACCAACAAAGCAAGCAAATCAGAGTACGAGGGAAAGCCGGGACCAACTTGGGAAGGACCCTACATGGTAGCCGGCTCACGCAACGAGCCTACAAATTGGCCACTTTCTGAGAACCCATCGACAGACATGGAATGGTACTAACCTTCAAAGTTCTATGTTTAAGAAGTACTTTTACTTTTTATTCTTGTAATTAAAAGCTTCTCAAGGAAAGCAAACATTATTGGTAGTCGCCTTAGTTTTCATTTCAAGAATGATGTAATCCTCCCTACCAATTCAATGATAAATAAGACATTTCCCACAAATCTCTTGCTTCGCTTCTTAAACACAAAGATTTGTTCAACCAATTCGCTTGAGCTTCAATGTCGAATACAAAGGCATAAGGTGTAGCAAACACCTCATCATTTAAGCCTACTAAAACATTCACATTAGCTCTCCTTGTAGTTTATGGCGCTTGTAAAAATATGTACAAAGTCATGCTACTTAAAGGATTTGAGATAGAGTGGGTCACACTCACAATGATCAAATTTGGTCATTATATTCTTGGTGTTTTAATTTACACACAATGAGGTTGGTTAACCTTAGGTTGTAAAACTTAAGCCGGAAAAATAGCGCACGGAGAAGTTAACATGACAAATATACATAATAACTAAGTATGTAGAGGTATTCCCCTACACCATACCATTCAAAATGAGGGCTAGCCTTTGTACCCGCATCAGGAGCCTAAGCCCTAGTTAAATTGTTTTTGGCCCATGGCCATACATCAAAAGCATTTAAATTGTTTGGAGAACAAGGCAAATATTGTCAAATAAGATAAATTGTCTTAAGGGTACATGCCACCTTTTGAAACCAAATTATCGCCAACATGGCGCCTTTCATTCCCGCTTTTGGAGATGGAGTGGGGAGGTTCGCTAAGACGTGCTTGGTAGACATAGTCTTCTTGGTGGGAGTGGTAGGCTTCAAATCCGAGGTTTCTGGAAAGGAGGTTCGAGGTGCCATAGGATCTTTGGTAGCCTCAAGAAGGAAGGAGTACTCGGCGGTTAAGTAACGATTTCCGCCTCATCATACTCACCTTGAAGTGGACGGTAGCATTCATCTGGAAAGGTCCACCTGCCTTTTTGCTCTCCTCCAATGCTAAGCACCGCCCATGAAAATGGTGATTTGATGACCTTCCACATATGAGCTCCTAATTGCCACCTGGTAGAGCTCCATGGCTATGTAGGGCACCACCTTGAAACGACTACATCCTTTTTCAAAATCTTATAACTCATCTCCGCAATCCATCGATTTCTCCCTCAGCCACTTCTACTTCTCCAGCCTAGCCTTCTTTCACTTTCCAACCCAAGACATTTCAAGAACAAGGCTTCGAATCGCTAGAGTGATGACCTTGGCTTCTTCCAATTTAAGATGGCCAACCCATTGGGCTACCTTTCCATGAAGGTCTTGAATGAGGGATTTTTCTCCGTGTCCCTCTCTATCTCATCACACTTAGCCTCCAATCCAAGATACCCCATCCCTATGTTTTTCCCTTTCCAACATGACATCCATCTCCTTCCTCTTGGTCACACCTCGAAAACTCTAGTCCTAGTATTCAAGTGATTATCCAATACCGCTTGCCTCATACACACCATTGTCATGCATATCACAAACCCTTTCAATGGACATGTTGTCCAAAGAAACCCTTCCATGAGGGTGACATGATTCATAATCGATGACAAAGAAGCATTGGGGAGCTCCTTCGCCTCTAGAGGCTCAGGATCAATACAATGTGTAAAGGTTAAATTAACTTATTACTTAACATGTTTTCATAAAGAGTCGCTACCATGCACTTCCACCAATCTATCCGCAACTCAAGGCGACTTGACAAATTTCTTGCCTTCAAGGTTCTTTGACTCGACCCACCCTAGATCAAGATGTGGAGGGTATTCTTCCTCTTATTGGTTGACTTAATAGCTTTCGTGTCGTTCTTCTCGCTTCAACCTCGCCCTCCCCGCTGAACCTACAACTGGACATCCTCCTCAGCAGATCGTCCGAAGTCCGCCACATTTTCAACAGCCGAGGGACCCTCCACTGTGGGGTCGCCGATGCAATAGGCTCCGATTCGAGTATCTACCTCATTGTTGTTCTGATGTAGAAGGAGAGCCAACACCATAATGACTCTTCGCCTTCTCGCCAGACATGAAGCTCAAGTCTTCATCCAAATCCCGTACATAAAGTTCTCCGAATGACATCTCGCAACAAGAAACAAGAAGAAATAAATATCAGTGCTACATTGGTCCTACTTAAATAAAAGTAGAAAAACATACTTTGTCCTGGTACATGATCAAGCTTCGGGAGACCTCCCACCAAGCAATCCCAAACCATGTATAAGATGGCTTCAGGAACACTTGCACATCCACAGATATTTAGCCAAACACCGATAACAGTGGATCCCTTCGACCTCAGATGGCAGGGTCATTATACCGCTTTTGCATCAAACCTATTTTCCTTATTCAGCCTCAATATTTAGGGGAACAATGGTGTTCTTGCACGTAGAAAGCTACCTTTCCAACCTCGTTATGTTCAGATATACCCTCCCAAACAGTTTGGAACATCGACTCGTGCCTTTTTGCTAAAGTTAGCCAATTGCCCCTGTGATACAAGTTCGTAAATCCTCTTAAAACCGTAATGTTGGTTCATAGCCGATGCTTTGCACATCACTATGAATGTGGTCACTTTGGCAAACCAAAGGGGTTAAACCTAGAGATGTGAACCTTGTAATATTGCATAAACTCTAATATCAGTGAACGGAATCCTAAGGTTCGAGTGGCTAAATGCATACAGATGCCACCAAACTCCTTGAGGAGCATCAAAGATGCCCCGATTAGATTGGGTAACATCACTTTGTGTTCTAGGATAGATAATCGGCTAAGTGATCATGTAGATCTTTTGCAGACAATGTACACTTTTGTTGCTTTATAATAAACTTGGAATCCATTTAAAAAAAAAAAAAAAAAAACAAATACCAAGGAGAAGGAAGGATTTACCTTTTACTTTCGAAGTGGTGGCGATGAAGTTTTTCACTAGGTGTGGAGACGAGACGAAGAGAATAAAATAAGCTAGGGTTGCATCTACCCCCTTTTTATACTCCCTTTCTCTTTAAACACCGTACGCGTGTCCGAGAGATAAGTCTTATCCGGGTTAAAAAATTTTAATTTTGAATAAATCGACTTTTGGTCTCGGGGTAAGTTGGGGAAGTGTGATTCCTGTAGCAGAAGGGCGGTGGTAATGAGTGATTAGCATTAAATAAGCTTAAGTTAGGTACATTATTATCCTCTAACTAACACAATTTGCGGCAGGACGATATTTTTCAAGCATGAAGTTGAAAGCAATGTCTCCTTGCTCGTATACATCACTTTCAACTGGGGGCTTGATGATGTACCCTCCGAATAGCTCGAAGGACACTCCTCTGAGACGTGTCGAAGCCCTTCCCTATGAAGGCCCAAGTTAGGATTCCAAAATATCCACGAGCGCCAAACCATTCGTTAGCACGAAGGTTACCTAAGGGGAATTCGCCATCCGAAGCCCTAAACCCTTCGGGTATGGCTGACGAAGGACAATGGATAAGGGAACCTCCTGACTTGGTCAAACCCACCATCTCCTCTCTCTCTTGGCTTCCCGTCAAGTTGAGAACGTGGGTCACTAAGCCCTAGCGGTTACCCACAATCATGGGACGCCCCATGATCTCCGACATTCATGCAGACGTGCTCTCAACCCTATTTCATTCACTATAAATAGGTTGGACTGGTAATGGATTATGGTATGCTCATTTTACACTCATCTCTTTACTTACACACACTTATACAACCATAATTCATACTTACTCTCGGAGGTGGTTGCGAGGGTTCTACCCCTGCGTAATCACTTAACGTAGTGTTTCATATTTCTTATTCTCAAGTGAAAGAAAAGTCTTGGCTGGAACATACACCCCTCATACCTTTGATCATCATCGAAGCCTGGTAGTGCAATCTATTGTACAATCATTGTCCTAATGCACACAAAGGGCAATATGTTAGACGTGATCATGGTTCGAATCCGCTCACTTTGCTAGAAGTTGTTGCGTCTCAAGACTTATGGATATGGCACACTTTCTTTGGTGTTTCTGGGTCGAACAACGACATTACCTTTATTTAGCGATCTTAAACAAGGAATAGCACGAGATTCCGCTTGTTGCTAACGGGTAACTTACCCATTTGGTTACTATCTTGTTGACGGGATATATCCGAATTGGCAACATTCTAAGACGATTCCAGAACCATCAGATGATGACCACAAGAAAATAAGGTATAAGCAAATGCAAGAATCGGCAAGGAAAGATATGGAATGGGCGTTTGGTGTTTTGAAGAAGAAATAGGCGGTACTTGCCACTTCCACAAAAATCATGACAAAAGAAAGAATAATTAATATGATGTATACTTGCATCATATTACATAACATGATTCGAAAAGACAAAAAAAAGGCAGTATCTCTCGAATCGTACCCGGAGGAAGCAAATCAACTCGATGACCTCATACGATCCGATGAACAAATGCGAAAAGTTATGAGGTACATCGATCACGCCAAACGCATCAAAACCTTTGGCCGATTTGGTACAACATTTATCTCGTAATATTTCATTCTAGTTTTTAGTGTACTATTTTTAATTTCTGAAGTTTGTGTAATGTTTTTAATTTATGAATAAAAGTTTTCTATTTTGTATGTTTACATTTTTGTATTTATATGTTTATGTTTATGTTTACGTTTTTAATTGCGTAAGTATTAAAAACTATGAGAGTTAGGTGACCAAGGTGACTACCTTGCTCACAAATAGGTGAGTGGGTGTGAGGGGAAGTGAGGAGAAGAGAGAAACGCTGATGTGACGCCACATGATGTGTAGGTGAATATAGCGGTTCTTTTCTTCTAGCCTTAGTAGAGGAATATTTTATATGAGTGGTTGATAATTGTAGTGGTTCCACTATTATTAAACTTGTGCTTTTTGTCTCTGACAATAATTTTGAGACGGAAGAAGTAGCATACAATACTAAAATTAAATGCTCATTGCTCAAAGCACCGCTCCTAGACTTTTCTTTTTATTTATAATAATAATAATAATAATAATAATAATAATAATACATTTTAATAGAGCTTATAACCTACTTTATATTATCTGTAATTTTATTTTAATAAACTTAATGATTTTTATTTAATCATCTAAATTTAAAGGTATTGATTAGACAAACTCTTATATAAAAAAAAAAAAAAAAAAAAAGCATTAATTATCTAATTATTATCAAAAGAAATTTTTTTCAATAATCATATTTCTTTTTAAGTTATATATTTTACAATATAGGTACACTTATTTTAAGACCGAAAGAGCACTTCTTTTGAACTTAAGATCTTACGATTTTACGATATTACATAGCAAAAATTATCAAGATCCTACGTATGATTTTATCAAGCTTAAGATCTTATAAGATCCCGATCTTGACCATAAGATCTTAAGATCTAATCCGATCCGATCTTACTTTTTGAAGCACAGACTAAAAAACTACAAACATATGGATTATGCTTTATAAAATTAAAAAATCAACACATGAATCTTATTAAACATTCCATATTCATAATTTAGGACAACATTTTCATTAAATATTCATATAATTTGTATTTATGATGTATAACAATTTGTAGATTTGAATAATATTACAAAGACTAGTAAAAAATGACATTATAGCAGGATCTTAAGATCCCAATCCGATTTTACGATTCCAATCTTGCAAAAATGAAAACGATCCCCAATAGGATCCCGATCTTGAAAACCTTGCTTCATTATGTTAGTTACAAGATGTGGATGCTACACTGTGTGGTTAAAGCTTATAAAAGGTATTAGATCCTCATAAATTTCAAAGTGAAAGGAGCAAGCGACGCACAAGAATAGACTTATAGCTTATAAAGGTTTTAGTGACACTTTTTATAAGTGTTTTGTAAGCGTTGGTAAAAGCTTAACGTGTTTTGAACATGCGAAAAGTGTATTCTCATAAAAAAAAATTATCAATATAAAATATAGATTTTTTTTTTCCTATTTGACTTCTACATACATTTTTTAAGTGCAGGAGAACAGCATGAAAATTTTTATGACACTTTTTTTTTACTATGACAATATTTTGTAGCAACATCATTATATGAATGTATGATCAACATTGAACATATAAGTGAAGTAATCGCTAAAAAGTCTATAAAAATCACAATAAATAAATACACAAAATAACTGAAAATTGATGATAAAATTGGAAAAACAGAGTGATGACAAGGTAAATGTGTAGAATTTATGTCACGTTTTGTGTATTTCATCACTTATAATTGTATACTGAAAAAGCTTCTCCCATGTTGTGTAAAATAATTTTGAGCCATTTATCATTCCTCGTCTTCTTTCTATTTTGTGGTAAAAATGGACATGTTAAAATTTGTTTAAGGTGTCGACTATGTAGGCATTCAGGCGTACTGCACTTCACCATGCAATTGTCGCTTTTAAACATCATTTATAAAACAGTGGTGTTTTAACTAATAATTTTGGACTCAAGTGAGTTATACATAAGACATAATGCGCGATGAGTATTAAAAATGAAGCTAGTATGAATAGCATTTCGAGCCAACTTTGCAATGTTCACTAATGAGTAATATGATCACCGCATGTTGTTCCGGGTTTACAAAAATCACCGCATTTGGGTTTTGCGCTTTGCACTACTTAAAGGTGTAAAACATAAACTACAAATACACTTCTAACATTTTGACTAGTAATATGCTTGTTCTCAGTGAAGCAAGTTGCTAGCTTATGCTTCTTGCTAATTATCTTACCAATCTGTCCTCATCAATTTTTATTGGGTTAATCCCAATCGACCCAACCCAGCGACCCAAGTCAACACCCACAATGACCCGGTCAACGAAAGTCAACCATACGAAAAGTCAAAAGAAGCAGTTAAAGAAAACGGTTACACAGCAGTTATAAAATAACCGCTCTATACCCTTAACCTATTAATAATGCTTCACTTTGTACCGTTTCACTTTGTATAAATAGATAGGAACATGTAACAAACAAATTATGACTGAAATATAAGAAAGTCTTTTGATTCAATTGTTATTAGTTATTACTGGTATATCTTGATTAAAGATCCTTAAAAACGGGCCAACAATTGGTATCGTGAGCCACAATCATCATATACCAATCCTTTTTGTTTCTGTTTCAAATCAAAGGAACAAATTTTTTGTTTCGGAAATTTTTTCCAAAATAACAACACAAATCAAGTTATCATCTTTGTGTTCTATACGTTTGTCACATCAAGGGGAACAATCACACAAGTGATTACTCCAACCCGGCAACAAACTTATTTGCAAATCTTTCATCGAAACTGATTTTTATCCACATAGGATCGGTAAACTTAATTAAAACTCGTTTATACATATTGATTCAAACAAACTAAACGAAGTCATCAATTAGGGCAAAAATCAAAGATTCAAATAAGAACAAACACACATGTTCCGAACAAGAATCAAGCCCTAAGCTGCGTTAATTAAGCCATCAATTGACTTAATTAAGTCTCCAATCTTTCATATCACTCACGGTTTAAAAAGCCCCAAATCAAACGAAACCATAAAATTTCGATTGAAGGGATCCGGTGTTCACAAAGATCACCACGTACCGGAGAAGATAAGAAGGCCATTCAACCTTATCATAGGCGTTTGACCAAGTAGATTAGGAGAAGAAGAAGCGGATCTCAAACCCAGAAAAAGGAGAGAGACAAGAAACATGATCTCAAAGAGAGATTTTTATCTTTTATCTCAAATAAGAGATATAAAGAAAAAATATACGGTGCATATTTTATCTCCCAAAGAGATAAATTTAATACACTAAAAGAGGCGCTAGTATTTCTAAGTGGGCTAAATACATGATTTTATTTTATAAGGCATCGGGTTAGACCATCAACCCATTCAGGTTCCAAAATTCAACAACACCATTCTTTCATTTTTTATATAGTATATATTCTTTACTTTAGATATATATTATTTTTAGTTTGATAAGTTACTTTAAAATTTACAAAATTTAGTACTTCATCAATTTTTTTGATATATCTAACCTAGTAATTACACGCTTAGATATATCGATTAGGAATAACATTTAAAGTGGAATTAACTTTTGGTTATTCGCTTTAAAATATAATAATCTCTCGAGGATAGTTTTGGATTTAAAAACGGTCCTATAAAGTTTTATAGCCTATAAGGAAAAATAAAACATTTAAAAAAAAACACACACACCTCGTGTTAGATTTTTGGAGATATTTTTTATTATCAACATATTTAAAATATGACGAAAGGAAGTGGAACTAAGGAACCTAGTACTAATTTTACAAATAGTACACCCCAATTTCAATGCCCAATCCTAAAGCTCGCGAATTACTCAGCAATTCGCATGAAAATCATTCTCGAAGCAAATAACTTATGGGAAACAATAGAGCCGACTGAGTCAACTCAACCCAATAAGACAAAAAAGAAAACCACTATTGCTTTCCTTTATCAAGCCTTACCCGAAGAACAATTACTTCAAATAACAAAACACAAAACCGCGAAGGACATTTGGAATGCTTTGAAAACTAGACACATTGGCGAAGACAGAGTTCAACAAGCAAGACTACAAACACTCAAATCTGATTTTGAGATGTTACAAATGAATGAAGACGAGACAATTGATACCTTTGCTACAAAACTTACAACTCTCGTAAATAAAGTCGCTAGTCTAGGACACACCATAGAAGATGAAACCTTAGTACATTGAAACTATTAAATGTTGTACCCGATAGGTATCTCAAATAGTTGCATCAATAGAGCAATATCCCTCGACCTAAGTGAAATGACGATGGAAGAAGCAATTGGGAGACTCAAGACATACGAGGAAAGAATAAAGTTTAAGAAGAACAAGGACAATAACGATCAATATAAGTTATTGCTTACACATCACAAGAATAACATTACTCACGGACATTGTGAAAAGTGTGGACATGATTTGTTGCGAGGCCAAGAAAATAATTTCAAGGAAAAATCAAACAAAGCAAACTCAAATAAATTTACTCATGATAAGAGTAAGGTGATGTGTTTTAAATGCAAGGAGTATGGGCATTTTGCAAACAAATGTCCATCAAAGAAAGAAGAAGAATCTAATCTCATTGAAGAAGATTTAGAACAAACATTGCTTATGGCAACCGCTGAAGAAGAACCAAGAAAATATGATCAGCTCGGAATTAAGGAAGATCACAACAACAAAGGTGGAAATAACAGTAAGAAGATGATCAACCTGGACTTAAGGAAGATCACAACAACAAAGGTGGAAATAACCAGAAGAACATGATCAACATGGACATAATGAAGATCCAAGAAAAGGTGGAAATAACCAGATCAACATGGACATAATGAAGATCACAGAAGAAAAGGGGGAAATAACCAAGATCTTATGGACATAATGAAGATCACAGAAGAAGGTGGAAATAACCGAAGGAAAATTGATCTACCTGGATATAAGGATGATCACAAAAAAAATTTGTTAGCCTTAATAGTTTTATTAGAAGTGATGGTCATTCATGATTAGGAACTTTGTATCGTGTGTTAGATATCGTGATAGAATAGTCAACGGGCTCGTGGACCCAAGCGGTTAATTGGTTAAATGTTAAGGTATGCTAAGCCGTGTTTAAGCTTAAGCATCCCAAGCCCAATCCAAGTCCACGAAAAGCCCATGGAAAGCCTTTAGGGCATCAAGTCCCTTGGACTATAAATACCCCTCAAATGGTCATTTGAGGGGTGTGCTTGAAAGTGTGTGTGTGTGTGTGTATTTCTCTCTTAAGGAATATACAACTTATTGTTTGCATATCTTATCATCACATACACTGATTTTTATATCTTCAAGTCACCAAGTTCTTTCCTTTCTTCTTTATTTACGCATAACTTGTGTTTGGTTTCACGTGGTTATACTTGTATAAGTTTTGGGTTTGTGATAAGGTTGATATATCATTGGTAATAACAATTGGTATCAATCGCCTAACAATGGTTTAGGAGTGTTTGTGTTTGTTTTGAAGGGTTACGCGTAAAAGACTCTCTTTATACGTTTTTTGTCAAGCTTAAAGCTTTAATTTTTGCACTTTAAAATTCAAGATTCTTGTGGTTTAAGGTTTATTTGGTGCTAAAGTTTCAGTTTTTGGCAAAAAGTTCGTAGTTTTTACGTGTTTTTCTTCAATTTTAAGCTCGTATTTGGTTATTGGTCATTTCTACTCGTAACTTTTCTAAGCACTTTGGGTGAAAAAGGTCAACATTTTGGGTTATTCGAGTGTTTTTAAGGCTATCTGTGCAAATGAAATCATTTGAATCGTTGGAAATTTCCTACGAGTAGAAGTCAAAAAGTCAAAACCCTAGTTTTCTACTCGTAACTTTTTGTGAAGAATCTTCGTGCTATAAGGTTACTCGTGCTTCCTCACTTGGATAAGTGTGTGGAACACTTCGACTTCCATGGATATCTCTACCGGTGCAGTAAAGGATTTTGGTTCTTAACCATAGTTTACGCATAAGCTAAAAGCTTACGAGTAACTCTACGCATAACTTCAAAATTACGCGTAAGGTTTACGAGTAACTTTTTGTCTACGCATAAGCTTAAGGTTACGCTTAAGGTTTCTACGCTTAAGGCTCCTACGCTTAAGGTTTCTACGCATAAGGTTTCTACGCCTAAGGTTTCTACGCATAAGGTTTCTACGCATAAGCTTCCTACGCATAAGATCCTACGCATAAGCACCAGATCCTACGCCTAAGCCTCGTCTACTCGTAACTTCTTTTTCTACGCCTAAGCTCTTTCTACGCATAAAGGTTTAAAAAAAAAAAAAAAAGTTTTTTGGCGGGAAAACTTGAGTAAAATTTAAATTTTTGAGGAGACTAAACGTTCAATTTTTACGCGAAATTCAAATTTTGGTTTAACTGTGAAAATTTTGGTCAAAAATTCAAATTTTTGGGCCTAAATTCAAATTTTTTCGGTCAAATTTGCGTCAAAATTGTCATAACTCAAATTTTTCATACGTCCTTAGAATTGATTTTTATAGTGAATTTCAAATTTTGGGCGAAAATTTTTTAAGAACCAAGGTTAATGAAAACGACTTTCAGAAAACCTCAAAAGCTTAATCATCAACACAACTCCTTTATCGTTGAATCGATCCTACATCAACATTATCGATCATACCTTCATCAATGGCTACTCAACAAGACATTCATGCAGCCGGTGCTGAAAACCGACTTCCTATGTTGGCAAAAGGTGGTTATCTTCAATGGACAAGTCGAATGCTCCGTTACATCAAGACCAAACCTAATGGCAAACTCATGATTAAATCCATTCAGGATGGACCCTTCAAGCCTCGACAAGTTAATGAACCTGGAAATCCTGATGCAACCCCTCCCACCACACCATCTTTCGTCTTCAATACTAATCAATACACTGCAGAGGATCAAACAAGTCGTATGCGGATGACATGGCAATTCATATTATCCAACCTGGGTTTACCAATAGACATCTTTCATGCGGTAGACAGTTGTGAAACCGCTTTCGATATGTGGGAACGTGTTAGACGACTTTTGTCATGGAACGAAATTGGTCATCAAGACATGGAGAACAAGTTGCTAACTGAATGGGAAAAGTTCACATCTACTCCAGGAGAATCCATTGAATCCTACTATGGAAGGTTTTGTATGTTAATGAATGAGCTAATCGAGAAACAAGTGACACCCGTAACTATCGTTCAAAACATCAAGTTCCTGAATAATCTACCGGAAGAATGGGGCGATATGTCACTATTGTCAACCAAACAAAAGACTTACATCAGGTGAACTTTGATCAACTGAATGATTTTCTGAAACAAAACCAAACTGAAGTGAATGAAGTCAAGCAAGAAAGATTAGCAAAGAATCATGATCCATTGGCACTCATTGCAAAGACTCAACCTCCGTGAATACACAACAACAAGCTTCATCATCTTCCAACAACAACAACTTGCAGCAATACATTCCACAACCAAAACAACAATTCTATCGGATCAAACACGGAACAAGGAATCGATCTAGAATGGATCAAAGAAGACCCTATGTCCCAAATAATTTCTCTCTTGGGTCAAGTAATCAAAGGTCGCTATTCCACACCTACTAACAACAACCAAATGATATCATCAAACACTGCATAGCAGGCAAATTGCACAGCCGGGTTTGAATATGGGTAATCAAGGACAAATGGTTAGAGTTATTGGGAATCGCCGAGGGATATGCTACTGGATTTCATGGGTATCGAGGTTCAGATCAGGAAATCGAGATGGACCCGAATGTTGGGAATAGAGTGATGGGTAATCAGAATGGGTATGTAGCGACTCCAGTCGTTGGGAATCATGGAAATGTGTCGAGTATCGATTAAGTGTTATATAGCTGTCAAGGAGTGGGTCATGGCAAAAGCGTCCCACTAAACCGCACAAGAAGCGGTGATTTTCTTGAAAAGTTGCTGTTAGCGAATAAGCTAGATGCGGGGTTCAGATTAAGTCTGAGGAAAATGATTTTGCTGGATGATGGAAGACCTCGAGGAACTCAATGCGAATTGCATCTTCATGGCAAATCGTCAGGAAGCTAAGTATGACCGCGGTCGGACTCACCTCTGTCTATGGCGCCAATGCGTATCTGAGGTACCAATCATTGATCCATGCTATAACAATGTCATATTTGATGTGTTTACTCATGACGAACAGCATTCCGTGACGCCAGCACCTACTTATGATACATACATGGACAATCCGAGTTGTAGCAATACTAACTCTGAAACTCCATGTGGATCCTAGTGGAGGCGTGTGGCACAAAATCTTGGAGATGAGGAAACACGTGCTTATGTTGAATCATTAATCAATCAATGGGGCATTGAAGTTGAGAAAGTTAGAACGGTCAATCGCGAAGTTAAGGCCAAGAATGCTAAATTGACCGCTGAGCTTGAGAGTTACAAAGAGCGCGTAAAACCTATGAATTTCATACAAACAAAATGTGAGTTAGAAATTGGTTATCGAGATTCCGTTTTAAGAGAAAAAGATTTGCAACTCAAGTATGACACACTTGATGTGAATATGAATTTGAAAATCAAATCTTTAAACAAGGAAATTTCTGATCTAAATGACCAACTTTCTAAACAAAAAGCAACATATTCGATCTTGAAAAGAGAAGTTGATAACGATTTTGCAAAAGCGAGAAGATTCTCTTCTTGATGAGATTCGGATAAAGCTGAAACGATCAAAAAATTGGACAATTTACTTCTTACAACGGGTCATTCCGCTAAGACAATCAAGATGCTTTCTAAACAAGTAAATCCGATTTTCATACTTACAAAAAATGGCTCTTGGTAACTCACCTCCTTGTTTTCTCAAGAAAGCTCGAGAAAGACGGAATGTGTTGAACAATGGACAACCATTGCATGAACCTATAATTGTGCATGATTCTCTTGAAGCGTTGGAACTATCTGAGGAGAGTAGATCAAAAATGAAACAAAAACATCCGGAAATCAAACCTATTGATTATAATAAATGGAACCAAATTAATGGTATTTCGTTTGTTTCTCAATCAGCGTTTTCCACCAAACCAAGTGTTTCAAACAAAGTGTCAACACTGTTTCAAAATCGTTTCAAAACAGGTTGTTGTCTCCAAATCTCTTTTGAACATTGAACAAATGTCTTCAAACAATCCTTTTAACACAAGTGATGCGAGAAGTATTTAAGAAAATGTGAAAACGAATTGCAGGATCTTCAAGAGGCGTTAAAACTAAAACCAATATTAGAACAAACATCACGGTTTAATAGTTTTGATAATGAACAGAAAAAGTTTTTGAAACTCAAATTGCCCCTCAGCTGAATAACATCAACTCAAGGGTAATTCATTTTAAACAAGCGTTTTTGAAAGCAGTGACTTTGTCAAGGACCATAAATCCACAGTAAAGCAAGCTAATGAAAGTGTTGAACACATCAAAGTTTTGGAAAATTTAAATGATTCACTCTTGAAGATGTTCGACTCTTGATATTATGTCCATCATTTTGCAAACATATTACATTGAAGATCATGAAAGACTCAGGATGAGACCTCGAAATTGTTTCAAAATATGAAAAAGCTCTTGAAAAACTTGAAAAGAAAATGTGTCATATTTTAAACAACTTGATCGAAAAACCGAGGAATGCAAGTATGACAAACTGTCGTATGAGCGTGCCTACAATGACATGAAAGCAAAAAAATGATCTTTTGAGGGCTTAGCTGGAAAGTCAAAAAGGAAAGCGTGAAACTGTGATTACAAAACCATTGACTGCGGAGAAAGCAAATGTTCTCAAACCGGTTTGCAAACCAAAATACATTTCTTTGCCTCCTCCAAAAGTCAATGAGAAAAATGTTTCATCAAAACCAGTCACTCCACCTGCCCTACCTAAACAATATGTTGATAAAGGAAAAGCGATTATTGAGAATCCTAAAGTTTTAGCACGACCTTTTTTATGAGGCCACTAATGCGTCCTCCCACATCTAAAGAGACTAGGATATTTGAAACCACCCTCCTTCATAAAAATGTGAATCTAATGCGTGTGCCTCACCTTCTACTGAGACTAGAAAGCACCTCTAGGAGCAGCGGACTAAAGCCTAAGAGCAATACAAGGAACAATAGAGTCTCGCATGCCTCTAGGAGTAGTAGCTTGAAAAAAGAGAAGAAAGTAGAAGAACACCCTAGGAATTTACAGCTTTTGAATAAGAAAGACATTTCATCTGAATGTACTGAACCTATGAAACTTGCTAAATCTAATGAATGTGTTGAATCTCTTTGTTTAACTTGCAAGAAATCTTTAAATGTTCAAGATGATTGTGTTTCTAAGAATGTGAATGATAAGCTGTTAAGAAGAAGCGTCCCAAAAGTACCTTTAAAAGAGTAGGAAGACTAGTTGCAAAACTTAGGCTTTACACTACTGACAGGAACCAACGTGTATACTTTAGGGATGATATTTGGAAAACCACAGGTAGAACTTTCACATTCCAGAATGGAACAATGAGTGATAAACGGACTTCCCTGTAGAAAACATCTCGAGTGTGATCGGGATTTTACCTCTAACCCAAAGGAACCAAAATCAAAATGGTTTCCACAATATTCTTTTTACATTCTTGGCGGGTTATCGAAATTTGTCTTTGGATCGTCGACTCGGGTTGCTCCAAGCACATGACCGCGAATCTGAAGCTGCTGATCAATTTCGTCTGGAAATTCATGGGAACCGTACGTTTTGGAAATGATCATGTAGCAACTATCATGGGTTATGGAGATCTACCTTTTGGAAATTATTTGATCACTCGGGTTTACTATGTTGAAGGGTTGGGACATAATTTGTTTTCGGTCGGGCGGATTACGTGATGCGATTTAGAGGTTGCTTTTAGGAAAAATGCCTTCGTTAGAAACTTGGATGGCCGATCTCTTACGGGAATCGTGATACAAACTTGTATGCTATCGACATCAATCAAATGGCCTCTTCATCACCAATATGTTTTATGACACGAGCATCGGAACAGGTCACGGTTGTGCAGCACGAGCGGTTATCCCATCTCAATTTCGACACCATCAACAAAATTGCCAAAGACAACATCGTCAACGGACTTCCAAAGTTCAATTACACCAAGGATCACTTATGTCCATCATGCGAACAAGGAAAAAGCAAAAGAGCATCATATAAACCCAAAACCGTACCTAGTTCGGAAGCAAGATTGCATATGTTGCACATGGACTTATGTGGCCCAATGAGAGTTGAAAGCATTAATGGGAAAAAGTATATTCTTGTTATCGTCGATGATTATTCGAGAGATACATGGGTTAAGTTCCGAGATCAAAAGGCGAAGCACAAGCATCATCATCACCTTTACGAAGCGAATTCAAGTACTTCTTCAAACTCGGTAAGGTTGTAAGAACGGAACAACGACACAGAATTCACTAATCGAGTTAAGAGCTTACTTTGAAGATGTTGGAATTACACATCAAAATCGGTTGTTAGAACTCCACGCAGTGAATGGGGTAGTTGAAAGAAGAAATAGAACTCTTGTGGAAGCTGCTCGCACAATGCTAATTTATTCTTGTGCACCGTTATTTCTATGGGTACGTCTTTGTTGCCACTGCTTGTTCACTGAGACGATCCCTTATCCATCCTAGATTCAATAAAACCCCATATGAGCTTGTGAACAACAGAAAACCGGATATCTCTTACTTTCACGTGTTTGGCGCTTTGTGCTATCCTACGAATGACTGAGAAGATCTTGGAAAACGAAAGCAAAAGGTGATATTGGAATCTTCATTGGATATTGAGATAACTTCGAGGGCATTAGGGGTGTATAACAGGAGAACTAGGAGGATCATGGAGACGATGAATGTGAAGTTTGACGAACTTTCACATATGTTACCGAGAGACTCGCAGAACCCGCACTAAACCGGCAGAGACTTCGGACACATCGGTTCGGGACTGCACCTCAAAGAGCTCAATCAACTTCGTTTGAAAATCCTAAAGAACAAGAATGGGAGAATTTCTTCGAGTTAATGTTCGATGAATACTATGGTGGAACCTTGACAAATGCATCAAACCATCATTCCGCGCACCCGCTCAAATCATCCTCCACCACCAGTGCATCTACAACGGTGAAAACAATGCACCAACTCCATCAACATCATCTACATCTACTCAAGTTCTTGAACTCGTTCTACCAGTAGTTGATGAGCAAAACCAAAACCATAACGATGCAACGTTAGATGAAGACTTATGTGAAAACCCGTTTGCTGAGGTCGGCTGAATCTTCTTCATGCTTACGAGAACCATCTAACTCGCATACGTTTAACCAACGGTATCCTTCTACTCTGAAGTGGACAAAAGACCATCCGATTGAACAAGTTATTGGTGAACCTTCAAGGCCAATTCAGACGAGACGTTAACTTGCCACCGATTGCGACTTGTGCATTTACCTTTGCTCAATTAGCAATCTAGAACCAAAGAACATTCGTGAGGCAATGGCAGATCCCGCATGGATAGAAGCGTCACGGGGAGGAACTTCTCCAATACCCCTACATGACTCTTGGGAAATGGTTCCAAGACCAATTGACATTCGCGTCATTGATCTCAAATGGTTATGGAAAAATAAAATGGATGAAGAGATGACGTAATTATAACAAAGCTGTCTTGTGGCCAAAGGATCTGACAAGAGGAAGGGATAGACTTTGAAGAGTCATTGTAGGTAGCTAGACTAGAAGCGGTCGGGATATTCTTAGCCTATGCAGCTCACAAAAACATCACGGTTTATCAGATGGACATTAAGACGCATTCTTGAATGGAACTCACGAAAGAAGTGTGATGAGTCAGCGAAGGCTTCATAGACATGGAACATCCGGACTACGTCTACAAACTCAAAAAGGCAATCTATGGTTTGAAACAAGCTCGAAGGCGTGGTATGACGAACCGTCCTCTTTCCTTATCCAAAACAATTTCACCAAAGGAACAGTTGATCCTACCTTGTTTACACAAAATGCAAAAACGACATTTTGATTGTTCAGATTTACGTGGGCGACATCATCTTTGGGTCCACTAATCCGAATCTTTCAAAACATTTTGAAAATCTCATGAAAAGTAAATTTGAAATGTCCATGATGGGGAACTAAAATTCTTTCTTGGTTTACAAATACATCAATCCCCTCGTGGAATTTTTATAAATCAAGCTAAATACACAAGCGAGATTTTGAAAAATCATGGTATGGATAATTGTGACTCGGTCGGAACACCAATGGTAACTTCACCAAAAAATGGAGCCGATTTGTTTGGGAAACCTATTGATCCGAAGAAATATCGGAGCATGATTGGTTCGCTCATGTATCTTACTCTTGCTAGTCGACGGATATTCATTTTCGTTGCTTATGCTTGCGGTTTTAGAGGCAAAGCCTACCGAACTGCACCTCAAAGAGGTTAAACGGATCTTCGGTATTTGAAGACATCCATTCACATGGGACTTTGGTATCCGAGAAGGAATCGGATTTGATCTAATAGCCTTTTCAGATCACGGACCACCAGGTGATCAAGTTACACAAAAGTACATCGGAGGAGCACAATTTTGGGTGAAAAGTTAGTAAGCTGGTCTTCAAAGAAACAAGATTGCACTGCACTATCAACTTGAGTATGTCTATCTGCGTGTTGTGCTCAAGTTCTATGGATGAGAACACAACTCACAGATTATGGCTTTACTTTCGATAAAATACCTATGTATTGTGACTCGAAAGTGCCCAGCCATATCATGCAATCTGTTCATCACTCAAAGACTAAGCATATCGGTCGCTATCACTTCATCAAAATGCGTCGAAAATAGTGCTGTTGAATTATTCTTCTTGAAGACTGATTACCAACTCGCCGATCTATTAACTAAAGCCCTTCCAAAAGAAAGGTTTGACTATTTAGTTTGACGAATTGGAATGCGAAACCCAACCCAAGAGTTAAAAGTCTTCTCGAATCTTCTTGAAAATGTTTTTCCAAAAGCTTCATTTGTAAATATTTTTGAAAAACAAAATACAAAATTTGAAAAACCAACAAAAGCAAAATATAAAAATATAAAATTTTTCAAAAATACAAAAACAATATAAAATCAAAAATCCAAAATATTCTTCTCACGACATGTCTCTTGTATAATCGATATTCATGCGTTTCTAGAAATGTCATTCAACAATGATCTGGTATGTCAGGTGCTTGGCGAGTTCTTTATTGTTTTCTAAAACATGTCGTTTCTCAAAATTTCTTCAAAATAATGGCTTTCGTATACATCAGATCGAAACCGGACTAAAATGATGACTTTTGATTACTTCAGATCAAAACTCGTGTTTTCAAAGAAAAATGTAGTGTCTGAAAAAGACTCTACACATTTAAAAATGGTGAGAAATCATCATCATCTTGAGCACCTTTTCAAGATTGTTCAAAAGATTTTCAAAATCTTTCAAAATATTTTGTGCTCAAGATAACTCCCTCTAAAACCCTTTAATTGATTATTCTTTATTAAAGGGGAGTTATAAAAAAATGTTCCAAATTCATGCTTAAATCAAATCCGTTTGTCTCCCCAAATAATTCTAAAATGTTTTTAATCGTTGATATATCAAAAATATCACGAATATGCTATTTTTGAGGGGGAGGAGGCGTGATTAAAATGTGATCAAAAAGTTTAATGATCGTTGTTTGAATCTCAAAAAATGAGCTCGACTTCGAGGCGGAACCAATGAATTGACGGGAATCAAAGTCAGTAAATGTACCATTTCGAGAAACTTGTGATAAACATGAACTTACATGGGTCTAACCTTCTTTTCAAGGAGTGTTTACAACTTCAAGTTAGTTATTAGAGCTAGTTGTCACCTAAAAGCTGACAATGTATCTCTTTAACTAGGCAAGCGTAAGGTGTCTCGTGGGGTTGTCTATCATGAGCCGATCAATTCAAAAGTGCGAACTCTACCCTCTATATGCGATTTCTGTCCAAACTTATAAGCACATGTGAAGGGGGTGTTTACGAAAATATAAAACTTCGGAGTGTCTCCAAACATGTTTTCTATCATAAACACTCCGTGAGATTTTCAAGGAAAATGGTTTTATGGCAACATGGGACAGTCATGGAGTTATAAGGTGACTAAGGATAGGAAATTCGTCCTATGATCCGCCAGAGCCGGAGGGATCTACCAAGGACATTACCCATAGTTAGTATTAGAAGTCCTTAGGTATGATTGAAAAAAGGAGCAATGTGAGAAAGGAGAAAGAAGGGGTTGAAGAATTAAAAAGAAAAATTAAAAGAAAGGGTGAAAAGAAATAGCCCTCCATATTCAACCTTAGAGCGGAAAGGGTTCAACTCATCTGCACTAGTTGTCACTAGATGACAACATTGAAGACAAAGGCGTCATGGACCGTGGCCTAGCGCACTAAACCTTCTAGCCACTCAATTCCTCTCAAAAGGGATTTGTTTCATTCTCACGGGGAACCCTACATAATCTATCGACTTTCTCTTAGAGATCGTTGGTATTGAAGAAGGAGACCCTCTCCCTAGTCTCCGCTCAGGAAAACCAAAATGCACTAATTGAGTCTAGAGCCACGAGATTCATCAAAAGATCTCATAGGAACACTTGACATGACATAGCTTGTTGTTCATCATTAAGGACACAAGTGATATATTATAGAGTCCTGCGATCTTAGCAATTTGCGAACATTTATGAGAAGCTTCACATCCGTGATCTTCATGATTGAATGGAAACTCTGCGGAGTCAACATCAAGCGACCACGGCAGTGGTCACTTCGGTAACTCCCGGTGGATTACGCAGTGAGTCTCAAGCGGTCTGATGGGTGGAGTGATGCTTGGTGTACCTGTGACTCATCGAGCTGTAGATGTATTTGATATATGTCGCGTTATCTCACTTGTGGGACTCCAGTTCAAGAACGGCCTTTGTGAGAATTAGAGACGTGTTTTCACACTATGTTGTTAACACCCTCGAAATTCAAACTTGTAAGTGCCGGAATCCGCTTATTACTAACAATGTTTTATGTTTTCTTCTTATGGAAGCTCCGGAGCGGATGGATCGTCTGAGACTCGCCACATGCTCATACCAAAAACACATGAAAGTTCTCATCATAATCAAAGGAGATGATTCTTCGTCAATGTCAAAGAATCTACAAAGTTTAAAGACTTCAGAACTACATCATTGGTAACCAAAAGACAAATAAAAGTGTGAGCATGGTGGAGAAAAGAAATGGAAATGACGTGGAGACACCTAACCAACGAAGTTGACAACGGCAAACAACCACATTATCTGATCACAAAGCATGAAGGAACAAAGAATCAAGACTATTCTATATCTACACACAAAGTTCAAGCTCGAGAAAAGTAAAGACCTAATCAAGTGGAGCATCATTTGAATGACCACCCCTTAAAGGGAGATTGTTAGCCTTAATAGTTTTATTAGAAGTGATGGTCATTCATGATTAGGAACTTTGTATCGTGTGTTAGATATCGTGATAGAATAGTCAACGGGCTGATGGATGGGAAGCTAATGGTTAAATGTTAAGGTATGCTAGCTAGTGTTTAAGCTTAAGCATCCCAAGCCCAATCCAAGTCCACGAAAAGCCCATGGAAAGCCTTTAGGGCATCAAGTCCCTTGGACTATAAATACCCCTCAAATGGTCATTTGAGGGTGTGCTTGAAAGTGTGTGTGTGTGTGTATTTTCTCTCTCAAGAAATATACAACTTATTGTTTGCATATCTTATCATCACATACACGATTTTATATCATTCAAGTCACCATCTTCCTTTCTTTATTTCATCTTCTTATTAGTTTAAGTGTTTGGTTTAACGTGTTCTAAGCATAACGTGGGTATTGGTTTGTGATAAGGTTGATAGATATAAGGTCCTACAAAATTAAAAGCTCAGATGGTGGATTTAACCAGAAGATGAATCAAGAAGACTTAAAGACCTACCTTGCAGCGATTTGTGATAAGGGGGAGAATATTGTGTTAATCCCAATCGACCCAACCCAGCGACCCAAGTCAACACCCACAATGACCCGGTCAACGAAAGTCAACCATACGAAAAGTCAAAAGAAGCAGTTAAAGAAAACGGTTACCTGGCAGCTTATAAAATAATCGCTTATACCCTTGAACCGACACAATGCTTCACTTTGTACCGTTTCACTTTGTATAAATAGATAGGAACATGTAACAAACAAATTATGACTAAAATATAAGAAAGTCTTTTGATTCAATTGTTATTTGTTATTTTGGTATATCTTGATTAAAGATCCATAAAAAGGGGCCAACAGTTTCACCTCCTATCAGCATAAGATTGTATCATCCTAACATACAGTATAAGATTGTATGATCGTAACATACAGCGTATGTTTGATGAAAATAGCGGTAGTAAGAAATAGTAACAGTAAACAATAGCAGGATGAAGATAGCGGTAGTAAGAAATAGTAACAGTAAACAATAGCCGAAAACCAGTAGATGTTTATTTTGATAAAGCGTTTGATAACATAGCTATATAGTCATAATTAGTAAGGAAAAACGCTTAGTCGCCGTAAATGCTACTAGAAGTAGCGTTGAAGAAAAAGTACTAAATGCTAGTTGCTTATTTACAAAGCGTACATTTTGTAGCATTAAAACGCCGCTAACCGCTAGTTGCTACTTACATCAAAATGCTCTTAAACGCCTGCTACATATCATACCCATCATACCCATAATCATCATAATCGAATAATTAACAGGGACAAATATCATCAACAGGACCAAGATCATCTTCTGCATCAAAGATTATTTTTGGAGGTATGATCGTTGTCGTCATCGGCGTTGACAACCTCGACGTACTTTTCCCTATCTTGCTTCCTTTCCCTTTCTTCCTTCCTATCCCTTTCTTGCTTCTTCCTGTTGAAATTTCTTGAAAACGAGTACTAGAGCTTTTAGTTGATTGGGATGCTACCTCCTGGTCACAAGTTTGACCAAAGGCAACCGACCCTCAGCTTGATCTGCGAGTGTCCCACTTGAGTGAATATATCTGAAACCGAAGGTGAACTATTCAAGTCGGCCCCAACTACTAGATCCTTATTTACCTTCTGCTTCTTCAAATCACTATTTGGTGTCTTTGGTAATAGTTCACGCCGTGTGAAGAAGATGGGGGGTTTTAAAGTCACTCTTTCTTCTCTTCTCATCGGTTCCTTAGTAGTACCTTGGACATGGTCATCATCTAGCCCAAAACCTAAGCTCGTTTCTAAAACTATATGGTCCATATGGGATTTAGATGGCTCATTTAAGATATCATTGGTTAACGATGAGGTTGAAGAGACTGGCATGGATGATGTTTGGCTAGACGACAAGACTGCTTGGTTAAGCGACTCTTTTCAAGCAAGCTAACATCCCGACACTTCCTAGATATGTCTTCACTGCATAAATTAAAGTAATGTTGGCAAGATCCTAAGAGTTAAAACTTCCTAATCAACCAATGTAATACAACTACTTACTCTAATATATCAATAGCATGGCCACGATCTACAAGAAACTGCAGAATGTAACAAGAAATGAAAATTAAATAATGTGGATAATATTTGATGGCATCAATTAGACAGCCATTTTGACATTAAGATGCTACCTTGGAATTATTCACTTCTTCTTACTTCAGTCTCTCGGATTCTTTTACCAACTTCTCCATTTGCCTTTCTTCATATGCAAGTGTTATCCGAGCCAAAAGTTCTCTTTCTACCTTTTCTTTATCTGCTAACTTCTTTTCTTCCAGCGCTGATGTCAACCTCTTCTCCAAATCTCTATGCATCTAATAGAGAAAAGCTTGATCATAATTATCGACCAACAACCTCAATGTTAGTATTATCTAAAATTTGTTAACAGATTTAGCATATTACCTGATTGAGAACTCCAAGGGCTGTAAACCCTTCATTCAACACACCAGACACACGAGATTGGAGCTCCTTCACTTGTTCCAAAACTAAAGCCGCTTTGTGTGCCGTTACTTCTCTAGCATGCTACATAGGTATACTAAAATTATTCAAATCACAGGAATATCCTTGTAAACTTGCTCATAGTACACTTTAATTAAAACTAGCAAACATATACATATTTACATCCTTCATATTCAGATATACTCGATTCTTTATGCCAAATAATCCACAATTAACCTTATCATTTGTTTCCTTTGCAAGCTGCCGCTTCTTTTAAGTTCGTCCACCTTTGCAAGAATATGCAAGCCACTCATAGCTGCTTCCTCTTTTGCTTGTACTGCAGCTTTCTCACCATATTCCACCGCTTCATTAAGCGGTCACGGAGACCATTGTTGAAGCCAGTGGCTTTTCTCATAAACTCACATTTTATAAAAACAGTCGCCTAAAGCAATCCTTTATTTATTATTAAGAAAAACTACAGTAAATTTAGTGGGAAAATGCACCCAAAATGTAAGTTGTTTTGGAGGTGAGTGTATTATCGTCAAAATGAGAAGTTGGTGAATTTCACATTAAAATATGAAAATTGGTGAGATACTTTTTGGAAAGTAGAAAACCCTAGAGACACTGTGTCTATGTTCTAAATATGCAACTAAAGTGAAGGTATATGGCCAATAGTGCATGGTGTCAAACATCAAAATAAAAAATAATAATAAAATAAAAAGGTAAGGGGAAAAAAAAGAAAAAGAAAGTGGTGCACAATCACCTCCCATGCATTTATTTATTTTTTACATTGCTCAGTTCCAAATTATAAGTCGATCTTTCTATTTTGACTTGTCCAAGAATAAATGTTGACTTATATTTTTCAACCAATAGAAATGATTTTCAAAAGTCAACATGACATCTTATTGATGTACAGTGTGATGGTCTCGACTTTACTTAGATTGCGTGCAATATGATCGATGGTACTATAATTTGAGACGGAGGACGTAACAAGTTTATCCAACTCCATTACAATCTAGAAATGCAAGTGGATAAAATCGTGAGTTGGCAGTCATTAAACTAGTGTCTCAGGTTGGGTGTAGTGGTGACCGTCAAGAGACCAAATTGCCACATTACATTATCCTATGCCACATCAACTTTCTCTCCTAGACAATGCTCTACCAGAGAATTTCATGACCAAAGTTGGTTAACAATGAGACCGACGACACGACCAAAAATATATCTACCCACAAAAACAATGAAAAAAAAAGACCTCACACACAAACAAATCGACGCATCACGCGTAACCGTTCATCTATTTTCTCCATATGGGACTAGTCTCAACAAGGGGGTGGTGTATGTTAGCCTCTAATTGTTTTAAGATCAAATTAGATTAAAGTTTAATGCTTAGTACTTATTTAAGACATGGTTTATGTATTATTATTCATGTATGGGTCGAATTGTAAGTCACGCACATAGGTCAAATTTGGTTAACCCAAACAGCCCAAATGTAGACAGTTATGATAGGTAGTTATTATTGGCGCTATTCATCTAAAGGTTACAATGGTTGGATGATGGAATAACTGTCAAATGGTGTCGTTTAAAAAACTATATATATGTTTTCTACTTTAGAAAACATATAACAACATTTGCAGTAATATATATATATTCTGTTTTTAAGTATCTCTTGTTTTACCCATTACTGTTCTATTGAAATCACATCATTCACACAGCCTTTATCTTAAACATGAAACATTTGTTGAAACCAAAGATTGTTGCCCACAAACATGTGAACAATTGGTATCAGAGCTTTGGCTCTAATCCATGGGAAAGGCAAACAATGACTGGTTTCCAAACTGGTAGATACCTTTTAAAAGAAACTCCCAGAAGACTGAACCTATGGAACACAAGAAGAAAGAAAAGCATATCACCAAAAGGAAAAGCAATACTGGCACAAAATGTTTTGGAGAATGAGGCTTTCAATGCCACAAAGAAGTCAGAAGGGTTGAAGAAATTAAAGAGGAAGGTTATGGGCACAAGAAGGGACAAAAGGTCTAAGTGTTACATTTGTAAGAAAAAAGGACATGCCTTTTAGGCATGTGAAGATAGGAAAAAGCTTGCTGCTTTAGAATTGGAACAAGAAATGGACACCACAAGAAGAGTCATAGCAGAAGAAGCCAAGTATCCTGAGAAAGTCTTTTTGATTTGCAGATTACATGGTAAAAGGTACAAACACTAATACTTGAATGAAATCGGTATGCAAGCAATGTTTATAAGTTCCATATGTGTCCCAGTAGAGCCTTGTTTAATGAAGTTGATTATAAGTTTGAGATGATAGGAAAGGAGGAAAATGAAAAGAAATTCATTTTCTCCTATGGGATTGGAGATAATACTTGTTAGTACAAATGAAGGTGATATAGTGATTAGAAATGTGCAGTATACCCCTGAAGTTTCATTCAATATGCTCAGTTTAGAGTTGCTTAAGTCACAAGGATATAGGGTAGAAGTGAAAGATGACGTGTAGCATCTGCTACATGAATCACAATCAAGGAATTGGTAAATCACCATTCATAGAGAAAGGAGAAGAACAGGTTGGGCTAAAGGAGATTGTGGATGAACACAATCAGTATTTGGAAGACCATTTTGAAAAATTAGACCCAACAGATGAGTGTTTCTTGATAAGAGGCTTGGAAGAATTGGACTGGAACAGGGAAGATACTCAAGACTATGTTGATGAGGAGTATCTTAGTTACAATGGAACCCTCTATGCCTTAAAGGTAAATTCTTTCTCAAGGTATCTTTCTTTTATGAATCTATTGAAGAAGGATGATCTGTTGTTGTAAAAATTGGGAGGTGTTCAGAAAAGGTTCATAGACTTAGTGAAGTGGTTTTATCTTGTACATCGAATATATGATGCACTGGATTAGTGTTGTAAATATCCGTCTTGGCGGCCGATATATCGCTGATATATCGCTATCGGCGTCGGCCGAACGATATTTCGCTTATCGATCAATTTATCGGTTTGGTCAAAATCGGTCAAAATTGGTCAAATGTCGGTCAAACTCGTATTTTTTTTTATATAAATTGATAAATACTTATGGATTTGCGGCTTTTATTTTTCAAGGATGTTAAACTTTTTAGTTTTTGTGGTTATTGACTTATTTTGTTATGATATTGCTAATATTTATTTTTTTAAAATAAATTCCTTTATAATTTATGGTCTCCGATATATTACTGATATATCACCACCAAGACCGATATGGCGCTTGGCGGTGGTCGACCGCCAAGACCGATATGGCGCTTGGCGATATTTACAACCATGCACTGGATACTATACCACCAGTTGTTAGGGATGTGG